>JANDEH010000053.1:305807-905807 GCA_024610705.1 Tetragnatha versicolor | reverse complement strand
GAGAATTTGACATTTTAGCCAAAAGGTAAAGGCGATTGTCTGAAAAAGTACCCCCCCTGGACCCGTGCTGGATCCGCGCCTGGTTTCATTTAATATCATATGTATTAAATTCTGAAAAGTCGTTGATTAAAAAATATTCAGGGTTCCGCGATCATCGGTAACAAATTTGGGGGTTCCACGACCAAAATAGTTTGGGAACCACTGCTCTAAACTATCCCTAAAATTATACAGCAAGAGCGATTCACTCATGTAAAATTTATAAACTCGCTTGAGGGTTTTCCATATGACTTAAAACATGCAAAAAATGTCACACAAATATTAGTTGTTTTTTATAAAAATATTCGAATTTGGATTTTTTCACTCCTCTTGGTCATCTACTTCAAATTTGAATAGATCTGAAATTTTGGCTGTGAGCTTCTATTAACTGTTAAAGGAAAAATAGAGGGTGCCCAGAACTCTACCTAAAAAAGTTTTTTAGGCCACCCTATTGTGATGTATTATCCATTCTTATTGTTTCTTTAAGAATGTTTAAGTTAAAAATATACACTATAGGACCATTTTAAATATTTCAATCTGGGTGACACAGTCGAACATTTAATGCAAATATACTCGAGAAACACTGTTTTCCACTGTTTAGGATAAAACCTAACTTTTGATTATCAACTGTATATTGTAATCATTTTGGTCTTGTTCAAATGTGATCACACTAGTGGAGTCGACTGTAGCAGCCTTTTCTAATAGACATCTTTAAAGTTGATTTCAAAGACTAAACTTAAATATTAGGACAAAATATGAAGAGTTCTTGAATGACCGCAAAAACTAACTGTAAACTGGAGCACTCTTCACCGTATGTTTTTTTTTCAATCTTTCAAGAAGAAAGTTCATTTTTTAGAAGTTATAAAAACATATATTTCTTTACCACTTCTTTTTTTGTTTGAGAAGTGGAATTGAAGTTCAACTCTTCGAGCATGCCGCAGTTCTCAAATAGTTTTTTGGAAAACCTATTATGAAGCGATATAACAAGAAATCACTCGCAACTTCACCTAAAAAATGTTCTCAACTTTGCAACCACCATATATTAGTTACCCCATCGAACCTGAAAGCAAATTGAAAACTAAATAAATACGAAGTGGCAGGGAATGCTAAGGAGACTTGCACATGAGTATCATCGGAGAAATGATTTCACAGTAAATGACTGTACACTTTTCTTTCACGCCGGCATTTTTTTCTTCTTCTGATGCCTCCGTGTTTCTTGACGGGGAGTCGAAAAGCCTCGAACAAAATACGCTACACGCAAAGAAAAGATAAATTTTCTTCGAAAGCGGCTTTCCGATTTCTTTTTTTTAAAGATTAAGGACATGCTAGGGCAGGAAGTTTGACGAATGGTTACCGGCCCCGATGTTGTGCTCTTTTTTTTAAACGGGTTTCTTTTTGTTTAGTTTCGCATGCTGTGTTGGCGTTTTGAATCCATTTATCTAGTTTATGGAATTTTTGAAAAAAGTACTAACGTCGTGCATGTGTTGCATACTCCTAAGAAAAGAAAATAGGAAGGAATGCCTTTGCTTTAGACTTTAGAAGAAGGTAGCACGATTCAAACGTGGTCCAGACGATTTTAAGTACGAGTAAATTTGTTTATCAAAATAGTACAACTTTCGTGTTCATTTTTTAAACCCATATCAGTTTACAGACATATGTGTAAAAAATATTTATAGTTTTTCTTATTCTAACAAGTAGATTCTGAAATAGTCAATAATTATTCATTTTTTGCAGTAAAAAGAACTAAACTTTCAATAAAATTTTTTGAATAATTTAACTCTTAAACATGATATATCTGCAATGATGCACACCACTCAAGAATGACACAGGTCGGAAGAAATAACATAAAATTACTACCTTAAATAATTTTAAATGCATTTATGAAACATCTATGCTAAAAAAAGTAAGCTTGTTTAAAACAAGTTAGACATGATTAGATTTGGAACTTCGTTAAGATGATTTTGACAATTTTAATTTTATTTGTATTAGAATGTAAAATCATATAAAACCAATTTGTTAAGAATGAAAAAGCAGCAAGTTGATTTGAAAAGGAAAATTCATTCTTACGTATGACAATTTCAATATACAAGCTGAATTTTAAGTACGCAAGTGTCCTGGTTTAATACTTTCTTTCTACCATCTTAAGATGTTTTTATAATTCGTGTTTTTTTATAATTGATCAAGATTTTTCAAGTTTATTATGTTTATCACGTATTTATCTTATGTATCATGGTTAGGAATTTTATATTTAAATAAAAAGTACTTGTTTTTAATTGTGCTAGCACATCTTTTCATCTTGTGAAAATTACTTCTGGTTGAAATCACTAACGATGAAGAACATAAAATTAAAAGGGAAAATATTTTATTTGGAATTTCCATACAATTTACTTTTCTGTAAACTTATACTGAATCCGAAGCACGCATTAAATATCATAGCAAATCGTGCAACTAAAGCTTACTCTAAATGGGGTCTCCAAACGTAATGGTTAGTACACAGATTTTCAGTCAAATATATATTTATATGAATTATTTATGCTATCAAATGCATGTTTTTATGACATATCCCCAATGTAAGTATAGTTTATAAACCATTATTTATTACAAGGGCCTGCGTAAATATTTTGTTAGCTAAAATTCCAAAACACATTTATACAAGCCGAACTTATTTTGATTATATTTCTCTATCTGAATGTTCTTACACTTCAAAACCGCCATTCATAAATTTCTAAATTCCTCCACTTATCTATGTATTAAGGGTTAAGGCAAAACTATCATTTCTCAACGAAACCCACATTAAAACTTTTGCCATTACACGCCAAGGAACTCACTTAATCTTCCTTAACCAGCATAAACGAGCCGTGAGAAACCCATTGGTCGATGCTCTGTGTACACACACTCGTACTTCCTTTTTGGCCCGGCTTATCGTGTCATGCGAATGTACCCCAAAACGACAAAAATCAGAAACGCATCAATTTGATTAAAGATCCTTCCCCTTTGACAGCGGACACTCTAAACATTCATTAGTTTCAGTCCCGGGGCCTGTAATCAATTATCAGGCGCACATTAAAACTAATAACACCTTGCAAGACAAATTGCCAAAGAGGGGGTTTTAGAAGTGAGATATATTTTCGCCGGGATATTAGCATAGTATCTAGACGCCGATTTTTCATGTACCTTTGGAGTATGAATACATGTTTGTTCTTGAACCTTAGTCTGATTAATTATCGCAGTTTTCTAATTACCGAAACAAAAGTAAAGAGTTTATGTAGAGCGTGAGAGCAGTGGTATGTTTGATATGTTTAACTAGCAAAGCATTGTTGCTTTGGTAGTACTAGTTACTGAATGTCAAAAGTATAATAACCTTAGGAATGAAACTATTTCAAACCGAATGTTTACCGACGCCATGTCTCTTTCACAAGGGAAACTAGGGAAGTTCTTGAGGGTGTAAAGTTTGGAGTTATTATATGTAATTTTATAATGGGAAAACTTTTAAACGGACATTTATGTTTATTTTAATATCGTTAAAGTTTTTAAAATATAATGTCATTATAGAATCAGAATGGTTGAAGTACTTACAAACAGAATTTACCACGTCACTATTAAATACAAATTTCTATCCATAATATGTTTTTAACATTACATAATATGTACACAATATTAATTATAAAATTGTGTATGACTTTTCAATGATTTGTTTAAAATAGATAGTACTTTACTTTTTTATCTCTAAATCACAATGAAACTAACCGAAGTAGCTTTAAAAATGTGCAGTTGTAAATGTGCAGTCAATTTATTTGAATGTATGTGATTTAAAATATTTGTTATCTAACTAACATGATGTTTTTCTTTTAGGTAAGAATATTTCCAGACATATAAATGTTTCCCAAGTGAGTAACTAATTCGAAACATAATTATGTATTCATTTTTGATGGCCATTTATTGTTTGTTTAAAAGTTAATATTAATTCATTTCTAAAAAGCAAACGCTAAGATCCATGAATTTAGTAATTGAAAACAGCTAGCAATGAGATATACTTATTAATCAATTAATTCTAAAATGTCGCTTCAAAACATTCAGAGGTACACATGAAGAGCTCATAAATGTAATTATATTAAATGGTAAACTACCATAAAACTTCAAAATCATTCACGTTAAGTCGAGATTAAATGTAAGAATTTAACACAAATCATGCAAACCCTCCAGCTACCTATAAACAACCTTTATCTTTTAGAATTCACTTGAATCTGTTCACCTTAAGAACAACATTTATGATAAATACTCTAGAGCGTAATTAACCACAAACTTGTTAAGGAAACTTAGAACAAAACATTTTGAGTGCCCGCCGGTATTTTTGGATCGATGAAACTTGACAAGAAATTAAGATACCCTGTTTTTGTTTGCTTCAGGCTAACTGAAATATCCTCCCCTTGTTCATCAGTTATATTGGAAAATTTTATTTGTTGTATGTTACAAGAACTTTTTATCAGTAATCTTTATGTATATGTTACAGTTAATGTTCATAATCTGGTAATATTCGGAATACCTAGGTAAAGTATGAAATATTTTGTACTTTACCTTAGATAATTCTCATTTATCTTAGTTTTTCTGAACATTACCGAATTTCGGACATTAACTGTAACATATACACAAGGTACTAACGAGTAATTGTACTTGTTGGGGGTATAGATAATTATGGTTTGTTTGTCTTTTCTAAATTAATTAAATGCATTTTACAATATAAAAATTAATTAGGGGAAAACTATGATTGATTAAACATCATGTGTTTATAACAAATTATTTAAATCTGGCCAAACATGATCTTTTTCATCTAAATAAATTACCATATATCGGTAAATATGTTTTGAAAATGTTAATATCTCGAATAGAATACTAGTTTAAAAATTCCTTTTTCTTTGGCTTTTAGAATGAGTCTTTTTAGGTGCATGTGGTCCATATGTGTGCTACCTTACCGAAAAAAGTTGCCTTGAATCCAGCTTAAAACTTTTTTCCACAACAAACGGACATATGTTTAGAGGGATTTTGTTATAAAGGATGCACAAAACGCAAGTCACAATAATAAAGTTTCTAACAGGTGGTAGAAAATATCATAAATTGATGGGTTAATGATAATTAACCAATATTATAAATTGATATTGGTTAAGGAAATATTAAGCATTTATAAAACTACGGAAAATATGAAAAACCTGAAAAAAAGATGCATTGAAATTTCCTTTTTATCATTTATACACTATCAAACAATCTTTTATAGCCATAAAATGTGAATACTGGATAAGAAATATAATATAAAGGGTAATTATCATTTTGGTAGAATTTCAATTAAGTATAGGTTCCTATATTAAAAGACCTCCTTTACCAAAATACCCCTAACATATGTTAAGAAAAAACCTTATATTGCAAAACTTTTCAAGTTCTTTGAAGCATGCAACGATCAAAAGTCCTAAACGTATTGTCTGAATAATATGTAAGAAATATTGAATAATAATTTAACGGGACAATAGCTAGAAAAACAAATCGCTCTTTGTGAATCGCCATTAAAAAGTAGAAAAGGTTCGGGGTGCTACTTTGTTTCCATGGTTTTTCCCAGTAAACTAAATACTAAGCAGCTAAGCTTACATTCAACATCAAAAACAAAAATGAAAACTTATTAATTACAATGTTATCAAAAACACATGCGATTTCACACAAGAGTGTTTGCATAAAAAGGAAAAAGAATAATAGGTTCAGTGTATTGAAATAAAGATGGAAGTTTGAAAATATTTCCATCCTTTTGTGTATGAAGGCGAAGTTTTATTGTGTCTCATGATTAATTACCCTCATTTACCAAATATTTCAAACTAACGTTTACAAAAGAAATACTCTACGTGGTAGGTTTTTACTAGCAACCGTTTTTTAAATCTATATAATGCTCGCATTTGAATGTTGCATTAAAGTTTGGAAGTAACTCAAGCGCAATTAAAATGTAATTTAAGACACGTAAGAATTTTTTGCTTTAGAGAAAAAATACACCAATGTTTTAAGTTATGGAAACATTCAACTAACTGTTGAAGCATACAGTTTTGTAACTCACTACCACCCTTTAATTGACATAACTTTTCTTATAAAATTCTTTAACTTTAACACCTAATCTTAATCTTTACACGCAATCACTATAAAAACGGTATGTGTGTGCTACAAAATAGATATTTGATAAAATGAATAGTTGGTAAAACATGATTTAAATGCAAAAGCATCTCATAGCTATTTAAAATATTTTATACGAGTAAAGTGAAAATAGAATATTCAAGCTTATATTTCCTTAATTACGAAAGTTCCATTAACGTTCCTAAAAAACTCACAATAACCGTGAGCTCAGAATATTCATGAAATAACATACCAGAATAAAAGTAAACGTTTTTTCTCCATTCTAAGAACGTAATTAAAACACCGAGTCCATTATACTTTTTTGCTCTATACGAAGGTAATGAGCATACTTTCTTACATATTTATCGAATAGAAAAAAAATTAAGTTTGATAAAAAGAAAATTAAGTATGATTCAGATTATTTGCCAATTTTTAATATTCAACAAAATAAAGAGATATCCATTTAAAAATCACACGTAAAGCATTTTGCTTTGAGTAACCTTTTTAGTTAATTTATAACTTAGTAACCTTTAAAGAAATTTTAATTTAATCTTTCTGAAATGTATTGCTTCAATTTATGAATAATTTTTCAAAACCAACTCCATTTTTCATTTCAAGAAAGGTATTGAAGAAATGTCCATTATTATGCTCGGAATTCGGGAAAAACCAGGTTAATGTAGACGTCATTACGAATCGAATGATACCACTAACTAAGCTTCTGCGAAAAAATTTTTGCGCACAAATTTTTACACAAGCGACGCCACTAATACTGTAATTATTATGAATACTCTTAATTCATAAAATATCTCTTCACTATCATAATTTTTCTTTCTATACAAATGGGTCAACGAAGATTAACGCTGTGTGTGAAAAGCTCAAAGATATCAAAGTGAAAGCAAACGCTTTTCAGCATAAGCATTTTCTACTTCGGAAAAAACACGTGTTCAATTTGACAGATACTGGGATTCCGGTATTTGGGTAAATAAGACTGGACCAACCTTACTGGGCTTAGGCCTGTAGTTGGTCGACTTGATTTGTATATGTATTTGAAATTTTTTTTCGAAGAAGAGCAATTTTTTGAACTTTTCCTTTGATTTTAGAATTTCTGCATTTAAAATAAATTTTGAAATAAAAAAAAGAAATGAATCGAACAAATTCTAAATTAGTCCTATACAGTTTTGAACTATAAATCAACACAGTTTTCCAATTATGGTTTGTGAATCTTATGTGCGTGTATAAATCTAGTCTTTTAAATTACTAAAACAACTGTTGAATGATTTCAATTATAATTCTTATACTTTCATGCATAATGCTTTTGATTGTTATCAAACTCAAATATTCTTAATTTTAATCATATTCTTTCTATACGCAATTGTTTCGTTTACTTAGAATTACACACACACATGTTAGCAACGCCCATTCTCTATTATACCCTTACTCAAACCCACGCACAGTGCGCATTATTAGTATAGATAGCTAATTGTGGTCAGTGCAATAACCTCATTATCTACTCTAAACTCTGAGGCATCTGTATTGGCTACGATGCAGGCGTGGGCGTTCGATATAGTATTGCATTCAACATGCAGTGGTTATTAATCAGGTTATGGAGGGATAAAGGGAACCTTCAAGCAAGAACAATTAGTAACACAATTCCATTATTAACATATCTTATGTATCTTTTTAGTTAGAGGTTGAACCATCATTTGTTATGGTTACAAGTTATAATTGATTCGAGTTTTATCTTCACAGGTGTTTGGCATTTTCTATTCGAAATTTACGTCATGTGGTGCTTTCTGATTGTTTATTGAAAATGTGTAAGGATTTTAGTTATATTTTATTATAATTTGAGTCAAACTTTCTAATACTAAAGCTTATAGTCAGGAAAATGTGAAGTTTGATGATGTGAAGTCATTTTTATATGGGTCATTCGGGGGAAAGTGGTTTGAATAAATTCTAGAGAAATAAATGTTAAATGCTTTGCTTTGGACTGAACTAACTGAACTAATGATTTACTCCTATTTTAGTTCTGTATTTATTGTTTGGGTTATAACCTCAGATCACATTATAAAATATATGATCACATTATAAAATATATGATCACATTATAAAATATAGAAACTTAGAATTACAAAAAAAAATTTCTCTCATTTGATCATCTATCAATAATGAGTAACAAAATTTTTGAGTAAAATTATAATTGGCTATCTATAATCCATTTATTAAAATGATTGCACCAAGTAGACATACTACTCAATACCAAAAGGTATGAACAATCAAATATGATGTGATGATAAATTTTTATTGAAAAATCATTAAAGATCCTAATTACGATTATCGATCAAATTTACTTTAGAAAATTGGGTTTGGATTAAAAATATAATAGTCACGCTTTACTTTCATTAAACATCCCCAAACCCCCAAACATCTTATAAAACCCAATTCAATTTACAATTCATTAAAACTTATCTCCATATAAATCATGATTAAAACTCCTCAATAACCAACATAGAAAAATGGAACCGTTTCATTACAGCATAGAAAGTTCTAGAAACTTCCACACTCATTTGTACGAAACAGGAAAATTCCGTCCCAGAGTACCTTCCAAAAAGGAAGTCTCCCCGATAATCAATTAATGTGCGGAAAAGTTCTTGGCAAAAGATTGAAGCTTGGGTGTGTTAAATATCATTTTTTTTTTCAATTACGTGGTAACCCGGATTCTTTTAATTGATTTGCATGATTTTTTTATTCTTCCGCAGAAACAGTTAAATTTAATTAAGTCCCGATTAGTTTTCACTGCGCAACGAAGATTGACTAATTAGATAGCCTTATATAAACTCCGTATAATTTATGATGCGGATAGAGGAAGAGAGGGAATCTAATTTATTTTTCTGTCTACAAAAATATTACTCTTATATTATTATCTATTATTTCTCCATATGGAGATAAAATACCTATTGCTCTTGTCTGTATAGATTTGTTAATATTGGTGTGTAAAGAAAAGCAGAAAAGGTGGTAAAAAATAAAAAATTTTTGTCTTCTGCGATTCAATAGAGAATTTGTATACATTTTTTAATTTTCAAGTAATATTAGTTAATTTTCAAGTATTATCATTTCAGGTATGATAATGTTACGAAAATTCTTAAGTTTTAAGCACATAGTAGAGAGATAACAGAGGTTCCAAACGGCAGTTTTCCTCTTTAGGTACATAATTTAATTCATGCTCGCAGACTAGAATTAATTTCACGAGCAGCCAATCAGAGAAGGCGAAATGCGAAAGTGATTCCTGATTGAATAAGGAACTTCTATCAAGCGGCATTTCAATTTCATCGGTGCTGCTCTTTTCCATCCATTTCCGATTTCAATTTGAGTGACAGATTCAGGGGGCGAATGACAGAGCAGGAGTGACGTGGAACTTTAGGAAGCGGTCCGAAGTACCGGAAGTTGTCTATGGGAAAACCCATGTTAAAAAAGTTGACATTAGCGTCTTTGCTCAGTTTAGAATGGGGATCACCAATTTATAAACGAGTTTTCTGGATGTTGCATGCAGTTAAGTTTTTTTAGTCAAATAATTACTTCCAATCTCAGTCTGAATCGGCAAAAATTAAATCAGTTAATCCAACAAATGAAGAGGTTGGATGAAAAATATAATTAGAATGGATTCGTTTTCAATTCTAAAAAGATCATCCATTTAATAAATATTTCGAAATTTTAGTACCATTATTTAGTAATACTAATAGTGACATTTTAGAAAACCAATCTTAATTTTGAATACCTATTCCACATTTTAAAACACCCATCAATAACAGACATCAAAATAGACTCATTCATTCATTCACACACTATTCACACAAGAAACAAAACTATTCATCAATTTTTAGAAAAGGAGAGGTCTTTCTTTATGTCAGTCATTTATCAGCCAATCAAAGTATTCCTTGTGGGTTTCGAAATACCTCTGGATATAAATAATTAGACGCACCATAAATTCTGAAATCCATCTATCAATCCTAACCCGAATCTGGCATCACGGATAATATCGCTTGCAAATTGCGGGATTCTTCTTCAAACCAAATGAATGAACCGTTTCTCATTCTCAAGGGATCTCTACTTTAAATTCGTATCTCTTACATTTATTTCTCTTTGTTGAATTTTTCTAAGTTATTCTAAGGCTAAGGTAATATCAGCGATTGCGATTCTATGCAAAGAAGTCTCAGAAATAAAGGAAACATATTCTTTGAATTGAAAGAACTAATGGAGCATTTTAAAATTTCATTTGGAAAGAGAGGATAAAGAGTTTGAATTTCCTGTTTGGTTTTAATTAGTTAGGGTTCTAACTATTCTGCAAAGAAAATCGAGTAATGAAGGTGGTCTGTAATAAGATTTTATTGGATAAAGATGATGAAATTTTCTATTTGAAAAAATAATGAAAAGATAGACAGGCATATTTAAGTTGTAAAAAGATTTTGAACTTTATCCAGCCTTATATGCACTCATAATAAAGAAAAGAATTTTCAGGCTAACTAAGTATTATAAAGAACTGGTTTTACTACCTATTTTAGTTGAGTGCTTTATAAAAGTAAGAAGATTTTTAAAAACATACTCAATTAATGTTAAAATAGGTGTTATCCATATTTAAATCTAAAATGAGAAGTAAAGAATTAAAAAGAGTATTTTTATATCCTGTCCTAACTAACACTTCTCTGCTTCTTTAATACTACTTAAAACATTTAACTGGTGGTATCTAAATCACAAAAAACCTAAACAATTACGTTTTAAAAACTAAGTGTCAGTATTATTCGATGCATGTACTAACTTAAAGAAAACGACATTAAATGAAGAGAAGAGAAATTTAAAAGCCATTTTTTATTATTTAACCTTCCAGCGGGCGCGCGTATGTGAGGGATACTTAGGTTGGATTTGAACATCGAATATTTCGAATATATTTAAATAAAACGTAATCGTTTTAACCATAAACGGATGACAGCTGTTTCAAAACTTGTTATAGTTGAAAATATACATTTTCTATCGTTTTTAAAGGAGATACAAGCATCCTTTTATTTCTCTATAAAAAGCACGCCTGCTGGAAGATTAACGTTTTCACAGAAAGGAATTGGAATTGCAATTAAAAGTTATTGGTACTATTTCACTCCCGAATTCATAATTTTTTTCAAAACTTTTATATCTCCTCAAATTTCATCTTTTCTAAAAACGGTATTATCAATCTGTCTTCCATCAGGTATACAGATAATACATATATCTCCTTAACTATTGTTGTTCCTGGAAAAATGAACTTAAACAATTATAAGTTCTCCAAAACCTTACCCACATTCCAAAAACAATATTCTCAAATAGCCACGTGCCATCCAACGACCATTCTAGTTAGACCAACTTCAAATTCCAAAGGTCCAGCCTTAAAATTTTAATGGCTTCCGTATCTTCAAGGTCCTATATGCATGGATATTTATGAATCACGTTCATTTTGTTCTGCAGCGTAATTACACGATGATTGTCTGATATAAGAATGCCTGCTGCGATAAATACCATTCCAGGATAATGAGGGGGCTCTGAAGACCATTACTGAGCAAGTCTACCTCTCCCCTCAAAGCCTGGGTCGAAGCAAAATAATTAAATTCCAAATCGTACTCAGGCGTGTGGTTTAAATGTCTCATTAAAATTGTCCCCTAAGGTGACGCTTGAGTTCGGACAGAAATGCACTCTTGGATAATTCTGCACAGTTCTCGTTATTATTACGAGTCCTTTTTGGACTCGTTATTGCCAGACTGTAAAAGTAATAATTTATGGACAAGCATATTTCCTTGAAGAGCGTGATTATTTATTTATATAAATGGTTCTTAGTAATCATGCGCTAAGCCTGCTGAAAGTGAAAATCCTTTGACGAGATGGACAGGTATTTATAAAAAAATGCTTTTAGTGTGTAGTTATTTGTAAAGACTTTTAAAATTTAATGAGTGTGCGCCCATAAGACAAACAGTTTCAGCGGCGATTATATTGACGTCATCCTAGAGGGCTTGTGATTAAAATATTGATGAGCTTTGAATAAATGATGAATTCGACCTTTGCAAGTAGCGCACTTATTAGGACGCCGTTTGTTGAGATTTATTCTTGAATAATTCATGCAGTAAATTAAGAAGGTGGGTAGAAAATATCTCAATTTCATTGAACTAACATCTATGAGTAATTTCAATGGGATAATTTCGTTAAGAATTGTTAGTGCAAAACAAACGGGTTATGTGGGTAGCTACAAATATCTAATGATACTACTTAAATTCCTGTGAAATTCAAAACATTGCAATGAGGTATTTGCATGAGTGGGGGATTTGCTTAATTTTATACCTTTTTGATACATTATGGTTTAAAACTCCTAAATTTCTGATTTTTAAGTTCAAAAATGGGTTTTAAATAACTTAAAATTCAATTTTATTTTTGCCAAAACGTCAGAAAAGTCACTTTATCAGAAAACGGGCTTCTATTGGATGTGACATCACAGCTCATGAAAACCATTGTGTTTACGGTTTTCACGTGATCAGAAAACGGGCTTCTATTGGATGTGACCTCATAGCACATGATTTGTGATTCGAGAGTGTTTTCGCACCCAAACAAAAAACGAAATTTAAAAAATTTATATCTCAGAAACTAGGCTACGAAAAAACTTGATGTAAACGTCATTCTTCATGGTTTTTTATCTACTATTTTAATAAAATTTAATCTCAAAACGTGAGAATACCTCATTGTAATTTAGTAATTTTTAAATTCGTTTTTAAATTAAAATTTTATTGCATTGCTATTTATCAAATTATTAGAGTTTTGCCAATTTATAAAACTTAATTTTTTCCACTCTTTCTGTCTTTATAGTTATAGAAATAAATCACAAGAATATAAACAGAAGAGAACTTATAATTCAAGTTCAAATATGGTAAAAACACAAAACACATTATAATGGAGAATTGCAGCCTCTCTTAAAATTCTAAATATTCAATTTTAATTTATTAAAAATTCTCTCCTGATTCCAAAAATACGCTAGTCTTTCCAACAAACTCTTTTAAGGTAATGATGACATATCAAAGCTCCTTACAATGTGACGTCACATATGCTAGTGGAAATGTCGGAAACAGCGTTTTCATCGATACACTAGTCTGTAAAAAACTAGTGCTAATTGTTTCAAAGCGGGATTATAGCATTAAGCGGGAACAAAGCACATTTCACGTCACAAGCTGTTTCAGCTCAAACACAAAAAAGGCTGTTTTTAATTGAAAATAACTTAAAATTTAGGGCTTTGAAAAGCAAATGAAAACATTTTTTGGAGGTCTTAGGCCATTCTGAACACATTAAGATTTAAAAAAATTTGACTGCAATTATCCATTGCCTCTAGGAATCACAAAAACATCCTTCTAATAGCAGAGAAGTTTGGATTTAATTCTGTAACGTAAATGTTAACGAACACCCTGTGGTTCTTTCTCCCACGACACAGGTTTTTTGTTTAAACCGCTAAAACGATTGGAGATCTAAGCTTGTTCAGGAACTGAAAACTGAGGGATCTTCCGTTACAGTGACGACTTGAAAGATATTTATGCCTTACAACTTGCACTCAAAAGATTACAAAAATGTATGTATGGATATTATAGGTCTTGGCTCATAAAACTGTTGCGCTGTTGTTTAACTGTGTAGATGTTAATACTGAAATTATAACAATTACTACGCTATTATTTACTTAAATAGTTATCCTAGTAAAATATTTAAAAAGAGTATTAATAGAAACCATAATAGAAACATTATCCTGAATCATCAAAATTAATAGGACACTTTAAAATCATAGTTATTAAACAAAACTTGTTAAACAGCTTTAAAAGTAATAACTGTATATAACTTAATGAATCATTCTAACATACATTAAGCTACCCATTTTAAAACACAACACTAACTTTACGGGAGTTTAATTTAAAATTCAAGCTAAAACCATAATAGAATTTCATAATTAATGTACTATATGGCCAAACAGATTTTGACGAACTTAACTCTCCATCTTTACTACTCGAACACCATTCCATGTTTATAAATTTACCTAACATTTCTCGTTAAAACTAAATCCTAACAAGGACCATATACTAGTAAACTCCATAGTGTATTTAATGAATATGCTTCCTAGACTTCACACCGGTTATATTCATCACATTTTGTAAAGGATGCAGACCCTAAATTGACATAAATGGATCTTGGACATTACATAATGAGGATTAATTAACAAGTAAAAATCACCATTTCACGCACATTACCTAACGCTGCTTCAACCCAAGACAACTTTAATTTATTTTTCCGCATTAATTAATAACATAACATAAATAATAAACAAGACGGGATAGAACCAGGTACGGTTTCGCCTGTGTCCTTCAATTAGGCAAAAGTGCTCATGGCGCAAGCACTTCAAGTGGTAAATAAATTTTAATGGCTGTTGACTCCCCTTGAGAGCACTGTTCAAAACGCTCTGCTAGCACTGGATTTTAATTAAGAAACTTAGTTTTTTTGTTTGTTGCTTATATGAACAAGAATATGAGTCTTTATTGATTTAGGAAAATGCTTTCTAGGTTTTGTTCCATAATAAAAAGGAGGGGGGTTAAGAAATCAATGATGTCTTGCCTTTAATGATATCTTAAAAATGGATTCCCGTTCTAAAAGTCTGTTTTTTGCAGTTATAATAATTTTCTTTCTACTTGGAGTGAACTTTTCGTGTTTTCTATTATTTTCTCTGAAAAGCTTACCTTTAACGCATCTGCGCCCTTATAAGCTGAATATATGTCAGTGAAGTTTTTCTAAGAAATTTAAAAATTTATAATTTTAAATTCAACAACTGTGCTATCAGATTGTTTGTTATTCATCATAAAATAAATGGAAACAGAAATTTTAATGGTATCTTCGTAAGCTAAAATCCCTGAAACAAAATCAATACAGCCCTTACTTTGAACAAGTCACTCAAGATCAATTTAGTATAGAATTTTAGTCACTCACCTTAAGTACTCGTATCAAATTAAAAGACAAAATGATCTTATGATTCAACATGTAATCCCACAAGTACAAACTAATTGTTCATCATATTATGCACTGAATAGGTTAAATGCAATAGGTATACCATAATGTACTATAATTGCATTGGAAACTCAATCTATCTCTTAGCATTATCGTATTAGACACTCCCATTATTGTCTAATGTAGAAGATAACATTCATTGATTTCTATTACTTAATATTATTCAAGACAGTATTTCTGCATTTTATGGTGTATATTAAAGGAGATATTCTAATGAATTAAAATTTAAAATATGCTTGTATTTATTTTATGAAAGCGTTTACGTTCATTAAAAATTCTAACTTAAATTAATCCAGCTAAATCGAAGAAAACTACTCTGGATTATTATTAAATACATTTAGGTATCATTATAACATAATATTCAAAGGGAATATAGTTTATAATGCATTATTAATAGGGCTATTGTTCAATTTCATAATTAATTAGTTAGTTCTTTAAGGAATGGTGGATCCTTTGAAAATAATAGTCTAAAATATAAATTTTGTTAAGAAAATTAATTCCCTTTCATGCTTTCACACCTGAGGTACCCGATATTATCATTGGATCCTATGAAAATTTTTGGGACGGCTGGGTCTGAAAGGGCTAGGTCAAAAAATCCGAAAAGTGTAAAAAATCTTAATTTTATTTATTACATTAAGTACACAAGATTAATGATTAAATTCATAAAATTGATGAAAAAAAAGTTATACGTTTGATAGTTATAATATTAAATATCAATCTAGTTTATTAAGTTGTTAAAATTTTTCTTAATTCACTAAAAATATTGGTATCAAGTGTTTAAACATAATCATAACTTTCATTTCATTTTGAAGACGAGATAAAAGAACACCTTTTATAAAACTCCCCCAAGACACCTAATCTTAATTTTATCATTTAAAAATGTGTGTAAGAGATATTCTTAAAGGATATATCAATGAGTAAAAATTTAATTCCGATTTTAATCTAAGTGCTCCATTTAAGTACAAATCAACAAGGGAGTTCCTTACAAAACACGACCTCGTATCTTTAATTCCTCCATCAATTGAAACATCCACCACTTAGCACAACTTACACATAGCCCATAAAACCTCCTAAGAATAACACGCAGCAAAACCAGTTTTTATCATCACGCACTCCACCTATTCCCCAGAGTGGCATTAAAAAAAGTAATATATACCCTTAATACAAATTAATGGAATTGGAATGGGTGCGATACATCGAATCGCTATTCCACATCTAATTAATTTAAGTAATCGAAGTGAGAGAAAACCTATTGGATAAAAAATTAAAAGCCCTGCGGCGCAGAAAAAAAAGTGCTCGTACTTGCTCCATTAAGATGGTAATCTAAAGTAATTTGCAGGGGTGGAATAGCACGTGAGACGTCTTCTGGTGGTTCGACCTGTGTTCAGGAGATGTGTTATATACTGGGTGCTGGAGATAATGCATTGGGCTATTACGCGGGTGAATTCATTTCGAATTTAATTCATGGATTTTTTTTGGACGTGTAAGGGAGATTAATAAAAACGAACGTTATTTCAGAGATAAAGAAATGATGATTTTGTTCTTGGGGGGTTGTGGTTTTAAGGGTGGTAATAATCACATTCCACTTATAAGCTGTGCCTGCCGATAATTATGTTAAGTGCAATGTGACAAATCCGTGCATTTCTAATAATGCCCGCTTATTTCTGGCAAAGTAAGAAATGCATATGGACGAGTTCTATCAAATGTATCATATTGCCCACCTCACTTGGAACATTGGTACATGCCCGGTTTATCAATTTGCCCGCAACATATATAACGATTTGTATTCCCAAAATGAGCTTACAAGAAGTAATAAATTGTGTTTAATATTATACTGAGTATGATACTATGCGTCCTTTTATTTTTGTCAATTGAATTGTTTTATTTCTCACTTTTTAACAAATTGAATGAATGCATATTGCATAAGCTTAGAAAACACTTTACACGTTTTAGTTATATGCTACATTAGTTCTCACATAAACTACACTACTCGACAAAAAAATAGGGTCAAAATGCTTCTGACACAAATCAAGCAGATTCTTTTGTAAAATGAACCCCTGAATCCGAATCCGACCCCCTTTTTTCTCTATCACGCTCAGATTTTCGGGGAACAACCCCTCCCCTTTTTGCATTTTTCGATGACTTAATGACTTTGAATTCGATTTTCAGGGGCAAAAACTATTACTTTAGCCTTTAAATTAACCCCGAGGGAACAAGAAAGGTTAAAGCTTCTAAAATATACCAATTTGTAGCGAATGGATAAGTTTAATGGGTTATAACCCCCCAAAAATGCAAAAAAATTGTTAAAAATTATAGAGATTGTTTTTGGCTATTTTTCCTCTAATTTTTTACGCACTTCATCATTAAAGGGTCCTAACCCTTCCCCAAGGATCCAAATTTAATGAATATATGCAGCAGGGATTTTTGCTAAAAGCGATTTAGGTGTTAGCGCCCCCAAAGCACCCGCGGAAGGGTTCGATGCCATACTTAAGGGTTAAACAGCTATACAAAAAAAATTCCAACTGTTACTGACTGAATTTCAGTCGATTCTTGTGTAAAATAACCTCCTGAACTCAAATATGACACCCGTTTTTCCCTATCCTCCTCAATTTTTAATGGGACACCCCCAATTGTTATCCACACAGCCCACGCATCTATTAACAGCTTGAAACATGGAACCCCCATCCCCAAAAATGGCCAGTTTTTAACGAACTGAACAATTTTCCTCAGGATAGACCTGAAATATAAGAACAATGTCATTTTTGAGCTTTTCAAAATATGAATATTAATTCCTGAGTTCACGAGCGGCGGCGCGATTCAGAGTCTCTTCCGCGAGTGCTTCGGTGGCGCTAACGCCTTAACCGCTTTTAGCAAAAATCCCTGCTGCATATATTCATTAAATTTGGGTCCCTGGGGAAGGGTTAGGACCCTTTAATGATGAATTGCGTAAAAAATTAGAGGAAAAATAGCCAAAAACAATCTCTATAATTTTTAACGATTTTTTTTCATTTTTAGGGGGGTTATAACCCCTTAAACTTATCCATTCGCTACAAATTGGTATATTTTAGAAGCTTTAACCTTTCTTGTTCCCTCGGGTGTAATTTAAAGGCTAAAGTAATAGTTTTTGCCCCTGAAAATCGAATTCAAAGTCATTAAGTCATCGAAAAACGCAAAAAGGGGGAGGGGCTGTTCCCCAAAAATCTGAGCGTGATGGAGAAAAACGGGGGTCGGATTCGGATTCAGGGGGTCATTTTACATAAGAATCTGCTTGATTTGTGTCAGAAGCATTTTGACCCTATTTTTGTGTCGTTTAGTGCTATCAAACATTTATGTATAAGTAAACGAGTCTGTTAAAATAAATTAAATACCTCTATTTATTTTGATAATTATGAAAGAAACCTTTTAATCTTAGAATAAAATTATTTGGACTAGTTGTAAATATGAAGAATAAATCAATTCCAATCCTTCTTATTAAATTTACTTTGCTCATTTTTATTCAATTCCATTAAAAACGAAACGGTTACAAATTCCCAAAGAATACATTATCATTTAGATTTTGAAATATCGAAAAATATTATCCCAATACCAAAATAAAAATAAATGCAGTAAACATATATGTCAAATAAGCTATTCTTAAATGAATATTTTATCTGTAAACATCTTTGAAGAAAGGAGTTTTAGAAAAACGAGTTGTTTTTAGTTTCAATCAGTGATTCTGCATATATCCACATTTTTTGAAGGTCTGAATACAATCAATCAACATTTTAATTACTCGATACAATTTAATTACTCGATTAAATGAATCCAATATTCCTGGTGTTCACATTTCTTCTTCTATATTCCTGCACATTCTACTTTATGCTGACGACGCAGTAATCCTGGTTGAATCCCGCATTGATTTACAAAAAAAGCTCAACTTACTCGAAAAATTTTGCTTTGAATTTAATTTGGCAGTCAACATTAACAAAACTAAAATTATGATTTTCAGGAGGGGTGGAAAACTTTCTAAATCGGATAAATTCTTTTATCAAAACTCGGAGTTGGATATAGTAAGGGAATACGTCTATTTGGGAATTCCTTTTTCGTCAAATGGAAAATTTAATCTGGCCAAAAGATATTTTACGTCAAAAGCAATTGCTGCAATCGGCGCGTCATGGTCTATTTTCACTGGATCTCGAGCCAATTCTATTGAATCATGGTTTAAATTATTTGAATCACTAATTCAATCTGTTTTTACTTATAGTTCCCCAATTTGGTCCGCAAACAACATCTTCGAATTGGAAAAGTGTTTCTGTGTTTTCGCTAAAAAATTATTTACTCTCTCTAGAAACATACCAGGCTATATTCTAAGATTAGAACTAGGTCAGGCACCTATTGCAGTCACATTGGTAAAATTGTTGTTAAAGTATTGGATAAGAAATCCTAAGTTACCCGATGATAGATATACCAAAATATGCTACCAAAAGTTATTTTCCAACACGATGTTCTCCTCAAATCCCGAGTATAACTGGGCTTTATCAGTAAAAAAAATAATTGAAAACCTTGGATTTAACTTTATTTGGACATCTCAAAACCCTGACCTGGCTTCCTATTATCTACCTAATATGTTACAAACTTGTCGAGATCAATGCCTACAACGAGATTTCTCAATGATGGAGAATAGCACCCACTTTCCCCACTATAAACTTATAAAGAATTGTCCCACCCCTGAAAGTTATATACTCTCCGACTCTGATATTTATGTAAAAAGAATTATTTTCCAATTACGTTTAAATCAAAATAAAATCTTCTATAAGGGCCAGATATTTGAAGTTTATTTTACTAACCAATGTTCCTTTTGTAACACCGAAGAATTTGACACATGGAACCATATATTTAACTCATGTCCTATTTATAGCTATTATCGAAACAAATATTTATCGAACGTAAAAAATTTTCCCTTTGTCTTGAATGATCCTAACGCCAACTATTTCAATATTCTATGTTTCCTGACTTCCGTTTTTAGGCTTCGCCGGGACATTGGAGAGGATTCTAGTTAATTTATTTTAATTTGTATTTTGTTCCTGCACTTGGCTTGTACTGTCTTAACTTGTATTACAGTGATTTGTATATACTTTTTTGAAAATATGTTAATTTTTTTTTAATCTGAATTCAAAGATCATGTCAACTTCTTTAAAATTATTTGTGTTATTTGTTAACGGGCAACGCCCAAAACAATAAACCTTTTTCTATGTCTATGTCTACAATCAATCAAAATACATCTTTCTTATAAACTTATGTCTGAAAATTTATCCAGGTGCAAATATTGTTGCAAACTACTTCATTCTTTAGATAAATGTGTACGCATAGAATTTTCATTTTATAAATTTGAAATATTTCGCTTTTTTGGCACTAACAAAGGAAGAAACTGAATTTCAATAACGATAAATGCATAAAAAAGTACACCAAAAATGGAGTTTCGCAAAATAATTCGTCTTGTTCACTCATCTCCTCAAAGCAAGCAAACAAAAAAAATCCACCCTTTTCATACACAACGCAGCTTATAAATTCCGATAGACTTAAATATTCTACTGAGATCCAAAATAAAAACCTTTTCATCCCTACGAGGAAAACACTTTAAAATTCCCAAAAGCTTGATGTCCTCCAAAGGGAAGTTTCCAGCAATACATCAAAAGCCGGATCATGTTATTTAAATGATAGCCCGTCTCTTGAACGATGCTTCTCCACTTTTTTCCTTCGCTGTGTTTAATGTTTTCGAAAATTTAGATTTATGTTCGCCCATGGTGAACGCCCTGTAGCTTGAGCGTCTGAGAAGGGACGTTTCTCGGAAACACGTGCTAGGGTCAAAGATAAACATGTCTTTGGGATGTTGTGTTTTTGGTAAACATGGTGTGAAATATGGGGGACATATTTTACTTGTGTATTGTTGGCGGTGTAGTATACTGAATAGATGGGTTGGATTTTTTACGGGGCAAAAGTTGGTAATAAGACGTGATTCCGGGAAAAGATGGATCGCTTGTTATGACATCGTTTTTATGAGTGTTCACACAATGTTTAGCTTGAAATGAATGCGTCGTACTTTTTAAACCAATGAGTTTTCACATTGGTTGTGTAATGGCTCATAATTTATTTCAGTCTCTGCTGTTCTTTAATTGTTTTTTATGTTTATTGAACATATATTGAGTCACTTTATCATCTCTTAGAAACAGCATTGATTCATAGGTTTTTGTGAAAATTTTCCCATCATTTGTTGAATGCATGGGCTTGGATCCTGGGGGGCCCCAATAATTAGGAACATTGTTAAAAAAAGCTATATTTTTAATTTTTGAGAGGGACCGATATTTGCTGAATGTGTTTCTCCAACCTTTAATCATGAAACCCCATGATTTAGAACACGATTTCCTTTAAAATAGGTTGAAACCAGTGTTGAGATCGGGGGATTATTATCTCACCAAAAAAATTAGGCAAGGCAGCCCTTAAAAGTACAAAGATTGTAGCAGTGATTAAAGCATAGAAATTTTGATTTTGAAATTGCCTAATCATATAACACAGAAAATGAGTTAAACCCTGTTTTGAAAGGTCAAATTTCAAAAATTTTCTGAGGAAGGACCCCCTTTTTAATAAAAAGTTACAAAAAATTCACAAAATCTTGAGGCAAAAAGTCATTAATTGATTCAAACCATCTAAAAATCATTGAATAGAGGGCTTAAACGAAATAACTTTATTTCAGGGGTAGTTAATCATGATTTTTGTAAAATATTTTTGGGAGGAATCAAAAACCGTGGGTCGTCCCCACAATTTTCAGGAGACGACGACGCCAATGGTTGAATGTGTGTTCTAGAAAAAAAATTCTATGACAGAAACCGGATCATTAGTTAATTGATAACCATTACCACATATAGTTAAATAAAATGAATAATTAAATGCTTAAAAACACACTTATGATTTTTGAAATTTTATAACTTAAATTTTCTAACTTAATTTTTCTTAACTAGTACTTAAATTTGAGAAAATATGGAATACTTCCGAAAATAACATAAACAACTTTTATTACACAAAAGTAACATTTCTAAAGAATGAATTTTTCCTGAAGATTAGCAAATTTACTTCGTTTTCAAGAGCAAAAATTCATTAATTCACTGATTATTTAGTTGGTATAAACAGATTAAATCTCTTCTCACACATAATGTAAGATGAATAAATTATTTCCCATACATAACTGTATACACCTTTTGACTATATAATTTCCAACCTTAATTATATAACCAAACACAGATAAGCCTAACCTTCATCCCAAGTCCATTTTATGAGTCCCTCTTTCACGAACAAATCACACATAACCCTTTGAATTATATCTAAGGGATATATAAAACCCCAACAAACTAGATTTTGAAATTCAATAGACCAGGTAAGCTCTGTGTACTCTCCAAACAGAACTTAAATGAGTTAACGGAAAAGCTGACCGCCTAAGAGGCACTACCCAGCCTTATCTACCCTAGACACGTTTCAAAAGCAAAACTGCAGTGGCGCTGTGAGTTCATATGGGACTACGGTTAAGACGCTCCCTATAGTCATTATCTGGAGTTTCACAAAATTATATGCGACTCGTAATACATTTAAAGTAACTCAAACATTATATAGCGTGGCTGAATTGTAATGCTCTGGCGCACTAACCGTTTATTAGAGATTGTGGGTTATATGTAACATGCGAGTTTGGTTTGCGTAGGGTATTTTAGTGAAGTTAATACATAGTGTTATTGTTTGAAAGTGTAATCGTGACTTTTCGTTTATGGTTTAATGAGTAAATAAGCTGCCGACATTTATGTTAATATGTTTCTAAATTTTATTTTCTACTTAAACTAAATCCTGAAATATGTTTGGTAGTTATCTTATTTATCAAAAAAATACATTAATAATCCAATTATTTGGAAATTTCTCAATAAGTAAAGCTTCCAAGCTTGGATATCAATGTTTGGTCACACATTCATACAAAAAAAATTACTCGACTACTCTTAACTAATTCCCCTGTAATTTTTAAACCAAATGAAATTTAACCATTTTAATACTAAGTCACTCGAGATAAGCGTTGAATCGTATGAAAAATTTGAGGCGGCTAGGACTTTAAGGGTTAAACTAATCCAAATGTGAATTCGTGGTCACACATTCATACATAAATTACCCAATTACTCTAGACTTTTATATGACTAATTTCCAAACCCATTTTTAATCCCCTTATCTTTATTCCTTTAATTATGTATAATTTAGCTTTATATTACAACAGGGATATCTATGTAAAATACAAACAAGGCGAGTGAACAAATAAAAGTTTCACATAAGTTAAGCTTCAAATCTGAACTTAAAGGGGGACTTTAATCATTCCTAATCCTCCATTACTATAAAGGATTATGTTCCTCTCATTAACATTCGAAACTTTAAATATCCTTCTCAATACACAAAACAAATTACTACTTAAAGCACAGATTAATCTCAATTTCGAAAGATACGTTGCCAAGCAGAACAATAAACACTCGCCATCCACATCCTTTAGAAGCTGAGCTGAAAAGTTCCATTTAACCAAATTATCCCGAAATCAAAGCGAAAACAAGATTAAAACTGATGAACTTTCTCAAACCCCTCCCCAAAGAAAAATCCGTTCACCCCAAATGCGATTCCAAATCACTACCCTGTAAATCTCTCCAGACAAACACTACCCTGAACAGGGGCGAATTCGCAACCCCCCTTCCCTGCAGGGGTGAATTAAAATTGATTATTAGCAATTAGGACTCGATGTATTTACATCATTAGTATTGGAGGCTATTCCGAGTATGAGTTCTAATTCACGGCTAATGGTAAAGGGGTTAAAAAAGGGGTAACACTCGGTTTTACTCTGAGGCTAATAAGGGGATAATGGTGGACAAATCGCGATTGCGACTGCTATGGAAGTGTGATTAGGGGGGCGGTCACGCAATGGCGCTGGATTTGGAACGTCTGAGAGGGGAATTAAGTTGAGATAGTGTATTCTTTTTATGGTTTTGATTTTTCTTTGTGTGCGGGGGGGATTAGTGCCGCTTATTTCTGGATCGTTAGTCGTACTGTTGTTGACCTTGTGATGAAATCTGGGTGACCTTTTGTTCTACTTCGAGAAATGTTACTAAGTTTGGGTGATATTTAAGTAGGCTTTGAATTGGATTTGGGGGTTTTGATTTCAAATATTGAGTATAATCATTTTTGACCTTGGTCTATATTACGTAACTTGAATGTTTAGTTGATTTTTGAAAACTATCTTAGATAAAACCTTCAGTGTTACTATTTATGAATTGAAAGTAAATTTTGAGAAGTATATACATTTTGAACGTTTACGTTTAAGAATTACTGTGAATACTATTAAACTGTATACAAAAATATATTTATATAACTATGGAAGACTGAAATCAGGTGTAAAAATAAAATAATAATAAAATGTTTCTCTCTTTTGCTTTTAATAAATATATGTAACTCTCAAAACGTAACTACAGTTCCACAGGGGAACATGTTCGTTAAAAATACGAAAAACATTTTTCACTAATATTAATCAATATGAATTTGTTTAATAATCCAACTAATTTTTAAATTATCGAAGATATGTGTCTAATTTCATGTTTGATTAGTAGGTATCATTCTCTTGGGTTTATGGAAACTTCAAGGCTGTTTTTCTTAGAACCTAATTAATCAAAATGACTAATTAATCACTAATTAATTGTTTGAAATTTTAAAACTTTTTATCTTTTGGACCAAATCCATTGTTTTTTGCTAATAATGTAAGAGTGCATTACAAAAATTGTTTTTTTTGTTTGGATATTCAATGTAGATTTTTATTTAAAATTACTGTATTGGGAATTTTTAACATTTTTAGTTGGTGATTCAAAAAAATATTTAGTGATAAAAATATAATATGAACCTAAAAACAAAACCTGGACCCCAAACTTTATGAGTGTACTTTAATTATTGTAAGAGGAGTATCATTTTAAAAACACCTATTTAAATTAAAGTTTCATTTTTTTAAAAACTCACTGCGTGAAATTTTGTAGGTATTTCAAATTCAGAATATAGAATTTTATAAAAGACAAATAAATATGGGGTAACCAGAAGCGAAAAAGATTAAATAATAATGAATTTAAAGATTTTGGCCGTAAAGGTACCTTTTCCCCTCAAGTATGCTTTTTCGTACAGAAACGCAACACAAATACACACACATTCACACATGAGGGGGGACACGTGACGGAAGCACCTAGACCTACTGGTCTTCTAACCTCTGTAGACACATCTCTGCTGGGTGGAGCATCTAAACTTAGCTGATCTTAACGCGTGTGGCCAAAGGCCACAGTCGACTGTCTTCTAGACTAGAGGAGACTTGTTTGAAGAAAACGACGGAGCATCTCTCCCCCGGGGGGGGCGTAAAGGCCCGAAAGCCACCGAAGGCTCAGAGAAGAAGGTGGAGGCAAGGGAGGAAGAGTAGCGCTAAGGATGATCACTTCGTAACCTGCAAAGAAAGAAATACAGAGATCCATGGCACCGAGCAAGCTTTATTGGCCCAGTAGTGCAGGTGTTAAATTACAAAGGAACAAACCAGACTTCCTCCCGACAGAAGATTTTTATTAGCACACACATTCATACCCATTCTAAGACTGATAATACCACTACATTCGACTTTCAGGTCTTCCACCAATGTATTTGGTTTATTTAGATATTCACCGATGAAAATTGGAAATCAAAGAGATTCGTTCATTACTGTTTATTGCAGTGCAATGATTTATTTCGATGTTTCAATTAAAATTTCTAACTCTTTTATTAGAAGAGTAAATACCTTCTCTTCAATTCTTTACTGGTCATGCCGAAGAATATCAATGAATTATTAAATGGGTAATAAAGAAACGCATTTCTAAAAAAAAGTAGACTGTTAACTAAATTAAAGGTTCTAAGTATCCCCAGGCTTTCATTACACCCCTTAATTATATATCGCCTAAAACTGTTGCACAGTCTCCCCCATCAAGCATATCTTCTTTCAACAAACCTTCACCAAAGCCTTAATGATAAGGTAAGGCAAACAAAAGGGGGTATTTTATCCTCCTCAAAGATTAAGACCTCCGGAGAATTCTCCACCCCTTTAAAGAAGGAGACTTTGAAAGCAGCACGAGGGCGACTTAATCCCTTGATTCATAAGACTGGAAAAGCGGGGGTAAATCACCCCCGCGATTTAAAGTTGATAGACTGCCCGGGCTGATTACTCGCGATTTAGGTGGCAAAGGCTTAGGGACAAACCCTTCGGTTTTATTACCATCGCTCAAGTAGAAGTTTAAATTGGATTATTAAGAGGAGAGGGGGAACTGGGAATGCGCGGACTTTATATCTAATTATGACTTAGTTTAATGAAATAATCGCTTTAAGACGGATTGGAGATCGTTAAGATCGTTACGGGGCCCTTTAATTTGCCCTTGCATAGCACGATTTCAGTGTTGTTGGTGTTGGTAATTGAATAGCTGTTGTATAGAACGGTGGCACACAAATAGGTTGCTGTTCAGAGAGTGATTTTAAAAGTTTGATGTAATTAGGGCAGTTGTAAAAGCGAAGATAAGTAATTGTGAGGGATTTAGTTGGGAGGAGAATAAATGGGTGCTGTTTTTTTCGTGTGAATAGGAAGCCTTTGGGGTGAAGTCTTACAAAAAATTATTAGAGTCATAAAATATAATTTATGTAGTGTACTCTGGTATAAACAGGATTTGATTATTAATATTATAAAAACAATTTTTATGCAGAATGCACTTGATATTTTGTAGCTTTTGTGTTATATGACCTTATCGAGAAAAATTTGAAAACATAAAGAAATCCTTTGCCTCTAAATTGAGTTGTTGTAGTATGCCAAATAAGATGTGGTTAATTTTTTAATTGGTCATTTTTAAAGTTTAATTTTTAAATTTTTTTATATAAAAAGAGAAAAATGAATTATTATAAATCACCAAATTTTTAAATATATTCTATGTTCAATGACATAAATGAACTATGATCTCACAAAAAAGAGTAGGGACAATAGGGAAATAATTTTTAAAGTAAAGGCATATATCAGATTTAACTAAGTGAGTGCTATAAATCCGAGATTCTCTTTAAAAATGAATGGGTAAATCTCAAAGGGTTAAAGCACTCATTAAGTTTATGTTTTATTAATTTTTACTTTCATTATATTTAAGTAATTTTTTTGTTAAGTAAGCTATTTTTATTAACCATTTCAGTCCTAAACCACAACTGCCCTAGATTGCCATTTAATCATCTTGAAAATTTGGGGTTGTCAAGACTGACAGGATTTAACACAAGAGAACACCTAGTTTTAAAACAGGAAAACCTAAAAAATGTCAATAATAGATTTTGCTTTGGGATATACAATGAAAGAGATAAAATTGTGACTAAAATGAGCATTTTATTCGAAATTCGAATATTCGAAAAATAAGATAATAATAATTAGTTTTTTAAATGGAGAGACTGATTTTAAGATAATATCTATAGGTAACGCTTAAACAATATTTTAGTTGGTCCAAAAATAGATCATGTGACTACTTTTCTTAAGTCTTCATTCTCCTCCTAAAAAAAACGTATTTTCTTATTAACTTCACATAAGAAATAGCACCCCAGTTACAGTTACACAGCGCGAACTATTTTCTCAATAATGGGATTTCCGAAGTCACGAATAAATCATCTGCTCTGACAGAAATAAAAGCGACCTAAGCCTTAGCAAAAAGAACACTCTCTAAGGAAAAAAAGAACAAAATCTATTATTATTTTCTCGAAGCAGGAGAGTAAGTATGCGCATAAAACAGAAAGTGTTATTTCTACTTAAACATGATTACATTCTAACGTATGAATAAGTAAAAAGCAAAATGGCGAAGAGCGAATGAGGCAGCAACGAAACGAAGAAACACACATTACAGAAGGCTTCTTCTTGCAATTTAAATGTCCTCTCGGAATCTTTCCCCTTACTAGAGTTGTAAATGCTTGCATTAGGAAGAAATCAAGACTGCTGGGAGAGAAATTGTACTTTTGTCTTGCTAGAGAGGCTTAGTAACAAATCGAGAAAGCTCTAGAGAAAAAAAAACAAATGCACCAAAAATCTTTGTTACTCTAGTGCTCATCAGACGAGAGTTGAGATGTTTGGGGATTTCTTTATTCTGTTGTTTTCATTTAAAAGAAAGATATTAAAATGCAGCTTAGTGTATTTTGACTTATGTAAATATAAGATTTAAATCATATAGAATAGTTAAAAAATACCTTAACACCTTAAGTTATTAAGTTGCAATGCTGCTTATCTAGGTTAATCCCATAATATGTTCGAATAGCTATTGTGAACTGAATTAATTTGCCTTCAAACCTCTTAAACTTATAAATGTGCTAAAAAGTACAATTACAATTTAAGTTAAAAATCTAGAAAACAGTTTCTTAAAATTTAAATATAAGATTTATGTAAGATATAGAATGGTTTATTTCAATAATACTTTAAGCTATCATAAGTTGCAATACTGCTGATTCCATAGTATTTCTGAATAATGATTGTGACTAAATTTTTATTTGCCTTAAACTTCTTAATATTAAAAAATAATATGCTGAATACTCATTCAATAATCTCAAAAATACTACAATACAAATAATGTGAAAAATCTGGAGAAAAGTATCTTAAAATTTAAATATAAGATTTATAACTGACAGAATAGTTAAAATAATACCTTAAGATTAAATTAATAAGTTGCAATACTGCCTATCCCATAATATTTGTGAATAATGTTTTTGAACTGAATTAAATTGTCTTCAAACTTCTTAATATTCCTTAGTATGCACACTACAAGTAAAGTTAATATTCTGGAAAAAACCTCTTAAAATTTTCATTCGTGATTAAACAGAAAATCTCGTTATGCGCTTTCCTTTGGCTGTAATATAATTTATGTTGCATAAACCTTAAGTTTTCTTCAACTCAATGTTTAATCAGATATTAATTAGACTTTTTATTCCCTACACAATAAAAATAGTTACATAAATTGTAAGTCCTTTTTGTGAATATATTTATCTTAAATATAACATTATTAGTTATACACACATTATGTGTTATCTTCTCTAATTCCAGTTTTTAACTATCAGTTTTATTTGCACAGCCAATCATTTAATTAGGTTTTTCGAAACAACCAAAATCAATGTATTTAAGCAATGGAAATCTTATTAAAAAATCTAAGATTGTCTCAAAAGTCTAGACTTGAATAAAAATAATACTTATTTACTTAGTAAATAAAAATGTTATTTAATGTGTTTGAGTTTGAAGCGACTTAAAATATTCAAAAAATTTTTAATTGAAATGATAATAATACTTTTTGTAGTCAAAGGAAAGATATTATTCACAGTATACTTAATTAAAATACTTAATTAAATTAATTTTTACAAAATGTATTTTTTAACCACATCAGTCCCTTTGTATCACATGTGGTACAAAAGCTTCAGAATTTTAAAAATGTCCTGTATTGGGGCGAAAATTTGCTATTAAAAATAATTTTTTGTTTCACTTTTCCACCCTTTAGGAAGACCTAAACAATTATTTAAGACACTTTGGGCATGAACCAAACTTATGATAATAACACGGATTTAAATGCAATTAATCAATGCATTCAGATTAATATCATGTATGTAATCAATAATATTTATTATGTATAATAATCTAACCGATATTTATCTCCCAAATTACCTCGTTAATATTAGCTTAAAAAGGTTCAAATTTCTAGTGACTGATATTCGATGCGCAACGAATAAAGGGCAAATCGGTTCAACCTTTCCAAAACGCTGAAAGATCTCAAATCTCAGCGAGAGGTTTAGGAAATCACATTTTAAATTAATTGTAATTGCAACGCTACCGCACATGGCGTCTCCAGAGATGCGAAGCAACGAAATGAATAAGTACAAACCTTGCTTCGTGCAGAGACATAACGACGTAATCCCGAAAATTTGCATTGAACAGAAATCTTCCTAAATTGTTGAATCAAATGCGTCCATGAATATTAATGCTAGTCTCGTTCCGCAGATCAAAGAGAAATGGATATGCACGGGTATTAGGGCTAATGAAATTATCTTCCTACGAATTTGGGATGAGAATTAAAAATCTTGTTAAGGGGTTTAAGTCTCGAGATTCCATAGCTTCTTATTCATCATTCCTTTGCAGAGCTGCAAATTTATGAAGAAATGAATGAGCGTAAATATTTATTTTAATTAAGGAGAACAGAGGGGAAGTTGCATGCTAAGGAGAATATTTTTCTTTTATCTGGGTTAAATTTAACTAGAAGCATTTCTTTATTCTATTCTTAACTATTGAAAACAAAACGTAACTTAAAACGAAAAAATTCAAGGGGAAATTTTATTTTGTTCTTTGAATCTGAATTCTCAAAGTTCAAATTATTCACTAACTTTATTGACTTTGAATTACTACAGTTTACAGCCTTATTCACCACTAACTTAACCTAAGGTTAACCTGGAATTAAACTTCTGATTGGTAGTTGAGAAAGGGAAACACGTTTTAAGCCAATCAGAGTTGTCGAAATAGCTTGATTCCAGGTTAACCTTAGGTTAAGTTAGTGGTGAATACGGCCGTTAAAGAGAGGAAATGAATCTGTGTGTGGAATCGATTCCATAAATCTCTTATGCATTCTTCATAAGGTAAATGTGGGTATAGTGGACACTGTACCAATAGTGGCCACATAGCTGATTAATTTTAAATAGAAAGAGTTAGAGGCATCAAACAGCGTTAAAATTCATAGGCATTGTGCAATCAGGTAAGCTGGTAAATTACCACCGATTCCACATATCAGCATGGGATGGATATTTAAATATTTGAAAACAACAACATCGGCCGAGTGACTGAAATTTGATTTTGCTTATTGAATCGCGTAAGGATTCAAAAGCAAAATCAAACGCCCCTTCCCCGTAAAAATACCCTTTGACTTCAGAAACTGAAAGTCTTGAAATTTTACATTACAAGCTTATTTGTCAAAGTTATATTCACCGATATCAGTGCAAAGCCAAATTACATGGATGGTAGTAAGCTGCAAGATGATAGGCCAAGGATAGAGGTGATTGGAGAAAGATACTTCAGGCTTTATTGGAGCGAAGTGGATGAAGGAATTCAATTGCACGAACAGCAATTGATGCCTCATGTCCCATCTCGAAACCTTTTCAATCTATTCAGATCTGATGAATTGTGTCTTTTTGCTCTTTAATTCGGAAAAAAAACATTAGATATTTTTTTTCATAAAACACTACACACGTTTCACTCTCTTAAACTCTACTCCCTCTCCACTTTGAATTCCCAGCCACCATCCACAACACTCCAAAATCCCTTTTCCCACAATCCTCCAGTAAATAGAACGCATTCACGGTCCCAGTTAATTGCATCGCTCCAGAATCCCAAGGACATCAGGGCAGGAATTTCCCTCCAACAGAGAATCCGATCCCCATTCTCCAAGGGAAGAGGGATCAAGCCCATGGAAAACCTAATTAAATGCTTAAGCTGAGGCCAGGATTATTGGCCGCAAATAATAGAGCCAAAACGTCGATTTTACACTCCGTTAATCTTGCGGTGGGAGAATTTTAAACAAACCGGGCCCGAAGAATCGGATTGGATGGGATTAGCCTTGGTCTCTGACGTGAGCTTTATGGCACCTTTTCTATTGGAGGGAGTCGTGGTGTGAATAGCGGCCGAAAAATTGTTTGAGTGAGGATTAGCGGGGGATTGTTCGTTAATTGGTGGAAAAGCTTTTGTTTCTGATTTAAAAAAAACTATTTGTGAGGATTTGTACGTGAGATGTAGGTTTGTGGGTGAAAACGCGTAGTGAAAACGCTCAGGGGATAAACTTTGTAAGTCGTGAAGTAAATGGTTTGGGGAATTATCCCTTATAGGATGAATTGACGATAAAATGAAAACTTGGCGATAAAACTCTAAATCTGGCAAAATAATAAAATGCAAAAGACTGATTCACACAACCCTTATGATATTTATTGATATATCCTGCGTGTAGATTTTTTGTAACGCGTGAAAACATACTAATCTAGTTTAGTTGTGTCAGGCACAAACAATAGGTCAAAATAATAACAATAAATGTATCAATGATTTCTACATTAGTTTGTTATATACTTCAGTCCAGGCTTGAGTAGGTATGTATAAATTATGAATAGAGTAACCAAATGTTATAAATCTTTCTTGCATCTTTAAAGCTGTATGAATCTGTCGACCAGAAAGAAAAATCATTGTTTAGGCGTTTCAAGCTTATATTTTTCCTGAATTTGCAATGTAATGAGGGCCACGTTTGTGTAGTGGACAGCATGCTTGGATACGAGGATAACCGACCCAGGTTTGATGCCTTGCGGTTTCTGCTTGGGTAGCTGGGCATCAACTCAATCCTTCATCTTTCCGGTACCGATAAAATGAGGACCAAACTGGCTTGGGGAATCAACTGGGGGTCGAGCGTCGGGCTATTCACTCGGCCTGGACACAATCTAAGTAATTAGCACCCCAGGCCCAAAGGCAAATGAAATGGAGATGGGCACCCCGTGATAGGCCCCTAGGCTTGAGCTAGAACACTATACAGGGTGGTCCTAAATTCGTGGTACAAACTGGGTAGGGTAGGTAGAGGAGACCTAGACAAGCACATTTCGAATAGGAAGAGGGGCGGAGATACACCGTTAAAGAGCTAGGACCTAATGTAGTGCGAGAGCGTTACAAAAGGACGTTTTGCCAAGGCCCGTTTAACGAAAAAACGTAATGAGATGAAAAAATTTATTGCATGAGGTACAGCAGTATCCGTACTACTTACACCATAAATTTGATAGAAATTGGACCACTTTCTAAATCGTGGGGGGAGTTTTAAAACGCGCAGTATTAATCTTTTAGCCAAAGAACGGATTCCCCTTAATGGTATTTAGAAAAATAAGGATCGGGGAAGGAATTTTCAATGATCATACATTGATCATTGAAACTGTATGATCACAGATTGATCAGTGAAGCTGTATGGATCATTGAAAATTCCTTCCCCCATCATCATTTTTCTAAATACCATTACACTAATTTAAAGGAACTCCATTCTTTGGTTAAAAGATTAATTTTGCATGCTTTAAAACGGTTTAGCAAGTGGTCCAATGTCTATAAAATTTATGATGTAAGTAGTACGGATACTGCTATACCTCATGTAATAAATTTGTTCATTTCATTATGGTTTTTTTCGTTAAACGGGCCTTGGCAAAACTTCCTTTTGTAACGCTCTCGCACTACATTAGGTCCTAGCTCTTTAACGGTGTAACTGCGCCCTACCATTCCTCTCGAAATATGCTTGTCTAGGTCTCCTCTACCTACCCAATCCTACCCAGTTTGTACCACGAATTTAGGACCACCCTGTAGATATCCCGATTCACACAATTAATTTCATATAATTCTAAAATAACTTTTATTTCCAATAAATTCTAAAGAAAATTATCTAAACCAACCTTAAACAGTATATAGACGTCATGGTGGGAAAAAAATTCGCAAATGAATAAATAACAAGTCTGCACTTCAATCCACTCACCCACTTTGGCATGCGGCATTCAGATTTCCCATTAATCAGTAGACGTCTGCAATTCAGGAAGTAAAACAAATTGCCCGCCCAGCTCTCACAAATTAGGAGAGGGGATCCTATAAACAATTTTGCATCCTCACTGCCAAGGAAAATTAAATTGGGCCCTATAAATCATACACAAGCTAGCCCTCTCTCCTATGTTTTATTCAAAAGCTCCTACTACGATGGGGAGTTGGGTGAATAGGGGGATTACATGCAAATACCAGGCCTGTGTGTCTAAGGAAATAAGTTCTCCTGTAATAGCGTTCTTCCGCGACATGTAAACAACATCGGCTGTGTCTGTTTTTCAAAAGGTGTCGCTGTCGTGAAGAAAACGAAATCAAATTTTGCGCCTTCAGCTCTCGATTTAGCAAGACTTTCCGTTGCAATGTGCCCCCTTTTTGATCTATGTTCGCTACATAGATTGTGAAGGAATTTTCGAAACTCGAAATTTTAGATTCGTAAATAAATACCAGAGATTTTTGAAAGGAATTCTAAATAAAGTCATTTTTGCTTTCATTTTGAGCTCTGATCATGTTAAGAAGGAGTGAGTATGGTTTGTGTTACACACCTTTTGAATTTCCGACTTATTTTGGAGTAAGTTGTTATATGCCGCAATTGTTTGAAATAACATTTTAAACATTTGTTTCAAAACATTTTATGAAGTACATATTTTTTTTGGTTTAAATGATGAAAAAATGCAGGAAGTGGTTAATAATAAGTTACTATGGGATGAAACTCGTGAGTATGACTGCGACCATACGAAAAAATTTTGAAACACAAATTAGAACGTTTAGCCGCTTGTTTTTATTGTTACCTGTTTTAAGTCATTTTAGAACCGATACCTACTGCTACCCACTGTTACCAACTACTACCTACTGCTGAGCTTAATGTTTTTTTCTCATTTCTCTCTATAAGGGCGTGATTTTGCCCCACTGGTACAATGCGACCTTCATTGGTGTTTAATTGTGGTCTATTGTAGTTTTTCACTGTAACCATTCTCGTCCATGTATCCCTCAAATTAACTTACACCGAAATCCATTCAGTTACTACTATGAACGGGTTTGATAGGCAGAACTTTTTAATAGGGGATTTTTTACATACATATTACCACCCTTCATATTCACAATGCATGAGTTCATAAACATTATATTATTTAACATTACTCCTTAAAACTGTTATAATCCCTATAACTCTACAAAATATTTCATTCCTCCCCTCCATAAAAAACAACTGTAATCTGATAAAACGGGATTCAAAAGAACTCAAGATCACTTGCATATTCAATTCAATCGCAAACTTCCCTTGGACTTCAAATACGAATCTTAGAGAACTGACAATCCCCTCGATACAAGGCTAATTCTGTTACGGCGATCCTATAATATTCTTATCCGGACTATGATTTCCACAGGGGTTGGCCGAATCTCGACTGGACAACTGAGGCGAGGATAATGGGGCTTCTAAGCCTGAATTCTTCCCCATTGCCCTAGAGGTCCAGTGACCGTTCCGACTATTAGGAGAGGGATCTGATTTCAGATCATGCTGAAATTGCTTTGGCTTGACCATAGAGTCTGTGTGTGGGGGGATATGGTTTCTTTTTTTGTTATGGACGTTGGGAAAGTTAATGGTGGTAAGATAGTCGTATGGTGAGATCGAAGTAGGTGTGAGTGGATTATATCGGCATCTATGCGGCATTCAATGAGGTATTTGCGTGAGTGAGGGATTTGCTTGATTTTATACTTTTTTGGTACGTACTGGTTTAAAACTCCCAAATTTCTGATTTTTCTGTGACCTCACAGCGCATGATTTGTGATTCGAAAGTATTTTCACGCCATAACAAAAAACGAAATTTCACAAATTTATATCTCAAAAAACTAGGCTACGAAAATACTTGATATAAACATCATTCTTCATAGTTGTTTATCTACTATTTTAATGAAATTTAATCTCAAAACGTGAGAATACCTCATTGTTAGTAATGGATGTAGTAAAAAATAAGAAGCTTTAAATTAACTTAGTACAAAGTAGGTACATACAGGGGGTTTCAAAATTCCGCGTTACGGCTATTATTTAGAACCAACGTCTCCTAGGGTAATGGAATTAAGGAATATCCCTAGGTAAAGTGACCATTGAGAATCCACTGAGGTGACTTACAGCGCCCGTAACGACGAAATAAAAAGTTTAAAAAATTAATAAAAAACTTTAGGAGATAGAACTTTAATTAAGAACTTTAGCACAAAAACCTCAGTCATAGTATTGTTGCCAATGTTACAAAAAATTCACTACCAAGAATTTCATAAAAATATCGTAAATATTTAGAATGTGAAAAAAAACCCTTTTCAGGCCCCAAAAAAGAAAAGGTTGGCAAATTTGCAAGTTTTTCAGTGTTATTTTATGGGTCATTTTCAAAATTTGCTTACATTTGCTGTCCCGAAGGTAAAACATGAAAATTAAACAATTAATCATTGTTAAAATTTCTGTTTAAACTTTGATTTAGGTAAAGTAGACCGAATGAAATATTTTTAGCCTTTAATTAATAAGAAAAGCTTTAAAATTATGTAAATAAAGATATTTAAAAATACGAAAATATCCAAAAACGCTTGTCCCTAACGATTTTCACGAAATTAAAAGTAGTTTTATTGTTATTTAATTTGACTTTTTGAAAGAAAAAACGATAAATATCAAAATTATGAACTATCAAAAGGTTATTATAATTGAAAAATTAATTTTTTGAATTTAATATTTTTACAAATCAATAAAATATTTTGTCCCTCACTTTATGTCAACTCCCGTTACAGGCGAATTAATTTTAAAAAATATAATAATAATTATGCTTTAAAAATGTAGAAACACATTCCAAACGATTGTTTGTTTACTTTAGAATATATTTAAACCGTGTTTTTATTCTTCGGCTCGAAAACTATCGTGTTTTCAAAGAAATTATCTGTCGTCAAGGTAGCGTATTTTTATTAATGTCAACTCCCGTTACGGTAATTTTTGAATAATTTTTAATATTAAATAAACTTTTTTGGAAATTTTAACCCCAGAAATATAGTTATTTATTGATAGAAATAGGATATATGGATTTTATTTCAGTTTCCAACCATGCATGTAAGTTTTATTCTGTCATTTTATTAAAAATGTCAACATCCCGTTACCTGTCAACTCCCGTTACTACACTAGCGGAAATAAAAATCCCAACACCAAGAAGGAAAGGAGATATCAAAGTCAAATTTGTTTCTATGATTGCACATAGTATTAATGTGAATTGATTAAAAAATGAGCCTTCCTGGATGTTAGGGGGCCGAGAAAATCGGTGAGGAGTGTTGTCTCCATAGGTGTCCATTACCGCCGTCACACGTCATGGTATTGAGTGACAGGGGCTCTAAATGACTTATGAGGGATTGGAGGACCATGTTGCATCCTCAGGTAGTCCAAATTCATATGGTGCACCAGCGGACGTTGCATACCGGGCTAGGTGATTTCTCCTCATTGACCGGACCTGTTTTGTGGGTGTTGGTTCTAGAGAACGTGAAAGACGGGGTAAAAATGCAACCTAGGAGGTTAAGAAGAAAGCTTGGACATTGCATACAACATGTGGTTGTGCATGTTTCTCTTGAAATTTGTCCCCAGGACAGGTCTGAAGGTAAGGGCGGTCTACCGGCTGCAAAATCTCAATGACGCAGCTCTGGTTGGAAAAAGTACTGGTGAATCATACTCAGGAGTAGCAGAAATGGAATCAAATGCATCCCCACTCCGTTACCCTGCATCACCACTCCGTGGAATGATTAGAAAATCATCAGCTGAGTGCGCTCTCTCCATTGTGTCTTCAAACTCATACCCAACCGTCGTGGTGCTCCAAACCGAATCAGGATTCTCTCATAGACACAATGTTATGAAATTGGGATTTTCATTTCCTTATTTCGTGCACTATTGGAAACAGAAATGCCCATTTTCAGCCCCTTGTTTATTGACAAAGATGTAAGAAGCTATGCGGACCGAACGGACAATCCGCAGTACTGCAAACGACATCCATCCCACTGCCGCTTGTTCTCAGTATGATCTACCGGTATTTTGGCCAACCGGAGCTGCTTTATTGAGGTTTTTTAGCCGGTTGTCCATCCTTACCTTCAGACCTGTCCTGGGGACAAATTTCAAGAGAAACATGCACAACCACATGTTGTATGCAATGTCCAAGCTTTCTTCTTAAACCCCTAGGTTGCATTTTTACCCTGGCCTATCCGTTCGTAAGAACCAACGCTCACAAAACATGTTCGGAGAAGGAGGAGAAATCCCCTAGCCCGATATGCAACGTCCGCTAGTGCACCATATGAATTTGGACTACCTGAGGAGGCAACATGGTCCTCCAATCCCTTAAAAGTCATTTAGAGCCCCTGTCACTCAATACCATGACGTGTGACGGCGGTAATGGACACCTATGGAGACAACACTCCTCACCGATTTTCTCAGCCCCCTAACATCCAGGAAGGCTGATTTTTAAAGCAATTCACATTGATACTATGTGCAATCATAGAAATAAATTTGACTTTGATATCTCCTTTCCTTCTTGGTGTTGGGATTTTTATTTCCGCTAGTGTATTATGTCATTGATTTTGAAAGAAGTATCAACAACTTTCCCTTTTTACGAAAGATTTTACATTTCTCGCTTGATTTATCGTTAATTTCATTAAAAAAAGGTCTTGCATATTTCATTTAAAGAGAAATAATTGTATTTGATATAATACACATAACTATTTTAGTTTAGGTCTTGTTTTTGCATATGTAAAGTACGGAAGTGTGCAAATTGATAACTTGGGATATTTTTTACATTATGCCATGCCGTCGCGTTGCACAGCACAAAGAGAGTTTAAAAATGATTTGTAACTAGTTTTTTAGGTCAGATATAAACTTATTTCTAGAAGTAAAATATTCTATTTATTTTCATAAGGTTCGTTTCATTGTTTCTCGAACTCAAAGAGAGCAGCTGATTTCATAGGATTTTACCGGCTGCTTCCTTCACCTGCCTTTTTTATTACGGCTCGGGTCTGGTTGATCTCATATAATATTTAAAACACTAAACTATGGGCAAAAGTGTATGACCAACTGCTGTTCCATATACTTGAAACATATATAAAAACTCCTATATTAATATTAACTAATTTTTTATTCTGAAATGTAAGCGTATGGTGAAAATGACCCTTATAGTTTTATGCTTTTCTAGTTAAATCAAGATAAAATTTAATAAAAAAATAAAAAAAAACACGAAGAAACTTCTTATCCAATATACTTTTTTGGCACCACTATAGCTTAAATTATTTTTGATGTATTCATTTTACCTAAAAGATATGGATAAAAGGTAATTTTAATATCAGGGAGATATAAAAAATGCAAATCACAAATAGGATGTTAAAAAAATCGAACATCTAATTTAGTTTTAAGAGTTTGTGATAGTTTATGTTACTAACACTTACGTACGAGTAAGTAAAAATTTAGAAAACAATTAAATCAGAGTGTTTTGAAAGATTTAAAAGTTTCTTGTTTTATTTTTATTATAATTTGAGATGAATTTTTAAAAATTTAATGATGAAACTGTTGTGATATTAAAGTGTTGGTTTATTACTTGTTTTATGACAATATTTAAGAATTTAAATTATATATTTATCTGTATTCTACATGGTTTTTCTTGGGTATAATATTTATTATCGTTTATAATTTTGTTTTTAAATTTTCTATCTATCGTTCTTACTTTTTATGATTGTAATCCAAAGCCATAACATGTTTTAATTATGATATATCCATTGGAACCCCCTACACAATGAACAAAAATAAAATTTCAGTGAAAGCACATTCGAAGCCTGTGGTTTAAAGCCTCAAGATTCCATTCCATAATTCCTGCGTTGTTTTGAATTTAACTTAAGTTCAAAATCAACCCGTTGAGAAATTTACTGAGAAAATCTCTCTAAATATATGCTAATTATTATAAATTAATTTACAAACCCAACTAAATGCATGATATAAAAATTAGATACATAAATTTTCCCTATATTTTTAAGCAATACTTTTAATATTAAATTCCGGAGAAACCCCGATATAAATTTATTCGTGGAACCAAAGAAAAATAACAATAAATGTGTAAAATCAGGGGAAATTCTTTAAGTACTATATCTGTAAGAAGTTTTGGGACCAACAGGCGTTAAATGCGAAAAATCTTTAAACACTCGAAAGCATTAATAACTCAACTTCACAAACAATGACTTTAAAACATTATACACACTCCAAATGTCTAATAGAATCCTATATAGTTGAAGTTTTAATTACAGACTTAATTTCTCACTGCCAAGAGATCGCCCATGCGATGGATTTTCGTGAAGGATTAAATATTCGGCTGGTTCTAAATCCTAAACAAGGGGCACGAATCCAACTCTTGATTGGGCAATGAATTCCTCGTAAATCTTGCTTCAGGTTTATCACAATGGAAATGGCGATCCCTAAAGGACAGAAGTATACAGCTGTTAAACAATGTTAGCTGTTCAGTTAAAATGTTTTAGTATCGCTTTAGAATGGCTGCCGAATTATATATCCTTAGAAAATTTACTTAATGTAATTTTTTCAGTGTTCCTACACTGTAAAAAAAAACTGTAGAAAAACAGAAATTTTCAAAAACAATGAGTTTATGTTTACAGAGATATTCTGTCATGTAACATTCCCACCGCACTTCTACTTATTTTATGAAAAATAACAGCTTTTATCTAGTTTTTTAGCTTATCTGTACAAAAACAGAAACTTACTGCATCGAACACGAATACAGCTATTGGCAACATTATACTGAATCTTCGTTGGTTCAGTGGTAGCGTGCGTGCTTAGCATGCGGTAGGTCGTGGGTTCTATCCCCGGATATTAATTAATTAAAATTAGAAAAAACTCTACTAAAATAAGTGCATGCGCACAAGCAGAAAATTATTGAGAGGCAACAGAAAAACCTTTAGCTCACTTGACAGAAAGTTTCTTTTTACAGCATTTACCTGTAGGTAACAGCTTTTTTCTGTTTACAGGATTTTTCGGCCTACAGAAATTTTCTGGCAACTTTTGCTGCCAGAAATTTTCTGTTTTTTTGCAGGATTATTTTTTACAGTGTAATAGTAAAAAAGTGTAAGCGTATTTATTTTTCGTAACAAATTATTTAGAAAATTAGGGATCAGATAATAATACATTTATATTCAAAATTATTACCTTAAGCTTAAATTATAAAAACAGATTAAAAAGCTGTAAATGATTATACCTACCCATAATTTTGATTTTATGTAATGTGTTTATGATCGGGTTTATAGAAGATAAAGAACTTGGGATTTTCCGTATAAACCACTATCGCTTAGTTTAGGGTATATAAAATTGATTTTTAGGAATAATCAAAGATAAATGTTTATAAGATAACTAGATATTCTGCTATAACCGTGGCTTGTCTGTCTACAGGTGACCAATGTAGAACACTAAGTAAGAACTAATCTTGGCATCTCGGCAAATGGATGATGAAAATTAATAAAAATTAAGTATTCACTATGGGTTTGGCGCAATATGGCCTAGTTTAGTTCTTTCACCATAAAACCCCAAACAAACAAAACCATTGTTGGCTAATGAATGCTATTTTTATTATTATTAATTATTATTAAACACTTTTATTCTACTTGCTTTTGGCGGCGTTTTACGGGTGGAATTTTAAAACTTGATTTTCGGGCACTTCCCGATATGTTACGTCCCCGAAACTTTACACATCAGTGTAACCTTCATGACACTCCAATATTCAACCATTATCTAGTCAAACAACCAAAGGATTAAGTTAATTAACGAGTATTTTTAATTAACAAAAAACCGGAATTTGAAACCTTTCCCAAAGATCTATGCCCCCTAAAACGTGCATAATTTTGTATTAGGCATAACTTCATCATATTCAAAAGTCAAAACGAGAATTTCCCAGTAATTATGATAATTATAGATGATTAATCACTTTTTTTAAATGCATATTTTGGATTCTTGTATATAAAATTTCAGGCACTTCCAAACAATATACAGTTCTGAAACTTTGCACAATGGTAGAATTCCAATGACAATGCAATATTCAATCATCAACCAATCAAAACCACTGTAATTAAGTAAATTAAGGAGTAATTTTGATTATCCGAATATCTCGAATTTGAGACCTTTCCCAAAAGACTGTGACCACAAAAACGTGTACAATAATGTAATACATATAGCTTTACAATATCCAGTCATCAAATTAAGAATTGCCTGGCAATTATGTTAATTATCGACGATAAACCGCTAATTTTAAAACACATTTTGGATTCTTGTACATAAAATTTCTGGCATTTCCAAACTATATAAAGTTCTGAAACTTTGCACCATGGTGTAAACCCAATGACAAAGCAATATTCAATAATCAACTAGTCAAAACCTCCGTAATTAAATTAATAAACGAGTGTTTTTAGCTATCCGTCTAATTCAAATTTGAGACACTTCCGTGAAGCCAATGGCTCCCAAAACCTGTAGGATAATATATTAGGTATATCACTACAATATTCAATCTTCAAAACGTGTGTGTTTACCTTCCAATTAACAATTAAGATAATTAGCGATTTCAGATAATAATCTCGAGAAAGAAATCGCCGAAAATTGGTGTCCTATCCCGAAGAATCGCGAGAGATGAAAAATATGCCACTTTTATAATTTATGGACTACTGAAAAGACTGGATAATACTGTTTGCTCCTTGATACACACTAATTCTGAGTTTTATTTTTGTCTGAGCTTACGATTGGTTATTTTTATTTTATTGAATGCCTTTTCTTTCTTGATATCGATGGATTTCATCGGCGGGCGAGTGAGTAGATCCGCGTTATGTTTCACCATCATATTGAAGAAAACTAAAATTCGATCCTAACATAAGATTAAATATGGTTGAAATAAATACATTTTTTCTTGTGAGTTTTAGTTAAAAAATACCATGACTAAAAAGTTGAAAATAAAATAAGTAAAAAAAAAAGATTTTTTAAAAAACGCTTTTATTGAAGTGTTCTAAAAGGTCAAAAATAATTTATTCGGTTTGACAAATAATTTATTGGGAAGTAGAAAATAACTTTTTGGTAAGTAAAAAATAACTGATTTTCTAATCACTAAAAATAAAAGCGTGGGCGCTAGTAATTCTTCATTCACTATTTATTCTAACTTCTCTGTTCTATGTTCTATGAGGTTAAATTTACAAATTTCTCATTTATGAGGTTTGGGTGGAATGGATTCACTTTAAATTCTCTATTAGGTATTTTTATTTATGTAAAATTATATATAAATGCCGACATAATGGCCTTGTGGTTAGAGCATCTGACTGCAATGCCGTACATCTGGGTTTCGAATCCTCGTTCGGCATGGATGTTAGTGTTACTGTCCTTGTGTGTGTTGAATTTACCTATACGGGTCCATACCTTCAGGGGAATTTGTACAAATTTTAAAAAATAAATAAAAAAATTAAAATTTAAAATATATGTAAATTACTAGCGCCCACGCTTTTATTTTTAGTGATTGGAAAATCAGTTATTTTTTACTTACCAAAATGTTATTTTCTACTTCCCAATAAATTATTTGTCAAACCGAATAAATTATTTTTGACCTTTTAGAACACTTCAATAAAAGCGTTTTTTAAAAAATCTTTTTTTACTTATTTTATTAGCATTAAAAATACTGTCCATCAAGGTAATAGAAACTTGAATGAAATATAAGTTTACCTAATTTTTATTACATTGTAAACTATAAGAGAAATAGAGACACCATTAACAAAGTCCCCCCATTCAAAATCCACAATAAATCCAAATGGCTTTACTCAACACCTTCAATGCAAGAACTACAATCTCAAACACTCCAAACCCCCCTTTCTATTTATCCGAATGTTTAACATCCATAACTATAACAAAGGTTATAGCAAATCGTGTTACAGAACCCCCATTGATCAATTATGAACTCTGTTTATGCAAATGATGGACTTATGCCATAGCGTATATTCTGATTATTGGAAGTGATTCAAGCAGTGTTTGCCAGGGCTTGTCAAGGCCGTCTCGCTCATTTGCTAACGTGTGTATTTGCATCGTTAGTAGTACAGGCGGAGGTGTATTCAGATTTCCGGCCAGGGTTATACCGTTGATTGATACGCGCTGCAGTTTGGGTTCTGATGTAATATTATAGTAGATGGGAAACCCTGGAGCTTAACACACTGTCACTTCCTGGCTTAAGAAACTATGGTGTTGTGAAGCTGTTGGTTGCTGGAGTAATTTCATTACATGGGAATGTGGGAGGTTGTGAAACTCATGGATACAAAGGGTTGAGGATTTAGAGCGATATTGGAATTGTATCCGTGTATATTAGAACAATTTTCCCATAAACGACCATTTACAAAAGTATCACCAATGAATCTAAATTAGAATTATATCCGTGTTGGCTCTAACATATCCATTTAGTATTTCGTTCAAAGTATAAAATATGCAATTAAATTATAAATTGCGTCTGACCTTGTTTATTGCTACTTACCAGCGCAGTAAACAAGCAGCAAGAGTTCTTTTCACTTACTCTGATTGGTAGGATGCTTCTTTAACCCATGGTTAACCGCTGAGCTGGTCAGATGTCCTTCGATAATTACATTTCTTTGCAGTTTTGGGTTCGAAGATTTGAATAATTTTTATTCCCAGATTACGAACAAAAAAAAAACAAATTTATATGAAATTAGATTCTTAGCAGTTTGCGGTTCGTATTATTTAAGGTAATTGCCTGCGTTGGGAGGCCTTTTTTTTAAATATTAACTAAATAATTATTTAATTGCTATTTTCTGAGAGCTAATGTTCTAAAACAATGAAAATCATCCAAAAAAGAATTTTAAAAAAATTATTTTTTAAAATATCGAGAAATTTCAATGAAAATAAGGCTAAAATTTCAACTTGCGCCAACAACTCCTGAGAATGTACTTTTATAGGTAAAATTAAAATTGTTGCAGGATTTTGATCCTAAGACACTAATATGTGTTACTATCTACAAAAAATCTGAGATTTTTAAAATAGAAAAGAAATACAGGCACTTGAAATCGAAAAAAGTAAAAATTCATGAAAAAAATCATTTAAATCAAGTTTACACACTTTAAAAAATACCTTAATTCAAATATTTTTCTTAGATTGTAGAAGATAACATGCGTTATAATATGAAGAGTGAAATAGAACAAAAAGCATCTGAATATTTTAAGTAGTTTAAGAGTAATCACTGTTACCGTGATCCGAAATATAAAAAAATGTCATTCTTCAGAATACGGCTTCTAAATTTAAAATTGCATGTTAATCCTGGTACTACTCGGAACTAAAACAGCTGTAACTTCTGTTCTAGATTACTCAGAGTTTAAGGTAAGGTAGTTTTGGAAAGCTTATTAAACAGGCTATACAATAAAACAATAAAACAAAATTTGATATTTTTGGCGAAAATGACGATTTCAACGCAGGCAGTTACCTTAATACTATACTTACTTTAATAAAATATTGAAAAAATCAATGGTAATTTAGACCTTAATAAAGACCATTTATGTAAATTTATACCATATTCCATTGCGTTTTAACTTCATATTTATCTAGTTGATAATGGAATGACATTTGGTATTAAAACAACTAGATTTTCAGTTCTGTGTAGTATTTAAGTTTGATCATATTATTTTAAAACTGACTAATGCAAGGAGTTTAAATCTCTCTTTTTTCAAACAAATATGTCAAACATGCACACATTGCTGTTTTGTTTATCACTACTTACATCATTATATTCTTCCAGAAATTTTTTTAAGTACAAGTAGGTACTACTTTTTTTAAATATAGAGATATATAGTTGAAATAAGTTTTCAGATATAAAATCCAACGGACGTTGCCTGATCATTTGCATTTAATTAAATTTGCAATGTTAGATTTGTGTTATTTATTATTGAATGTAAAACTCCAATAAGAGTCTTCATTGATTTTAAACAAGACAAGCATATTTCAATCTAATGTTACCCATTGTTTTAAAACCGGCTTCTTAAACTTTAAAAGGCTCGTAACCATTCTATGCATACACTACCAAATTAGAAAACAATGGAAATCAATACATTAAGCACCCCATAAAATCGGTTATTGTTTCTTGAAACGAAGAACAAATAAACAAAATCAATTCACGAATACATTTTATTATGGGTTTCAGCAAGTTGAAAGCTAAAAAAATTAAACGAAAAGCTTACAACAAAACCACACAAACTCTGATCCCGTTTCTTTTCTAATTCATTGCAGTCAATTGAAGTACAATAAACAATCGGGGGGAACCACACTCCCCTAAACAATGCCCATTTTTCTGCGAAACGGAGCTTTCCTCAGAGGAAAGCAAAAAAAAGAGCAAATTAATGGCTAACCCCAAACCAAGCGATTTAAGGCTCTGTACGAGTATCGGAATCCCATCAAAAAAGCGGGGGGAAGAGAACATTCTATTCTTTGAAATAACGGGGGAAACAAATTTAAGAGCAAGGAAACGGAAGAGGGAAGAAATTCGCATAGTTTTTATTTTTAACAAAGCGGAATTAGCAGGTAGCAGAAAATGGTTCATAGACCATATACAAAACAGCGCTTATATGCTCTATGGAGTTAAGGATCAGTCGATTCTTAATAGGGTGGTAGGGTAATTGTTTTGAGAAAGTGTAACAGTTCCAACTGCTTCAATAGTGTTGCAAATCGTTTCCCGATAAGGACTTTGGCTGGCGGAAGGGGGTTATGTGGTGGGGTTGAATTATCAAGTGGGAAGATCAATGTTTTAGCACTTCACACTGGCAAAGTGTTTAACGTTTAACCAATAGTTTTTACCTGCTGGTGGATGAGTTACCGTCTTGAATGTTTTAGTCTAATCATCATATTTTATTCTTTAACCTATGAAAACTTATAGCCAACTTTTTCAAGAAATAACTAAATGAAATAATTTCTCATATGAAAATGAAATATAAAAAGTGTCTCGTTTTCAAGAACATTATGACATTTTCATTGCAACAAATTAAGAATCTTTGAAAGCACGGATCTTAAGCGGCAATACATTATACTGATCAAGATTAGTGTTTATTTTCAACAAAAGTTTATTTGAATGATTTCAATTGCAACAAACCCACTTATATTCCACTAAAGTGTTTTTTTTAATTTTAAAACAAATAAAAGTAAGAAAAATTTTGATTCAAATAAAATTCCAATGTGTAACAACGTTTTGATATGCGTATTATATGCCTTAAAGTATTTACAGAACTTGTGTACAAATTCTGAGATTAAAAAACAAGATAAAAGTATTCTTTTTCAGTTTTAACACATCATTATATTTTGTGAGCTACATAAAATCCCTTGGATAAAATAGAATCTATGCGTGAACTTAAACCCTTTAAACTTCCTTTTCTTTAACTTACTACAACTTCTCCATTCCACGCACATTTCCACAAAATTTGCCTTCTCCATAAAATTTAAAATATATAAAGGTAGAAAACATTTAACTGAAATAAAATTCCAATTTGTAACAACTTTTTGACATATTTATACCGCTAAAAGTATTTTATAGAACAAATATGAATATTTTGAAATCAAAAACAGGATAAAAGTATTGTTGGAGTTTTACACCTTATTATATGTTTGTGGAACTGCATAAAATTCTTTGGATAAAATATCATTCATGCGTAAGCTAAAACCTTTTAACCTTCTATGTGCTATTAAAAGTATAAATATCCGGGATATTTTCAAAACAGCATCAATATTAACTTTCCTATTAACTTCATAATGTAAGAAAAGTTAAGAAACTACTCTCGAAAGTTTGTTGTGCTATATTAACATGTGAATCCTTGGGCAATTTACTTGAACCCAGATATGCATGTTTACTCAACTATGTAATGGACTTTAAAGAGTTGAAGACCATTACCATGTGAAAGAGACGTAAACTTCCGATAATTAAATTGAGGCGTAAGTTCATAGTGGTTGCGTTACAAAATTGGTTTCGAATTGTTGAGTTAGCTTGGTTAACTTTAATTATTTTGTTGGAATGCGATAGCATAGCATACACGACATTAAATTAGGAGTAAATCGTTGATAGGAGTTAAAATCGCAGATATATTAACTCACATTATTTATTACTTTAATATGGTTTCTTATCTTGAGAGAACTATTTATTATTTTATTATAGAAATAATAAAGACATATAAGAAACCTAACACTTATTTTTAGGTTTAATTATTCATGTAATTGAGTTATGCATTTTGGTTTCATTGAAGGTAAATATTTTTGTTATGTTAATTGCATATGCTGTACTTAATTTGTTTTTCTACATTATCACACACAAAAAGGAGCCTTAAATTAATTCTTTTTTCATCTTATATAAAGCTTTCTACCTTTTTCAATATACAAAAAATAGATATTCGGTTTAACCATCATAGTTAGGAGCAATTTTAGGTAAAATTGGCCAAAAAAACTTCAGTTGGTTTACAAGCGCTAAAGAATTTTTTGTTGATAAAATCAAATAAAGAAAGGGGTTTATATATTTTTCCAGAAAGAGGATAGCAAGTTAATTCTTATCATCAGATATTTTTATTTCCCTCCAAGGAAACTTATTCAATCCATGCTTGATACATCCCAAACAGTTTAAACATTCAAGATTCGTCCAAATTTGTCGAATTTTGATTACACCGCAATAATTATTTCGTCACTTCGCAGTAATTATTTCGTCACTTCGCAGTAGTTATTTCGTCATTTCGCAGTAATTATTTCGTCACTTCGCAGTAATCATTTGAGTCACAGTTACGTAAACTTGACGTAATTGATACGAGCTGTGCTACTAGGGCTTTTTCAGGCAGATTAGTTGAATCATTTGAAATCTGCCTGGGAAAAACCTTCTCAAAGGATCTCTATAGAATCATCAAACTAACCAAACTCTACTGAACAGTACCACCTTCCTTAAAACTAGCCACAACACAGAGAGGTGCTCCTCAAACATTTCCATGCCGCTGAAGCTTCATTTCGCCGGGTAAAACCAACACACTACCTGCATCCTCCACTCATATAGTTAGCAAACTCTTCCACACCCTCCAATAAACGCTAAGCCTAATGAAACTCGGACGAAATTGCCTTCTTTAGCCGAGGGTCACATCCCTCTCTCCCGCCGCACCTTGTTACTACAGGTTAAGAAGAACCATGAAAGGAATGAAAATGCCATAAAGACAGTTAATCTCCTCCGGGTCGTTATCTTTTGGCGACTGATTAGTCTTCCAAGTAATTGGATCCGCGACAACGATATACGCTCTGGCGACAATGACGCTAACAAGTAATAAGAGTCCCTCTGCCGATGATGTGGACAGATTGTTGTTCCCGACCAAACAAAAGATGGGCAGATGTTGCAGTCCTGTTTGGAAGGGCGTCTCGAGTGGGTTTATCGTCGTCGGATGGGTGGCGGATGGTTTGGTTGTGTTTACGAGGTTTTTTTCCTTGGGGATATTCGGGAAAGATGGTTGGTTATGTTTGTGATGAATTGAGATGGTTTATAGCTCAAGAATGTTGCTGAAGGAGTGAATTTATAGGGATTTCAATGGCGAAAACAGTATTTTGTTAAAATAGTAGTTTGAGTCATTTTGAGTAAAAGATGAAATGGTGTTTTGGTTTTTTGATTTTCTAACATAATTAAGTATTATATATGGTATAAATTTAATTATTTCTTGGAAAAACTACTTAATATGTGTGTAAGGTTATGAATTTAAATAAGACGGTATTTCTATTGAATAATATAACCCAGTGCACATATATGCAAATTCATTTACACTATAGTATACTATTATCATCTGCCTTTGGTTCATTAGTAAAACATTAAACAAATAAAAAGGTTGTTTAAAACAAAAGTGGTTTTGTCTATAATTTCTTTAATCAACGATGTAGGGTGGAAATGGACGCTTTGAGTGGAACGAATTTCCTCTATTTCTAAAAAAATCAATTTTCAACAAATGCTTTTCAGTACCACATGAATGTCAAGGCTATCAGCACTGTAATGTTCTCCTAAATCGTAATAGGGGAAGGGAGCACACGCAAAAAAGAATTTGTGCTATAAAACCGAGAATTTAAAATACCAGATCCTCGAAAATTTGCTGATCGTACTCACTAATCATCTTTAAAAAAATAAAAGTATCGGCATTAATGGAAATGTGTTAAAAATCAAAAAGAAAAGGAAAATTTAATGCGTACTTTTTTTACCCAACTTGGCGGCTAAAAGTACGAAGGATGTGAGGCCAACTAACGAACGAGCCCTGGAAACTTGCTAAAAATGCATTCATGCCATCGTAATTGTAAGATTACGCTCTTATGCCACATCTCTTTAAGTATTATCCAAACAAGACTCATTCTTTTTTAAAAAATCCTAGAAAATCAGTGTTGCTTTTCCAAGACTTTAAATGGGCTAAATTTTATCTTCTGATAGGTTTTAATCTTTAAAAAGGATAATTTAACTTTTGTTCATCAATTATAGATCATAACTTTCATGTGGTAAAGAGTAAAATGAATTATATGATTATCGCTAGTATAATTCTAATGATCTTGTTTCGTGCTCTTAGATGCTGATGTATTCATTCTTTAAAACCGCTTTTAAAATCACCCCTAAAAATAATTTCAGCTAAATATTCTAACGATGCCAAAATGTTCAGAAGGATGTATACCTTACATTGGTTTTCACTTTGAAAGCAATCATTAGTTCTTTACTAAGAGAAAAATTAAGATACCTTCGCTGAAAAATTAAATGCTAACTCAAAAAAACCAAGTTTTTCTTGATAAATGAAATACAAAATGTATGAAAACAGTAATGCTATTATTTTAGGATAGCTTATGATACATGTGTTAATGTGTAGTACTCGTACTCGTCCTCTCTTTATTGATTTTGATTTATTGATTAATTCATCCACCATACAGATTTAAAAAATTCCTGAAATAAATAAAAATCATAACTTTTACTCTTATACTGTTGTCAACATAAAAAGAGAAAAACGTTTAGTACTTTTACCCGACTGCGCACTCTTACCCGTCTTTGAGCTAGTTCCACAATTAATTTTCATTTTTTAATCTATTCAACCTTTCGAGAACCCCGAAAATCGAGATATTTTTTCAACTGTACTAACGTTTTTTTTTCAAATATTAATTAATTAAATACTAATTATAAGTATGAAATATTGATTAAGAAATTGTGTCGGAATAATTGGATTATAAAATTCGAAAAGAACAAAAGCTCTGATAAAAAAACGTAAGAATAAATATCAGCAACCAACAATCATATTCCAGTCGTAACATATTTGACTTTGTTTTGATGGTATCGCGTGACGTCAAATTTAAACTAGTGAACTAATTCACTGTAAAGCGTTTTTGATTGCATCATTTGTTGACTTTTTTCAACTTTTATTTCTTTACTATCGAAGTAAACAAATTTTGTGGGTAAATTTATATTGCAAGTTTCAATTTTTCACAACTTATTTTGTATTAATAAACCCAAAAACCTAAAATTAAAAAAAACTTACTCGTTATTTGAGTACCATAACCAACAGTAACAGTTAGTAAATTGATCACCCTTAAAAGGGAATTCAACTAACTTAGCATGTTGGTTATTGTTAACCTATCTCCCTATGTAATTCATTGCAATCATAGGAAACATTATTAGGATTGCTTTCTTATAAATAATTGCTTTTATATATAATCGACGTATTTTAACTTATATGTACAGGGTGGTTATAAAAAAGTAACCCGACTTAAGGGCCTCTAGAGGCCAAACCGTTCATCGGAATTGAATGAAATTTTGGTGGAAGACGTTTTGAGGGATGGGAAAGAGAATGGTATGAGTTGGAGCAGTCTAACTTTATCAGTTACGGTTAAAGTGAAAAAAATTTTGAAAAATCCCAATGTAACCCCCCTTTTTTATTAGCGCTATGTGATCCCCGATGTCTAAAAACACAAACAGAGTTGAAACGGCACCTCTAAGTTGTAAACTCGCTCCTAGAGAGGCAATTGAAAACAGCTATGAAACTGTTATTTTTGTAGCATCTAGACTAGTGAATTGTTAAGAAATTCTGACTTCATTGTTATTTTTTGATTCACTAGTCAGAATTTCTTAACAATTCACTAGTCTAGATGCTACAAAAATAACAGTTTCATAGCTGTTTTCAATTGCCTCTCTAGGAGCGAGTTTACAACTTAGAGGTGCCGTTTCAACTCTATTTGTGTTTTTAGGCATCGGGGATCACATAGCGCTAATAAAAAAGGGGGGTTACATTGGGATTTTTCAAAAAAATTTTCACTTTAACCGTAACTGATAAAGTCAGACTGCTCCAACTCATACCATTCTCTTTCCCATCCCTCAAAACGTCTTCCACCAAAATTTCATTCAATTCCGATGAACGGTTTGGCCTCTAGAGGCCCTTAAGTCGGGTTACTTTTTTTATAACCACCCTGTACTACACTTCTGTTGTTGAGTATAGTATATACTTTTAAATAAAAGAACCTTCTCATCTAACTTCGATAATGATATCGAAAAATTAATTACCTTATCCCTATCAACTATATAGTTATTTAAAAATTCTTTATAGCTTTTATTTCAATTAAGTGATCATAAAACTTTATGAGTAATATTTTTATTGATATGATTATCATTGGGCTTAGTAAAAGGACCATTAATTGAAAACAAATTCCATGCAACTTTAGTTTATGGCTTAGATATCATTAATGAATTGAATTTATAGAGCTAATAAAGTGTGATTAATAAAATTTTATTGAAAACTAATTAGCTTAACATGGGATTATTGTTGAAGATAATTTTAATTTAACTCAAGAGAACGAGTGGTACTTACTCTTAAACTAAAACGCGCTGTATACCTCATGGGTCTGGTTTTATCCATATAAATATTCATTACATGTTATATTGCATATTTTATTAATATTCATAGTTGATGTTTATTAAATGGTATTATACTTTTAAACTAAAACAAGCTCAGACCTCGTGGGTCTGGATTTCTTCCCCTAAGCATTTATTTTAAGTAGCGTATTTTACTGATATTTATAGCAAGTATTTACAATAAATTGCTTAAGTGCATTTAATTATAAATATAAATCCAGTTATAAAAGATAAGATGACACTTATAATTACCCCAATCACCAGTACCAGTAAATATTTTTGTAAATATGTTTTATAAGTACTTTTGAAACAAACTATATCTTTCTCTCTCCTTCAATGATTCTTATTCATACACGCACATAAATATTTACAATTCAATTACCCAGAAAAAAAATAAGAAAGAGACGCTCAGATGAAGCTTTCAAGAACCTGAGCGTATCAAAACTTGATTTATTGCTACAATTTAACACCATCTACCGTATCCAATAACCCGATACGGGGGTTGGATATGATAACAGTTGCAAAATATTAAAACACCTCAAACAAAATAAGTACTCCCAAATGAAATATACCTCCTAAACTTGGAGAATTCCTAAATAATCTACTTTAAAAGAGGCAACAAGGGAACAAAACTCTAACACATTACCTTCCATGCAAACGCGTTGATAAAGTGATGGGGCTCAGCAAGGGAGTACTAAAGTCCAACCCGTTGCAATTAAACACCGCTACCTTTCTTCTCTTCCATTTAATTCCCATAAAACTCCCCTTATCCCCGAAAAATCAATCCTCCTCAACCGAAAACGCTTCCAGGAACTATCAATAAAATTAAGAACCAGCTCTAAACAAACTTTAATTATGTACCTGGGAATTCCTGCCTACTATCTCCTGCATTACTAATTATTCCTCAGTAATGAACTATCCGAAATAAAGCAAAGGGTGGAAGGGTCCTTCAGTAGGGGCCCCTCAGGGTGCTTATCGGGAGGAACGGGCAATTGCCAGCATCCTTAATGGGCCCTGGTCCGTGTTCAACTATCAGATGGAAGGTGGATTTTTGAGGCAGCTCTTAAAGGTTATCAATTCGGTGATAATTAGAGACGAAATTTGGGTTTTGAAGGGGTTGAATATTCAACTGTTGAAAAGGGTCGATGGGGTTTTAAGGAGAGATTGTTGTTGGGGGTTAAATGGGAAGTTTTGGTTTTGGGAGCGGGGATAATAGGGTTCTTGTTACTGGTTAGAAAAGGATATGAGGCTTATGTTTCCCAGAACAAAGGCTTTTACGAAAGAGGAAGGGTGTATTATTGATTTTTCGGGTAAAATAGGACAACGTGATCCATGATGCATGATGAAGTATTATTTGATATTAGAAAGAATATTATAATTAGCTAACGAGTAAGCAGTACTAGTTTAATTTTTGATGTTCTTTTCTTTTTACGAAATATTTAAAGGTGTGTGTGTGTTATGCATATTTGCATTCTAATGTTTTCAAAACTATGAGTTTTTACTTTACTTATGAAAAAATAATTTACCGAATTTTTTCTGTGCAAAAAAGCTAAATATATTTTTATATTATACATTATACTTATCTTATTTTTTGACCAAAATATTTCTAAGCCGAATAATTTTTTTTATTCCATTCCATATTTCCCTTAGTATTGTATTGAAAATAGTGAGCACTAGAAAAGTTATATTTACACACTACCCTTAAAAATGTTATTTTAATACTGATATTACAGTTCACGCATTATGCATGAAATTATACTCTTCTCTTTCAATCTTTCAATGGTTAATTTAAATAAAAGTTTTAAATATTTAAAACTAAATCTTTTAAGTAATTCCAAAACATATAAGTAATTTAATATAGGATGTGTACACTCACATTCACCATTTAGTATGGTCAATTCAGGCCTGTATTGAAATGACAGATTCAAACTAATTTGTGTTGAAATAAATGATCAGTGCGTAAACTATTTAATGAATGAAAAGGAGCTGCATGTTATCAGATTACCTCACACAAGGACATCATTATTCTTGAATACAATATTCGAAATTCAATCGATACAATGCACATTGCACACGTTTCAATAAATTATCATAAGAATTCAGGTTTACATATGAATTCTATAATAGTGTAACGCAAGTATGGGTTATTGTTTGATATTAAATGTATTCAAATTGTTATTATATCTATATACAGTTACTACATTTCTGATTAAATATAAATGCATAAGTCTTCTTACTAAGAAAGAATAATTAATTAGATATAACTTTAAAATATTCACGTATTTACACTAAGATATATTTGGTTTGTAACAAAACTAATATCCATGTTTAAAAAGTTACAATAAATCTTTGGATAACTTACATGGTTTATATTTAAATTATTGATTAATCTCTTAAGCTTATAAAATTAACAACATATAAATGTTTACTATAACAAAAAAGGTACATTCATTTATTCTACATAAATTGATAATTCGAAGCACTGCTTCTCTTTATGTTTTATTAAAGTAAGGAATATATAGCAGATCTTTATCATTAATGCTGCTAACTGAAAACAGCTGTGAAAACGTAAGGCTTTTACTGAAAACCATTAAAAACTAACCGACAGATGCAACAGTTCTTATCTTAAAAGTAATTGAAATCGGTTAATAGCGCAGTACACTCGAAAAAGTCATTACCAGACTTTGTAATGATTCTTCCGCTAGATTTGTTAAATCTTTTTCGCAATTGAACAAAGTGCCCACCTCAATTATGGTTTATATACTAGGAGAAAAAGTAAATCTGCGGAAAACAATTTCGTGGTTCATTTACTAATGTGAAACTACAATATGTTTCCCTTTTTGTGTTAATCTGATACGAGTAAAAAACCCACGGAACAAATTACAAACAAACACGAGAAAAATATTATTCGCATTTCCAGTATATTTTTATCAAATATTTATTTTTTTGCTTTTCTTAATCACCGATTTCAAATTATAAGTTATGATCTTTGCTTGCACTTCATTTAGGGAATAAGAATCATTTTTAGAAGTTAAATACATTTTTCTCTTAGGAAGACATCTAAATTTAGGGCTTTTCTATTTGTGAAAACAAAAGTAAGAGCAGCCTAATATGTTGTTCTTAAAAGTAGATATAGGATTACCTAATACATTGTTTTAAGTTTACAAATAAAAGAAATCAAACAAAAATTCCTTCTGGACTTCGGAATCCTCAATGTCTATTTTGTCTGAATTCAAACTCTTTAAAATGTAAATCAATGAAAGGAGAAAAATTACATTTAAAGTAATAAAATAGTCGATTATAAGGTTTTAAGTTTATTTTGAGAATTATGTGATTAAATTAATGGGTGTTTCATATGGTAATAGCAAACAATCCTACATATCAATAAATAATACTAATCAGTCCCGAAATATTTTCTAAAATCCTAATTCTTAATTTTTTTAGATTACAACAGTATTATTTATGTCGTTTCGCATAATAATTACCATGGATTCTCATATTAAAATCTATTTGAAATATTTTTATCTAAAAACTTAGAAGAACTCAGAATCATAAAAGAACTTCAGCTTCAGAAGAAAAATTTGATTTAAACATCGTGGAAATTAGTATCATTCTGAAATGAAGAAAAAAATATAAAAGCCGAGTTGAATGAATTTAATTTATTTTTCCCGAGTCCCTTCAGTTTCAAAATGCACAATGATAATCTTTCACCCTTTTTGCTCATAAAAATTCCCTACGATCATTGCAATGAAAACATGGAGAGCTCTTTTAAGGCGAAGGATTGAATAGATGACAAGTACCTGATTGATGAGTAAAAAGTTAGATTAAAATATATCCGCTGCACGAAAAGAAGCGTTCATATACATAAATTTATCTTCCATCCGACAGATTTTTGAAAGATGAAAATTCAGGCGAAATTTTATCTTGTCTTTATCTCCTACCCGCTTTCTATCTTCTTTCCAATCTATCTATTTTTATATCTCCCGTCGTTAAATAAATCACTGTCGGTGAATAGAGGAGGGAATTAATATAGAAGATGGAAATATCGATGTGTTAAACCCCTCTCTCCAAAAATCGATTTCGTAAGGTTGGATTGTTGAATAAAAAAAATCGATATGTAGGGATGGATGCGAGGGATCCCAATGAAATATGTCTAAAAATCGATCTTGGATCAGATACCCGATATGTCTTTGTAGGATAAAATGCCAAATACGAAGTAATTATTTCACTTTTTTAAGAAATGCGTTGATGAAAGAATGAAATCGTGGCAATCTCTCTTTTAACAAATGGAGGATGATATCAGCTAAAGATTTCTTGTTGGGAGTGGTATTTTTGGAGTGAATTGTGAAGAGGAAATCGCCCTTGGCAGAAAGGTACTTAAAACTGGAGTGTTCCGGTTTCGTAAGTTGCCTCTAGTACATGAAAAAGGAGTATGCTCTCTTATCCCCCTTCCGACATTAGACTTGCAATGAGACGTGACTTATCTATTGATAGCTCCTTACTCTTTGTCTTCAATAAGGGTTTTAGTGAGGAACTTTAGCGTTTAGGGTTGAATATTATAATTTATGAGATACTCTCAACTAACTCTCCAACGCTACCTGCGAGTGAATCGGATTCTGCAGCACAGATAGATTGTAATCCAAGTGAAGATGGTATGGTTAAATTATTGAAGAAACTGTTCGATTAAAAATTAAATGATCTTAAAAAGTACATAAGAGATGAACTGGCTGATGTTAAACAGTCAATCGAATTTAACTCAAACTCGATCAAGGATCTGTCGGAACAAAACATCAGTTTGAAAAGGGAAATTGCTACTCTCAATAGTACCTTACAGACAATGCTAAACGAAAACATCAAGTTAAAGGCACAGATTGAAGATCTCACTTCTGAAATTATAGATATCCAGCAATACTCAAGAAGAGAAAACATAGAGATAACTGAAGTACCGGAATCAACAAATGAAAATACGATAGAAATCGTAAACAAAATCTTCAACACACTGGAATTAACAGAAGTATGTAATATTCAAGCTGCATACAGAATACCTACTAGAAATCCCATGAAAATAAAACCAATTATCGTCCAACTACAATCGAAATCTGAACGAGATAGAATTATTAAAGAGTTTAAGGTAAAGAAGCTAACTGCCAAAGACATTAATAGTGATTTAGATGCCACACCTATTTTTATTAGTGAACACTTATGCCCTGCCATGAAGAAACCCTATTTTGAAGCCAGACAGTTTAAAAGAAACCATAACTTTAAATTCTGCTGGGTCAAGGACTCAAAAATATTTCTTCGTCTAATCGAACAATCCAAACCTTTAAGAATAAGAAAATTGTCCGATCTTCAATGTGTTAAAGAGTAAGTTCTTTTCTCCAGCAGAATTAAATCAATGTAAATCAATTAATAATCTCAGTGACTTTACCAGCTTTTATATATCCACTATTAATAAACCCTTAAATTGTAACCAACTATCTGTATTGCATTTAAATATAAGAAGATTAAGAGCCAATTTTGATGAATTTTTAGTTCAAGTTAATGATTCCCTTTGTATACTTGATTGTTTAATTTTAAGTGAGACTTGGATTTACGATAATGAAAGTAATTTTTATAATATAGATGGTTTTAAGATGTTCTCCCAATGCCAAGAAAACAATAGATCTGGTGGAATATTAATTTATATAAAAGAAAATCTCAACTTTAATTTATTGTCCATTCCCCAATTAAAATCAGCCAATGTCATGGCTATAAATAACTCTGAGTTAAACTTAAATATAGATGGGATCTATCGTTTTAACTACTTTTCAGTTGATTTCTTTCTTGATGAACTAAGTTCCTTATTTCAATTTTTTAAAAATAATACCATAATTGGAGGAGACTTAAACATAAATTTAATAGATCAAGTTATTAGTAATGATTACCTTGATCTTTTGTACAGTAATGGTTATGAGAGTGTTATTAATATTCCTACTAGAGAAACTGAAAGATCTTCCCCTTGTATCGACCATTTCAAATAGTTGCAGATGTCTGAATTCTATTACGGATCACTACCCAATTCTTCTTGTTCTTTCTTTCTCAAAATCAAAAGGTCTGTCAAAAAGTTATAATACTTCCAAATTGATCAATGTCATAAATTATCATAAATTAGAAAGAATTATACAATCCTTGAATTTCGAATGTGATTGTGAAGACTTGGATGTTAAATATAACATATTCATTACAAAATTGCAAAGTGCGGTTGCTTTTTGCACTAGAAATCTTAATAACAATAAGCAAAAATTCAAAAACAAGTGGATTACTCCACAAATTATTAGAGAAATTAATTTGAAGGAAAAACTATATAAAATAAAAAAAAGAAACCCAGATGATAAAACTGCTCTTTATAACTATTTAAAAACTAATCGCTTGGTAAGTAAACTAATAAAAGACGCCAAATCTGATTATTTTAAAAGAGAATTTGATAATTGCGCTGGTAACTCAAAAAAAGAATGGAATATTGTTAACGAAATAATAGGATGCAACTCAAATGATGCATCCTCATTTAAATTGTCAGAAACTGATGTAAACTCGATGAACGATTTTTTCTCTAATGTTTGTTGCAATATTACTAACACAAATGACAAATATCGGGATTTTGTTTCACACTCATTAAATTCTATTGCTTTTATAGATGATGTGTCCCCAACTGAAACCCAAAATATGCCTAAAGGTTCAAAAAGTACTAATACTTGTGGCCATGACAACCTTAACTCCAAAATATTTAAAATAGTTGGTAAATAATAATAATAATAATAATCTTTATTGACAAATAATAGGAAGAAACACATAAAATAAATACAAATAAAAAACATATGATACGCCCAGGGGAAACAAAAGATCCCATACGGGCGTAATAGAAATTAATACAGTAAAAATACAATGGAAAATAACAAAAAAAAGAGAAGACAAAAAAAGACAATACAAAAACACACAAAAAAAAGAATTCTAGATCAAATTGAAGTAAATACATTAAGAGTTAAATATCAATTAAACATACATTGTGATTCAATAATAATAAAATAAAATAATTAAACAAAACAAAATATATTGAAATTAATTATTTTTTGTTTTCCATTGGCAAAGTCTGGCTGCTGCAAATATACTATAGCTTTGCTGCTATTTGGGTGCTAGGTAGAAAAAATGCTTACGGAAAATTTCTTTAAAAAATCTAGGAATTTTGTACACTTCATTTGGCCTTCTTTGGGATCAATAAAAGACGAAGAACTTCTTTGGGATTTTAATATCACAGTGATTTCTTACAGTCAATTTTATATCAGTCAATAAGGAAGGAAGGTTTATAGAAGCCTTGAAATACCTATATATACCCTATACAGGGTGTTTCAAAATTGCGTTGGACGGCTTTTATTCGGAACTAGAGCCTCCTAGGGTCATGGAAGTAAGGTCTACCCCTAGGTAAGTGAGCCTGGAGAATCCATTGAGATGACTTACGGCGCCCCTAGCGGCGAAATTAAAAAGTTGAAAAAAAATAATTTAAAAACTAAAGGAGATAGGGCAAAAACCTCAGTGAGAGTATTGTTGCCAACGTCAAGAAGAACTAATTGAAAAAAATTTGATCAAAATATCTTGAATATTCGCGGAGATATTAGCATGTGGAAATAGCACTTTTTCAGGGGTCAAAAAATAAAAAGTTCGCATATTTGCAAATTTTTCAGTGTTATTGTGTAGTTTTGGGTTTTTTTGATTGAAGGAACACAAAATTTAATCAAAAAATCAAAAAAATTTGCAAATATGCGAACTTTTTACTTTTTGACCCCTGAAAAAGTGCTATTTTCACATGCTAATATCTCCGCGAATATTCAAGATATTTTGATCAAAGTTTTTTCAATGAGTTCTTCTTGACGTTGGCAACAATACTCTCATTGAGGTTTTTGCCCTATCCCCTTTAGTTTTTAAATTAATTTTTTAACTTTTTAATTTCGCCGCTAGGGGCGCCGTAAGTCATCTCAATGGATTCTCCAGGCTCTTTTACCTAGGGGTAGACCTTACTTCCATGACCCTAGGAGGCGCTGGTTCCGAATAAAAGCCGTGCAACGCAATTTTGAAACACCCTGTATGTACCCATTTTAAAATCCGGGAAGCCTGAGCTTTACACTAATTATCGTCCAATATCTTTAATACCAGTTTTTTCAAAAATATTAGAAGATGTAGTATCTAAAAGAGTTGAAAAGTTCTTAAATTTAGGCTCCTTTTTTGCTCCTAATCAATTTGGTTTTCGTGAAGGTGTAAGTACAACAAATGCACTAATCGAGTTTTCATCTCATGTAACGGACAATCTGAACAAGAGTTTGAAAACTGTAGCAATTTCATTGGACATCAGTAAAGCTTTTGACAGCGTTAATCATGAGATCTTATTACATAAATTAAATGCAGCTGGTATACGGGGTAACTGTCTAAACTGGTTTCGAACGTTTCTATTACTGCGCAATCACAGAGTAAAATTTAACAATATTTTTAGTCAGTATGTATTGGCCAAAAAAGGGGTTCCTCAAGGTTCACGTCTTGGACCATTGCTATTTAATATATACATAAATGATTTCTGCAGATTGAAGCTTTTGGGTAAGATTATAACATTTGCCTATGATACAATAATATTATACTCAGGTAACTCAATTGATTTAATAGAAAGTAAGATAAACCAGGATCTAAGTTTAATTCACAATTGGTTTCTAAGTGTTGAATTAAAAATAAATGTCATGAAAACTAACTATATTGTCTTTAGTTTGATGAATAATTTTGAATCTAATTTGAAATTGTACTTTTGTGACTGCAAAATCAAATTATGTGATCATCTTATTAAACGTACATCCTCTTTGAAATATTTGGGTATTTTATTCAACCAGAACTGGAAATTTAAAGACCATATAAATTTAGTTTGCCGTAATCTCAGGTTTATTTTATACTAGCTGTTATACCCGGCCTTGCACGGGGGGGAGTTTATAAATTTATTTTTTTAAATATTTCTTAAAATACATTTATAATTTTGTAAATTAGCAATATTACAAATCATCCCGGTATCCCAGGCACCTCTTTCCTACCCCAGTGTTCCCGGTAATCTTATCCCGGTGGTCACGGTAATTTTTCTAATCCCGGCGGTCCCGGTAATTTTCCTATCTCAGTGTTTACGGTAATTTTTATATTCCGGTATTCCCGGTGTCTTTATGGTAAATTTCCTATCCCAGTGTTCTCGGTAATTTTTATAACCCGGTAATTTTTTCCATCCCGATGTTCTCGCTAATTTTCCAATCCCGGTGTTCTTGTCACTTTTTACAATCCCGATGTTCCTGATAATGTTTAATATCTTGGTGCCTTTATAAAATAACAAATTTGAAACCATAATAAAAAGTCTAGTAAATTAGTAAGTCTAGTGAACAAATTAACAAATTTAAAACCAGTGTTTAAAACTAAAATAAAAGATCTAGTAAATGAAAAAGTCTAGTGATCTGTCTCATTTGAAACAATGTTTTATTTTTAACTCGTTGTATGACTGGTAAAACAGGTTTTCAAACACGGAAAAATTAGTGAAAAAAAAGAAAAATTGGAAAAAAGAATGAAGGACCGATTTTCTCTTTATAAATTATAGCCTATGTGTTATTCTGATGTATAAGCTACATTATAGTAAAATTTCATTAAAATCCCATCAGTAGTTTTTGCGTGAAAGAGTAACAAACATCCAGACAAACATTTCACAATTATAATAGTAGTAGGATAAATTTTATCACCTAAAAAAATATATAAATCTGGAATTGCTCTTAAAACTATACTTTGCTTGGGTTAAATCACGTATTGAATATGGAATAATAATTTGGGGTGGGGATTATTTGAGCAATGTAAAGCCATTAATTAAACTACAAAAACTATTTTACGATTTTTTCCAGACAAAGTTCTTTTAAATGTGAGTCAGTTGTTTATATTTAATACCCTGGTCTTCATAAAGAAGTTCCCGCCTCGAGACACAGTCAGTTCTACTGATTCATATGATTTCCGAAAGCATAAGTTTTACTGTGTACCTCATAAAGAAATATTTAAAAAACATTTCTAATACCTCTCTGCAATCTTATTCAAAAATTACCAACTGAAATCCAACCGGAATCTATCCGTTATTTTAAAAAACTCAGCATTTCTTTTATTATTTGTAATATTAATACAGAGGAAACATTTTAAATCAGTCAGGTTAAAATCATATTCGAATTAATATATACTTTTACTAAATAAACTCCTTAGCCAGCCAAGTCCCTTTTTTTTCTCTTTTTTTTGTTTTTTTGACAAGTCAGTAAAATTGGAAATCTGTGAACTCATGGACGAGCTGTGGCTCCTTTGGGATGTATTTGCAATTTTCTTTCTTTTTCTTTTAATTCTGTATAAACTTTTGTGAATCTATGTTTAAAATTTTGTAAATTTTTGTTTTTTATTAATAAATTGATTGATTGATTGATTGATTGATTGACTCTTAGAGAAAATATTCAAAAGTCTTTGGGCATGCATCCTTTAAAACAGGTATGGGCAACCTTTCGAGTCCGCGGGCCGGACTCCAAGATTATAATGACGTGGAGGGCCATAGAGTAGATAATAGGTAATATTTTTTAAGTAAAAAATGAGTCGTTTAGTTGTATATATATTTATGAAATTTAGTACTAAAGTTAAAAATTAATCTGTACTAGAATAATATTATCTAGATTACATACAAAAATTTAATGTTAAAGTTTCAAAAATCTGGACTGAAAAATCTAGAAAAATCTGGAGTACTACTTGAGTTTGAACCTGAGTTACAAGATTGTCAACATTGGGATCTCTATCTCACTTATACACGAGTTTTGTCCAGATTTTCCTCCGTAAGCCTGGTTCGATACTTCGATTTATTAATTTTCATTCTGGAAAAGAACTGTTCACATTTACATGTACTTCCAAATGTGCAGATCATTTTTCTTGCAAATGCTCTAAGGTGGGGGAATTTTTCTTCAGCTAGGTATGTGCTGTTGAAATCACTGGGCTTTACGTCTACAAATTTTGATTTTAAATGCCAGTCTTCCTGAAGCTCGATCAACTCCATTTGCACAGGTGTATCGGAGCTTCCTCGACGTTTATTTTCAAGGGAGATGGAAAAAGGTTGATCAAGCTATCCACGTTTTTAAAATCGGAAAATCAACCGTCGGTGATCGTCCGTAGTGAAGTAACAACTCTCCCACGCTTATAGACACCTCCCAAGAACAAAATATAGTCGTACAGCACGTTTTAACTGCTAAAATTAAGTTCTTTTCGGGGGAAAGTTCTGTATCCCCTCTTTCGCTCATGTTAACGAAAACAGAATGATTTTTTAGTACAATTTTTAAAATGTTCCGCGGGCCGGACCAAATGACGGGGCGGGCCGGATCCGGCCCGCGGGCCGTAGGTTGCCCATCGTTGCTTTAAAAGAATATTAAAATTCATGAAACATGGTTAAATTTTAACGAATTTATTTATCTTATTTTTGGTTTAAAATGGTTTTGAACAAAAAATAAACAAAAGATAATTTGTAAACTCTCAGGCTTTCAAGGCCGGAATTATCAATTGAATTCATAAATCCCTTGTTCATGTGGCAAAGTGTACTACATTGGAACAACAAAGCGCGGTGTAAAAACCCGGCTAACTGAGCATTAGCGTCACTGTGCCGAATGGGTCAATATGACAAATCGGCAGTAGCCGAACACAGCCAACAGGAAGGATCCCACGATATTCAATTTGAGAATACGCGAGTTTTGGCCACTACCACCCATTTCTACACCAGACTCCATCGGGAAGCAATAGAAATATTCAAATACCCCAAAAATTTCAATAGAAAAGAGGAAATTCAATTCTTACCAAGAGCTTGGCAGCCGGCCCTTCGAAAATTTCGCCGAAATCATTATTTTTGTCCAGATGAAAATTAATTGGTTACTATAGTATTTTTAATTCCACTTCTACTTCAACTTTTATCTTTCTAGTAGCCGTCGTAAATCATGCTTTGCTGTGAACGTTGCATTATTGTTATTGTGTTTTTAAATATTTATAATGTTTTCACTGATGATGTACTCCACAAAGAGGCACGAAACGTAACGTATTATAATAATAATAGAACACGGCCTTATATCCCGGATAAGTTTGATTTTATGAATTCAATTGAAAAGATAATTTATTTCAAATTTTTGTAATTGTGTTCTGTGGTATGTGTGTGCAAAATAAATTAATGTTGTGTGCTGTGTACTGACAGGAACAATGATCCCATGCAAGATTCTTTATGCCGAAATCAGTTATAGAATAAAATTGCAATTTTGGTGAGAAATACACAAATTAAGCAATTAATTTAATTTTTGCACATGCTTGTCAAAGACAAATATGTTTAAAAATACGAAAATCTAAGAAAACTATATAATTTGAAACTTAAAAATTGGGAATTTTTTACTATTTTTACATTTAAAAAAATAATTAAGGGCTTTCATTAGTTTTTTTAATTAAAAGATCTTGCTGTAAATGTAAATGGATTGTTTTCAAAGTTTTGTTGTTTTCACAAAATCATATGCCACACACATGTTTGTTTTTAGCGCACAAACTTGGACCCGAGTTCATTAAGAATGGATAAATGCTCCCAATTATAAATGATCAAAAACCAACAAATTATATTAGAGAGTCCAACGCTCGAGAAAGAAAAAAAAATCTAATTACTTCGAAATATTTAATTTATTTGCTCTTTTTCTAATGAAACTGACAGAGAAACCCTGTAATCCCCTTTCAATATTTATTTTCTTAATTCGTTTATTTAATTACGAGAAGTAGATATGAAAAAAAAATTATTTTCTCTTCTAGATTATAATCTATTTTAGTGATAATTTTTCATTAATTGTGGTATTATCATTGCATGTGGAAACATCTACATTTGTTGTGTTTCTCTATAAATTGCATAGTTAATTTTTAAAGACAGAGGATTTATGAGGTAAGGTCTAAGCCAAAGCCTAACATAAATGCATTTTTTTTGGGTTACAGTGATTAATGTGTTTAAAACACTGAAAAATTTTTTATGACGGTTGTAACAGTATTGGAAATATTTGTATCTAATCTTAAATAAATCATGGTTCGTTTGAAACAGTGGTTCCCAACTCAAATATGTCTGCGGACCACTTCACTTAAATTTGAACCTCCACGGACCATCTCTATCCCTAACTGTATCTTCAAAATTTTCACTTTTTTCAGTGCATTCATTTCTCATGGAGGGTCTAAAATTTTGACTTTTTTTCTGAAGAAAGGGAAACAGAATCTTACAATGTTTCTAAATAGAGCTTAGAAAATCAAATAATCTATTAAACTTAAATGAAAAATTAACATTCATTAGTTTTATATCTATTTATTTAAAAATATACCTTATATAAAAGACCATTTAACCATTTTTATCAAGCCTTTTTATCTATTAACCCTGGAAGGGTCCACACCTACACAAAATTTACAGGTTTAAAAAAATAGTATAAAATAGTAATTTTTCTTCTTTTTCATAACCAACAAATAAGTTAATATATTATTAGTAGATTTAAATTTGAAAGAAAGCACTTAGCTTTAAATTTAACTGCAGGACGAATGAGATAACCAGAAATTCTATTGATCACAAAAAAGCAAACTGGACATGCACTGACTGTGAGTTGTGACTGAGGATATTCTCTATAGGCGAGGCTGATGTTCTCCCGAAAGAAACAAAGAAACCGCGTCAAAAGTCAATATTTATTTCAAAGGAGAGATTAAAATAGAAAATAATTTATTGGTTCAAAAACTTTCACATTTTTGACGGTAAATTTATCTCGTATCTACTACGAACAAACCTATTTCACGTGTATCTCAGAAATTTCCTCTTTTCATACCACGATTTCTCGAAGACCCTCTGTCTGACCATAGCATCCTAGTTTGAAGAATCTTTCAACACTTCCACGCTTTGCTTCGAATCAAACCAAGAATAAGTCCGATCATTCGATTCTTTATGTATCTTTTTGTATCTGTAGTGTTTTTACTATTTCCTGGAATGTGTGATTAGGAAAACTATTTTTAAAAATTTTCCACACATTTTTTGGATAAGTTATTTAAAAATCTTCTCACGGACCACCTGTGAAGGCCTCCCGGACCACCTGTTGGGAACCACTGGATTGAAAGAACATACTTTCTTTCAAGAAAAGTTTTATGAGAAAACATTAACAAGGAAGAAAAGAACGTAGAGAAATTTTAAGGAGTTTATAAATTATATTTTGGGGCAACCACCTTTTCTAAATGCATAAAAAGTGCATAAAAATATCACTCATTGTAAAGATAAATTAACATCTCATCAAATTAAAACTACAGTTGAATTGACATAGCTGAGTATTCAAATACAGTAGAAGCTCAAAAAACAAATGTCTCACCTTTTGAAAGAGTTTACTTTTGCGAATTATTAAAATTATTTTATTAGTTTTAATTTATTAAAAATTCTCTCCGGATTCCAAAAATACACTTGTCTTTTCCAACAAACTTTTTTTAAGGTAATTATGACATACTAGGGGGCTATCGCCCCCTACTCGCTAAAGCTCGCCAACCCCCGGGAACTGCTGACGCAGTTCCCCTAGAATTGTTTCGCAATCCTGTGCTCGCTACGCTCGCTCGCCATACGCTGGTACAGCCTAGCTGAGATTCATTCACAACTAAATTTATTGGTGAAAATAGTGTTTTATAAATATTAATATGCAGAAGGTAAACATTAAATACAGTTTATGAAAAATATGTATACAGTGTTTATAAAATTCATGAGTACTATTGCATTAGCCAAGAAAAACCACCATAAGCCCATAAGCAGTATAATATATCAGATAAGTACTATTTACATGTATACAAAAATAATAATTTAACATTAAATTAATAAAATAGTAACATTTAATCCCTCTTAACATATTTGAACAGCTTATAATATCATTAGACACTGATATCGGAAAAAAATGAAATCCAAAACAATGTACTCATTTTGTAAACAAATTTATTGTTGCCAACCGATTGAAAGAAATATAACAAAATCTGGGCGTTACGTAAGAGAATTATATACATATATATATATAGATTTTAATACAGAAAGCTCCTAACGTTACATGTGTCTCCCGAAAATGTGGGAAACACCGTTTTCATCGAAACACTAGGCTGTAAAAAACTAGAGTTCAGTATTTCCAACAAGCGGGAGCAAGGCACATTTAACGTCACAAGCTGTTTCAGCTCAGACAGAAAATAAGCTATTTTTAATTGAAAATAACTTAAAATTTAGGGCTTTTAAAGCTAAATTAAAATGTTTTTGGAGGTTTTAAGCCATTCTGAACACATTAAGATTTAAAAAAAATTTCACTGCAATTATCCATTATCGTTGTTTTATTACCAATCATGGATTTAAGATTTTGTTTTGTTTGAACAGGAGATCTGCTTTAAAATAGCACTTTTGGCTTCCGTTAAAAATATTTTTCTCAAACTATTTCAAAAGGTTAGAAATCCGGCTTTATAAGAGCTTTTAGTGATTAAGGCAAAAGAGCCTAATGTTGAATGACCACTAAATATATTGTAAAAAACATTAAACTTTATTCAACAACAACATATTACTAAAAGATTATGCAGGCCAAAAGGGCTAAAAAATAGCGCCACGTGCGGGAAAAAGGAGACGACCACATCACAACCGAAACACTATATATAATGTTGTGCACAGTTACAACTTCAGTTACAACAACAGAGATCCATTAAGAAGGTAAATCCTTAAATTAGCACATACACATCTAAGTTACGTATAGAGTCAGGTTCGAGTCCACCGGTTCAACTTTTGGGTTCGAGTCCACCACACTACTCCCCCCCAGTGCCAAAGGCACGGAAGGTCAGGTGTAGCAAGGGGCAAATCTGATTTTCCTACCAGAACGGGTGTAAACTGGAGTGTCCTTGACATCTACGGACGGTCTTGTGGAAAGGGAAGTAGATGAGGAATCCGTTGATGTTGGTGATGTTCTGGAGACCGCTTTGTAGGGGGTAGCGCCGTCAACGGTCATGAAACATGGCTTCAAGCGGTCCACACTGATGGTAGTGGGTCTTGAACGGATCAGAACCTTGAAGTGCTTGGTCGAACGCTCAATCACTTCAAACGGGCCATCGTAGGGTGGCTGGAGGGGTTTTTTGACACCTCCGTGGCGCACGAAGACATGGGTGGTACCGGACAGAGCTGGATGGACGAAAGACCTCGACTGACCATGAGCAGATGCTGGCGTTGGAGTTAAAGACTGCATGGTGGTCTTTAGATGCTGGACGAAGGCCGCTGGGTCTTGTTCGCCAGTCATCGGAGTTGGAGAAATGAAATCTGCTGGTAGTCGCAAGGTTGATCCATACACAAGCTCGGCAGCCGTACACTTGAGATCTTCTTTGAAGGCAGAGCGGAGACCCAACAGGACAAGTGGCAGGGTGTCCGACCATTTGATGTTGTCGTGACACTTGAGAGCCTGTTTCAGCGAACGATGAAACCTTTCAACCAAGCCATTGCTGACTGGATGATAAGGTGTGGTACGGATCTTCTTTACCCCAAGCAATCTCGTCAAGGCTGAGAACAAAGATGACTGGAATTGTCTTCCCTGATCTGTAGTGACCACGGAAGGGACCCCGAAGCGGGACACCCAGTTAGACACAAAAACTCTGGCGACGGTCTCGGCGGTGATGTCGGAGATGGGAACTGCTTCAGGCCATCTTGAAAATCTATCTATGCAGGTGAACAGATAGCAGTATCCATTGGAAGGTGGTAGAGGACCCACTAAGTCCAAATGGACGTGGTCGAACCTAGCAGATGGTGGAAGAAAAGGCTGAATCGGACTAACAGTATGACGCGTGACTTTGGATTTTTGACAATCCAAGCAGGATCGAGTCCACTCCGCGACATCTTTGGATGCAGACGGCCAGACATACTTCTCCAAGACCAGCCTCTTGGTACCTCTGACGCCAGGATGTGACAGGTTATGGAGAGACCTGAAGATGGACTTCCTAAACCGCAAGGGCACGTAGGGTCGGATCCTATTATTGGTTTCAACACCAATAATTTCGAGGTCTTTTGCTAAAGACAACTTCTGAAACCTTAGTGAGCATCTATCATCAACCAGGAGAGCTTGCAGTTCTGCGTCATCCTGCTGAGCGGCAGCCAATTCATGGAAGTCCAGGGGAACCTCCTTTATTTGCTGTATTCGGGACAATGTGTCAGCGACAACATTGTCAGTGCCAGACACGTGCCTTATGTCCGTGCTAAACTGTGATATGAAGTCAAGATGTCTTAACTGACGTGGGGAAACAGAATCAGAATTTTTAGAAAATGCAAAAATTAACGGACGATGGTCCGTGAAAATAGTAAAATTTTGACCTTCCAGCTGCTGCCGAAAGTATTTAATAGCCAAATAAACAGCCAGAAGTTCTCTGTCATATGTGCTATACCTTGTTTCCGAGGGACTTAGCTTACGGGAAAAAAAAGCAATTGGTCTGGGGCCTTTTGATGTTAAGCAGTTCAAAGCAGCTCCTACTGCTGTACTCGAGGCATCCACAAGTAAACATATCTGCGATTCAGGGCCATGGTAAGCTAAAGTTGTAGCTTCAGCTAACGCTGTTTTGCATTGGGAAAACGCGTTTTCCGCCTTCTCATTCCAAATTACCGGGCGTTTGTCGTTCTTTTTACAATTCGCGAGTAACCTGTTAAGGGGTATTTGTATTTCGGCTGCATGAGGCAAAAAACGTCTGTAGAAATTCAACATGGCCAAAAAACGCCTGAGTTGAGAAATAGTATCAGGCCTAGGGAAGTTGGCAATGACGTCAACCTTATCAGGAAGTGGTTTAACTCCTTCCGAAGTTATCAGACAACCCAAAAACTTCACCGAGGCCTTTCCCAATACACATTTTCCAGGGTTTAGCTTTAGACCATATTCCCTCAAGCGAGAAAAGACCTGATGCAGATGATCAAGGTGCTGAGTTTCTGAAGAGGAAGCTATGAGCAGGTCATCGAAGTAGGGAACACAAAAATCAAGATCGCGTAACACCTGGTGTATGTGCCTCTGGAAAGTTTGGCCAGCGTTTCTAAGGCCGAAAGGCATGGCAGTATACTCATAAAGGCCAAAGGGTGTGGTAACTGCAGTCTTAGGAATGTCAGAAGGGTTTACTGCGATTTGGTGGTACGCCCTTGCCAAATCGAGGGTGGAAAATATTGTTTTCCCAGACAAGCTTTGAGTGCAATCCTGTATGTGGGGAACAGGATAGCGATCAGGTACAGTGATTGCATTCAGTCTACGGTAATCACCACAAGGGCGATATTCGCCATTAGATTTTTTTACCACATGCAGGGCGCTCGCCCAGGGGCTCTTTGACGGTCGGATAATTCCCTGAGACATGAGATGGGCAAACTCCTTTTTTACTGCCTTTAAAATGTGAGGAGCAAGACGACGGGGCTTTGAGAACACAGGCGGGCCCTTGGTTTCTATATGATGAAAAACCTCATTTTTCCGATCAGAGTTCACTGGTTGTGAGGGGTTGATTAACTCTGGATACTGACTTAACACGTTATCGAATTTAGAATTACCTACTAGTATTGCTAAGTTAGCTGGCACAGAACCAATGGTTAGAGACTTGCCGTTAGAAGACATTTTGGTCTGGGCGTCGATAACTTTGTGATTTTTTGCGTCTACTAGTAACCCGAAGTGTCTTAAAAAATCAACTCCTATGATTGGTTGACGTACTTCTGCAATTACAAAAGACCAAGCGAATCGGCGTCGTAAGCCCAAGTCCAGTATGATCCGCTTTGTACCGAAGGTTGGTATTTTTGTATAGTTTGCAGCGTACAAAGTCAAGTCCGGTTGAACTTTAGCATGGGGAGCATAGGATTTTGGGATTACTGAGACGTCCGCGCCTGTGTCCACCAAAAAGGTCATCTTAGATGAAGAGTCGGCCAATAGAACTCTGTTAATGAGGCGATCGGGAACCCGGCCAACTGACGATCGCCCACCTAGTTTTCCGAACAAAAAGAGCATGGGGCAATGCACTTCCTGGCATCCTTGCCGAAATTGGCATGGTAAAAGCAATTACCGTTGGACGGCTCTAGATACTTCCTGAACCTATCCCGGGAGCTGCTACGATTCCGGGAGTCTCTGCGTCTGCGAAAGTGGTTGGGACTGGGTTCCGGGCTACGGGAACGCTGTACCATTGCGGTTAACTTACTAACCTGTTCAGTCAGGCTCGCCACCTGTAGCTCTAACTTTGAGGTCCCATTCCCCGATGCAGCGGCAACGGAGTTGATCCCTTGGTAGGAAGGCAGGTCGTTAATTTTGTCCGCGTCATCAGCCAACTTATCTAAGTTTCCATTAAGAGCAGCTATGACTGTCTGAGTTCCAATAGGTAAGCGCCCAAGCCATAAGGACTTTAATAGGGACTCTTTTATGTTATCCCCAGCAAGCGAACGCATGCGACTCAAGAGCTGTGAGGGTCGTTGGTCACCTAAATCTAGACCATGAAGAAGAGTTCGAAATTTCGATGCTTCGCTTTCTGAATGTACATCAATTAGACGTTTTTTAAGGGACTTGTATTTATCATCGACGGGAGGATTTAGTACCAAGTCACTGACCGAATCTAGAATGTCCGACTCAATTGACGAAAGGACATAGTTAAACTTAGTAGAGTCAACAGTAATTTTTGCGAGATCGAACTGAGCTTCTAAGCGTACGAACCAAAGAGCTGGGTTGCTCTTCCAGAAGGGAGGTGGTTTAATTGCCACATGAGCGACCTGAGAATCGACCGTAACAGGTGTTGCGGTTTCTACCGCAGTAGGGTTAGCGGTTTCTACCGTGACAGGAGGAGGCATACTGGAAGTCAAGGGAAAGGATCAAATATATCTCAAGGGGTAGGCCTAAGTGGACGTGGGAAACAAGGTACAGCACAGGCGAGGGGAAATTTTGAAACAAAAATTACGAATAATTCTACACCGGCATCATCAAAGCTACTTTCAGTTGGGCGCGATCTCTCACAGGAAAAGGTCACCAATATTTAGTGATTAAGGCTAAAGAGCCTAATGTTGAATGACCACTAAATATATTGTAAAAAACATTAAACTTTATTCAACAACAACATATTACTAAAAGATTATGCAGGCCAAAAGGGCTAAAAAATAGCGCCACGTGCGGGAAAAAGGAGACGACCACATCACAACCGAAACACTATATATAATGTTGTGCACAGTTACAACTTCAGTTACAACAACAGAGATCCATTAAGAAGGTAAATCCTTAAATTAGCACATACACATCTAAGTTACGTATAGAGTCAGGTTCGAGTCCACCGGTTCAACTTTTGGGTTCGAGTCCACCACAAGCTTATACTATACACGCTATGTTAATGTTGAAATTGCATACCCTATAGAACTCCAAAAGTAATAGACACTTAGTTTTTGACTAGCAAAAGCGTTTCGGAATAATAAGGTGAAAAATTCATTCACATTATTATTTCGGTGCTTGGGATAAAAAAATATCAGTTAAAAAGCATTCAATTTATTCCTTTTGAAACGAAGATTTTAAATGGTTAAAGTTATGAAAGGTAGAAAAAAACATGAAATTTAGAAATATCCCCAAAGATTTGACATTATCATGCATTATTTTTTTGCTTTTAATCGATACTAGAGCATTGGTGACCACACATGAAATATTCGAAAAATTCCTTCCATCAAACCGTAAAACCACTACATTGAAAAAAAAATCAATTCCCACACACAAGTACAACCTACGAAAGAAAAACCTGTACATTTTCACCCTCACTCATGCCGCATACACGAATGCATTTGCTTTTTACGCAATCTTTTTTTATACTACCCATCACATAAAATCAAGAAAACCCCCATTCAAAAAGAGAAGAAAAAAATCTCCATCCGAAAACACGCTACGTAGATCACATTACACCCTTAACTCGAGGTGACACCCGGCAATTCTTCATCTCCCAGCCCTCTTTGCATCCTCCCAAATTGCGTTTCGGAACTCCCTTTTCATTTTAGATTAATAATAATTTCCTATACAGCCCCTCCAGGGCCCATAACTCGGAAAAATAACTCAAATTCGAATTCGCATCACGCTGTGCGGAGGTGCTAAATCATACCTCAGAAACTTCGAGGGAACATAGCTCGGGAATAATCAAAATATATGGAGAAAGGGAGAATATATTCCTTCTGGAATTATTCCTTGGGCTAAGAAGAAGCATGCGTTTTCTTGAGGTAGGGTAAAAAAGAACGCGTTTAATACACTCCATCACATTCGGATGAATAGTATCCTCGGGAAATGTTCATATGTGTCTTGTGATTTTTTTTCTTTCGCAGTTGATTTAACTCTTGAATATAAGGCCAGAGGGTGAAGTATTGTCTAAGTGAGTTAAAGTTTAAAAATATATATTATTTAGTTTGATGGTTAAAAATAGATTGCTACTACTGATTACTATGCATGGTTGAATAAATTTGAAAAGTTTTATATCGTGCTTTATATTGTTTTTGAAGTTTGCTTCTATAAAATAATAGAAATAAATAAGATTTCATCCTTAGACATTTTATTTAAAGATTAAGTCAGGATAATTATGACCTAGGGCGGTTACTTTGATTTTAATTTTGGTTTAAATTTTAGATTTATCTGTTCTTGCTGCCATGTTATTTTTTTAGCTTAATGTAGTTTCCCATCAAATAAATTTTTTCAACAGGGATGTATAAGGTTTATAAATTGTATTTAAAATATATACAAGCTTGCAGATCTTCCATTGTGTGCTTTAATCTATTATTCAAACAAGGATACAAGGAATACAACTCTTTGCTATGCCTATATATTTTATTGATATACCTATTTTCTTTTCTCGTAATTTTGAAATAACTTTTTCTGTTCAGCTATAAGATATCATGCAAATTTAAATAATTATTTAACATATTTTTAACCTTATGTAGATATATCAAACGACCCCTGAGGAAAAATCCAGAATATGATTACTGATGATAAATCCCTGATGATAATGCATTCTCCTTTAAGTATTAATAAAAAATAAAAATAAACTAAACATGCAGAAAAGTTTGAAAACTTTTAACATCACGTATGTTTTGTTTCATATTTTATATCGTTTAGTTTTAATAAGATAACAAATTTAGTAATGACACTTTTTAGGATTGTATTGAACGAGTTTTATAAGAAATTGAAAAAAAACCTTAACTCTTTTTACTTTAACTATTTATGAGATAAAAAATTCAATGGGTTTCTGATAAGGAAACTCTTAGAGTGTGATAAATTCCCTTTTATGGTTCTTTAAATAATTTGAAAAGGCTTCCTTTTTTTCTCTTACTCATTCCCATTCAAAAACAAGAATCTTTGATCCACGCAAAACAACATTTTGTTTTTGAGGGTTTAGGCATTTTTTCAACAAGAAACCTCTTTTAAAAACCTCGACAGCACTTTTATAGAAAACCCACACAATTCTCCATGCCCAGCATAGCACATTAATTGGGCCTGTTAAAGTATTCAACATAAAAGGCCTCTAAAAAAACTTTCCTCTTGATTTTTATAAACCTTAAACGTCCTCATAATGAACCAAACACTGGGCTCGAGACTCCCGCTTAAGCGTCAAAAACAATGGAACAAAAGAAAACGGAAGAAAAAATAACTGTCAGAAAAAAATTTCCCGCCTTAATGACCCAGCCACCTGGATAAGAAATCACTGCTAAAAAGAGTGAAAAGATAAGAAAAAAACGTGTCTAACTGAGATACATCTCTCACTCTACCCCATTTTTTATTTTCTCCCCACCTTTCTTCAGTTACGCTGACAGCTTTGATAAAGTGTTAAAAAATAAGTGCAGTCAGGACAGGGGGGAGAGGCGAGAAATAAAGTAGCAAAAGTGTGATCATCTTGAGCTAAAGCAGAGGTGCGAACGGGAGAAAAATCGGGCTGGCACTAGTTTTTAAAAGATCGGGCCTGGGAAAGGTACTGGCGTGTATTTATGACGTTGACAGTGGGACGGGACCCTTTTGAGGAAGTTGGCTCCGAAAGTGGTCGTTATCCGCTCAGGAGGGGAAGATTTGATGTTTGTAGAGTGAGATGTAGACTCGTTTTTCCAATATCTTTCGCTTTTCTTTGACTGCTTGACAAACTTTCGGGCAGGCGTGGGATTTTTGGGATCCTTTTATATTGACAGTTTTTTTTTCCATTTCTACATATGATACGAATATGTTTTACATATTTTCATTTTTTATCAGTAAATATACGTATATTTGCGGTTTTTCGTTATCAAACCAATTAAATTAAAATATACCAAGAATTATACTCTTCTATACTATAGTATAAATGGTAATTTTAAGAAACATTTACACTCTTAAAACGACAGTCTCAAAACTGAGTATAAAAGTACTCAAACTGGCTCCGATACAAATGTACACAAATTTGAAAACATTAATATACTCATTTCTGAAAATACGCATACTCAAAAATTAATTATTTTGAACTTAAACTCAAAAATGAGCTCATGATGTGTTATTTTTGAGTATGCACATTTTTAGAAATGAGTATATTCATGTTTTCAAATTTGAGTACATTTGTATCGGAACCAGTTTGAGTACTTTTTACTCAGTTTTGAGGCTGTCGTTTTAAGAGTGTACATTTGGAAGTTGTTGGTTTGAAAATTATTAAAACTCCATATTAAATGGAAAGATGATATATGCTACGGACAAGATTAGTTCCTATTTCGCCTTACTCAACGAATAAGAGTAGGTCGAAACTTCGGTATGTGACGTATACATTTAGCACACAATCAAATCAATATCCCAACCCTATTTTATAGAGAAACTTCTTTTATTCCTCTATAAAAGCTTGCGTCCACATCTGAACGAATTTTTGTACCCCGGATTGCCGGTTTCTTCGTCATATATTCCAACACTAAGTAAGAACACCGGATAAACCAAATATAGTACTTAAAATTTATGAAAAAAAACCAATATTTAACAACTTATCAGATGTTCAATAAAAAAACTATTCGGAACCTGTCATTTTTACGGTTTAATCTAGTGTTAACCCAGCAAAAAAAATCAGCATAAAACCTTCAAAAAAGTACCCCTTTTGAAGGTTTCATGAAGTTACCTGCAGTTTTTTTTAAGGCAGTCAGATCCATGCAGGTTTTATAAAGGTAATGTGCAGTGTTTTTGAAGGCATTGTGAAGGTTTTATGCAGCGCAATTTTCCCTTCACAAAAACTGCAGTTTTTATGCAGAATATTAAATGAAGATTTTGAACTTAATGTTTCCTTAAAGAAAAATGCAGGTTTTGTGAAGACATATTGCAGGTTTTATGCAGTGCTATTTTCCCTTCACAAAAACTGCAGTTTTTCTACAGAGCAAATAATGAAGATTTAAAACTTTACTTTTCCTTCATAAAACCTTCAGTTTTTATTAATTTTATTTTGGACGAAGATTTGACGCATGCGCATTTCCAAGAGTTTGCTGGATCCGATATCCGAAATAAAGTAAGAACATTTTTATGATTAATATAATTTTATTAATCACATAATTTAATTGATTTAATAATTAAATAAAATTAATCAAACCAGTTTTTGTCTTTATTTTAATCATCCCGGAATAGTGAAGACGTTCTGCGCAATCGCGTCACAAAAAGATCTGTTTTATTGTGATAATGGGGGTATAAAGGAAGCAGCGTTAAATTGGTGAGCGGAAAGTTATTTCTCTGAATTTTATGATTCCATACTTATTTCTTGCAGTAATATGATTAATATTCTTTTATATACTCATCAAAATTTGTCCATTTGTAATTGCATGCTATTTTACTTATGCATTGTCAGGTATCGTATTTTAAATGACTGATTTATTTGTTGCTTTGGTACCGTGCTTTATACATTTTGCAAAGTATATTATTTACAAGCTTAATACCTTTCTGGATCAGCTTCGATATGAGTCGACCAGCCGCCATGTTTACCCACAGCTCAAATGATGACACAGGACCATATAGATCTACTTTGAGCTGTGGGTAAATATGGCAGCTGGTCGACTCTTATCGAAGCTGTGCCGCATTTCTTTTCACTTAAATCGGAGTCCTCGTAAAGCACTTGAGTGTTATCATTTGAGCAGTGGTGAAACATGGCGGCCGGTATGCATGGCGCCAAATGATCGGATTTGCCAAAATTTATACAGAGGAAGCATTTGCAGGCATGAAAATCACGCGTTAATTTTGATGGCAATCGGAGAAGTTTGATGACAATGTGTATTGGTTGTCTTTATTTTCCCGATCGCATCTGCCGTTTGAAAGTTTTAAGAAATGGGTACATGCATTTATTAATGTTTTGGGATAAAATTAGGCAAATACACAAATGTTAGCAGTCAAACGTAAGCCAGGTTTGTGTCAATGATTATGTTTTGGTTCACTGTTCAATACAATAATAAGTGGTAAGTGAATTAAAATATATTATTTTTTATAAATAGTTGGAGCATTAATTTATTTTGCTTAAAAATTGAAATTGAATTTATTTTGCTAAAAGCTTGATTTTTCTATAAAAAAGCAGAATCAAAATTTCCACCTTTGCTTTCCCGCCAGCCCATTTCAGCGTATCATAACTTTATGCTTGGCCCTTTTTGGGATACGAGAATTAGGTAACATTATGAAAATCAAAGTTATTAAAGATTGTTTGTGTTTTTCAGTATGCCATCATAGGGTTTAGTGCCATTAAACTCTTACCCAAACCAGGATGTTAATAAAACTCCTAAAACTAGACTAAAATATTTTAGTTAGTTGAGAAATCTTTCAATTTGAGCTAACTCTCTATACATGGATGACATTCAATACACTAAACTTCTCTTTCCCTAGATAATGTTTGTTGATGATTGTATAATTTTACTGCTCTCCTGCTAAAAAAGTTGATACGGCCTAATTAACATTTGATACGAAAATTTTTTTTAAAATTCAAAAAATCAACAATTGTTTTTTTATTCATGCGTATGTTACATTTTATTATCTTGATTTTTCATACCAGTTGGCTGATTTTTGTTGTTGATGGATGCAGTTTAAAGCCGCGTTTACACCTAAGTTGACAACTTAAAGTTGTCAACTTTTGTTGAAAACATAGTTCGCGTGGAAAACTAAAAGTTGCTCTTCTCAAGCAGCGTTTACACCAAAGTTTTCCACAAGTTGCGGCAATTTCTTGCTTTTTTTACAAAATACAGCAACTTTTTCTGTCTTCCACTTGTGGAGAGACAAGTTTTCCACTAAATTTTAGTTTCCCGCACTCAGCGGGAAACTAGCAACTTGTTGCTGCAACTTAACTGGTAAAAAATTGATACCTTTAGTTTTTCAACGGTTTTCACTTGCGAATGACCTAAATAATATACTAAAAATCGGACAAAATCGGTTCGCCGGATAATTAATTTTTTTTAAGTTTTTAAAAAATTGCCGAAAAAAAATTCAAAAAATCGAATTATAGTAATCGAGACTTATTATACATGTTTATAGGCTATCTATTTTTCAGTGCTGAATACGAATATACCATTTAAATTTTAAAAAAAATTAAAATTTCAATTTTTAATAATTAATTCAAAATTTGGAAAGTCGAAAAAATAAAAACATCGCTCAGAACCACAAAATAATTGCAAAAGAAGTAATTTAAACGGTTTTCAGTTAGAAATGACTTAAATAATAACATACTAAAAATGGAAGGAAATCGGACTATAAAAAATAATCAATAATAATAAATCAATTTTTTGGCCTCAAAAATCGACCTTTTTAAAAATTCTTGTTAAAAACGTTTGTGGCATTTACCAAGGTCAATTTTCCATGGATGTTGTAGGTATATACCTCTATAACCTAAAAAAAGCACGATTGGTGATTAAATCATTAGTTAATTAATTTATAAAAATTAACGTTGAAAATACAGGTAAAATCTTTCAATCAAGTAATACAGAACATATTAAGACCCTATTTCATAACAAATCATTTTAAAAATTAAATGGAAAAATCACAAAATATCTTTCAAAAAATTTAAATTTTAAATTTTTTTAAATTTTGTAATATATGCATGTGATACATGTCTCTAGGCTATATTTTAGTGCTGTTTACGAATATCACGCCAACTTTTTAGTAAAATTTAGTATAAGTGTGGAAAAATTGAAGCCCTTTTCTCAATAATTCTGTTTTTTATGCTTCAATTTTTCCACAGTTAATTTAAATTTTATTGAAAAGTTGTCTTTGTATTCGTAATCAGCACTAAAATATAGCCTAGAGACATGTATCACATGCAAAAATTTAAAATTTTTAAATTAATTAAAAAATTTTTAAAGATATTTTGTATTTTTTCAATTTAATTATTTTTAAAATGATTTATTATCAAATAGTGTCTAAATATGTTCTGTATTACTTGATTGAAAGATTTTACCTGTGTTTTCAACGTTAATTTTTATAAATTATTTAATTAACTAATGATTTAATCACTAGTTGTGGTTTTTTTAGGTTATAGAAGTAAATACCTACAACATCCATGGAAAATGACCTTGGTAAATGCCTCAAACGTTTTTAACAAGAATTTTTAAAATGTCGATTTTTGAGGCCAGAAAAATTGAAAACTTGAAAAAAATTAATTTTTTACCGTCCGATTTTCTTCCATTTATTAGTATGTTATTAAGTCATTTCTAATTGAAAACTGTTTAAATTACTTCTTTTGCAATTATATTGTGGTTTGGAGCGATGTTTTAATTTTTTCGACTTTCCAAATTTTGAATTTTTGAATTAATTTTTAAAAAATGAAATTTTTATTTTTTTAAATTTAAATGGTATATTCGTATTCAGCACTTAAAAATAGCCTATAACCATGTATAATTAGTCTCGATTATTATAATACGATTTTTTGAATTTTTTTTCGGCCATTTTTTAAAAATTAAAAAAATTAACTTTCCGGAGAACCGATTTTGTCCGATTTTTAGTATGTTATTATTTAGGTCATTCGCAAGTGAAAACCGTTGAAAAACTAAAGGTATCAATTTTTACCGGTTAAGTTGCAGCAACAAGTTGATAGCGCAAAGCGCGCAGCAACAAATCTTCCACTTTTAGCTGTCAACTTTCTTTGATCTTTACCGACATTCCGCGGGAAACTAAAATTTAGTGGAAAACTTGCCTTTCCACAAGTGGAAGACAGAAAAAGTTGCTGTATTTTGTAAAAAAGCAACAAATTGCCGGAACTTGTGGAAAACTTAGTGGAAAACTTTGGTGTAAACGCGGCTTAACCGTACCCAACATAAAAATAATCAAAAATCCTTTTCAAAAACCCCGGCAGGTTTTCTGCAAGAAAACTCTAATAATCCAAGACAAATCAGCATAAAACCTTCAAAAACAACACTGCAGGTTTTCTGAATGAAATTCGGACAACTTAACTGCAGGAAAAATGCAGTCAAAGAAAACAGCATGAAACCTTCAAAAAACCTGCAGGTTTTCTGCATGAAATTCGGACAACTTAACTGCAGGAAACCTGCAGTCAAAAAAATCAGCATTAAACCTTCAAAAATATCTGAAGGTTTTCTGCATGAAATTCGGACAAATTAACTGCAGGAAACCTGCAGTCAAAAAAATCAGCATGAAACCTTTAAAAAAATCAGCATGAAACCTTCAAAAAACCTGCAGGTTTTCTGCATGAAATTCGGACAACCTAACTGCAGGTAACCTGCAGTCAAAATCTACAGGTTTCTTGCAGGTTTATTTGTCCGAATTCCCTGCAGGAAACCTGCAGGTTTTTTTTGAAGGTTTCATGCTGATTTTTTTTGCTGGGAACCTACTTGAAAACCTCAACGTCATCGCTTGCCTCATTCATCACCACATTAATAACGTAGCACTTACTAAGACAAATGTTTCCGACACTAACCACCAAAACAATCCTTTAATCTTCTTGACATAGTTCCTCAGATAAACCGTCAGACCTGATTGAAACCTGAAGTCATCGTGACGCCGATAAAGATCCATGGTACTTCATTTAGGGGACGTGTTAAAACAGATTGATTATATTGAACTAGGATGTTTGAAAGCCATTTGAAGTTTTCTATTTTTTGAGACTTTAGCTCTTATTCGTATATATTGTCAAATCGATCTTCAATAATGGTTTCTTTCAAAGTCGTGCTTGCTGCTTTCTTGCGATTTAGTTAAAAGGAAAATCCCGATCTCTCTCTTAACTCGTACGAAGCCTCTATTTTTTCATTATGACCTCATATTTTATATCCCTTAAAAACATTTTAAGTGATAAATATGTAACTTAACTAATCTAATAATAACAATAATGGTGCATGACAATTGTTGACAACTCTTCAAATAATGATTCCTGGCATCGTCGAGTTGATAAATATGACCAAAGAATTATCCTCTTAAACTACTTTTATTTTTCTTGAATAATTCCCTCACACCTGATAAAACTTAATTTTTAATTACGTAGTATGCGCATGCATGTGGGAAATCAAAATTTTAAATACTTTTGTGTTAGCATATTCGAATAACCATATCCACGATTTCATAAATATTTTTTTGCACAAACTGTCAGTGATGTCACAATAGGGTATCAGTCATGTTTTTTCAAAGGAAACTGTGTTATATCTTTAAAAAGAGTTATTTAATTACATATATCAAAGTTACTAAAAACATTTACAGTTGCATTCTTTATGTACTCCATCCAAAGAATATGGCAGTAGTTTTGGTGGACTTGCTGGAGCACTTTGCACTTTGTATACCAACTTGATCCTTGAATCATCTATTTATCCAATCATTGCTAAACTTAATTGCTGTTGGTAAATATAAAAGAAGGGATGATTCCCAGATGTGCCCAGAAAATTATTCATGATAAAAGTACTATTGGTATTAATCTTTCTTTTTTATCATTCCATAGGGAAAAATATAAAGAATATAAATGCTAAATATGATTTTTTTCAAAAATATGAATAAAAACTAAATGTACACCAAAGATGACAAAAGCCCTAAATTAATTATTTCTAAATATCATGATTCTAATTAAATATAAATCTATTTTGAAAAAATAGAATCAAAGTAGGAAAACGTATTGAAAAAAGAATATAACTGAAATAAAAAGACTATATAAATGTTTAAACGTGTTAAAATAAATAAGTTGGTAAGGTCAAAATTTCATTTAAAAACTGACCACACAACAACCAATTTTTTTGGTGTAGAAGAAAAAAATTAAATTTCTCCTAGAAAGAACTCCTTCTATTCAATTCCTTCATTTTATTACTGTTAGGGATTTACTACAAAGGTGATATTACAAAAGTAACTAACTTTTAAGAAACTAAGCACGGGAAAACATCAGACTTTTATTGAAATAACCACTAATCCCAAGACTTAAAAGAAAAAGTTGTTTCTTAAAGTCCATGATGCGTCCAAACTATTTACCACTCCATTAAATCTTAGTCACAAATCACTCGGTCAGAAACTCAATCCTTTTTCCTCCCAAAATTTTACTAACATCACAATCATCAACACACCCCATCCTCACTCCTCACTACTACACCCAAAACCAAGAAATCCGAAAGTACAGGAAAAAAACCTAACAATTCAATACACCGCCCAAGCTTTATACTCCGGAATCCCTCCTTTCTCTCATTAATGGATTTACCATCCCCTCTCATTTTTTCCTAATGGCCGAGGAGAGGAGGAAAGAGAGAATAAGGAATAAAAGAGTGATTCGAAGCTGCAGAAATCCGCTCTTTCTTTTTTGGTGGCTTTATTCGGGAGGCTGGGATTCCCTGACGCGCAAATGGAGAATCTGCTTATTGAAGTCCTCGGTGACCTTCAAAACACAGCATATGGTTGACCAGTGACCAGGGATGAAGTTACTGTTGAAGTTGTTTGGAAAAGTTACGGAGGTTATAATCTTCGTGTTTGCGTTTTTTTTTCTTTGGGGAGGCGGGAAACGAAATAGGTGACAAAAAAGCGGGGTTATTATTTTTATCTGATTATGTATTTTAAGTCTGTTTCTTTAAATGAATTCTCAAGATAGAATTAGGTTTTCTAACTTATATTTCTATACTCCTATATTATACAGGTTTTTTCCCGACATAGTTTATATATTGTTAGGGTAATATTGGGTAATTGGGAATCAGAGGAGTAAAAATAGGTTCTTGGAAATATTTAACGAAAATAATTTATTTGAACGAAGATAAAATTTAGGTTAACAGAATAAATATATCGGAGAGAGAGAGACACAACGCCTACACAAGGTGACATCCAAATTACAGTATGCCAATCTGGCTTTCCAGTTAAAAACTATCTTCAAAACTAAACTAATTTTAAAACTAATAAAATAAGAAATAATACATCGTGCGAGATAACAATGCGTGCGAGCAACAGCTTGGCTTTTGCCCGCAGTGCCCGGTTTACAAGTAACTTCTACTAGTAAATAATACAAAATTCTTACAAGAGGTAAATGGGAACAAGCTCTAGTAACGCTAGGGTAGGGGCTTGGCAGACCTAAGTGGTAATGTATAAAACTTGAAATATCTATCCTTTTTTTACTTCCAATGGCAGGTAATTGAACAGGTACGGATAACAGAGTTCATTGACCACCAGACATGCCGTAATTAGTACTTTCTTCGCGTTACCCAGTGGGCACCTGTGGACCGAAGCCACGGAGGTGAAGTACTGTCGCCCACGCCACACACACATTAGCAGGCACAACCCCTTTTTACAGGGGGCCACATTCATTCATCATACACAAGGACAGAAACTACATCCATGCCAAACGGGGATTCGAACCCCAGACGTATGGCTTCGCAGTCAGATGCTCTAACCACTCGGCCAATTCGTCGGCAAATAAATATGGGTTACCGTAAAAAGCCTTATACGAATATATATAAAATTTTAAGGAGATCAAGTAAGTTTAAAATAAATTTGTGTTAAAACAGACTTGTTAAAAAACAGTTGTGATGGGATCAAGAATTTTACTTCGTTATTATTAACCACGAATTTTATTTATTGTTGGTAAGCTTTTCAAATTACCAACAATAAAGTGGAGTTTTCCTTCTTTGTAAACTTATAAGTTATCGTATAAGTTATATAAAGAACCAGTTTATATAAGAACTAAATACCAAGCATTTAAAAATGCTTTGTTTTCATGAAGGCTTTGAGTAATAATATTCAAAATATTAAGGATAAAAAATGATAGATTTGTGTTAAATGAAAATACTTACCCTTAAAAACGCACCCTGACTTGAAAAGACTAAAAATAGCCAAAAGTGGAGAAGCTGTCACAATGGAGTCTGAATTCTGAACAAAAAAATCCTATATAAGCCTTCGTGAGTTCCATAAGCCAGAATGCTCTAAAGAAAAGATTGCGGGGTCAGCGCTTTGGTCCCGAAGAAAGTGTCAGATCTGGTAAGCCTTAAGATTCAAGTTTGATGGATTGTTCCCTCAAGTGGGTGTCAGTTGGGGAAAATATTTTTTGATATAGAGATGCAAAATTCAAATGGTTTATATTTATTTGAATATGTCAAAATTATCTGTTGTAGTATATAAAAATTGAGAGATCTCATGGATGTAAATGTTTTGCGAATTCATAATTTCTTGCGTTGAAACTATTGAGCAGCACAAAAAGAACTAAAAATAAGTTTATTAAAATATAATCCAAGTTTTATAAGCAATTTGTAAAACTTCTAGGGCTTCCTTCCACTACTCCACAATTGGGAAATTATTAATAATGCCCTAATTTATCAAATCGTCCGTGACATATCTACTCCTTATGCACCATATTTGTTTTGTTCTTATTAATGTGAAATGGGATTTTTTCTATGATATGACGATCAATCCCCACTTTTTAAAATTGCAAACGCATGGACTGATTTAAGTGGTGGACCCTGGGATCCAGGGGATGACACACTGGAAACCTTAGGGGGGCAACCTATCCCGGATGGCTCTGGAAACATGATTTCCCTCAAAAAACGGAATTTTCTCAAGACGTTGGGGAAGGGCATTGCCCCCAATGACCCCTACTTATGTGCAAACACCGTTCTCTCTAGTTTATTGGATTTTAAAAAGAAGTTTATGAAAAGACCAGCTGAAAAAAATCCTCAAAACAAATGTATTTAACATCCCTAGTACGCAGAAATTACGATTCCACACCTTACAACAACTCCCCAACATTTTCACACAAAGCTTCATAAAACTGCCACAACATTCATCATCAACAAACGACGAAAAAAACCAGAAAATCCAGCATCCCGGACTTTCAGCACATTCACGCAGGGTCCGGCATGCCAGCAAAGAAAATCCGGCCCTATCATCATCACGACGACGGAAACCTTCTTTCACTCAGCGCCCGTTTGCTTCCGAGGCACGTTCCCTTTTATTCCCGGGCGTTTATGCCGGTTGTCCGGCTTCAAGAAATGCGAGGGTGTTTATTCCTTGTTTTGGTGCGGTTTGCGGACGAGATGCGGTCTTTGAATGTGCGGGTTTACAACGAATGGCGTACGGGTGAATGGGTGTGGATTGCTGGGTGGTTGTTTGAGTAGAGTGCTGGGTAAGTGGAGCGGAGTGAAGCCTTATGTGTTGTTGGGATTTTCAAGTGAAGTTTTTTTTTGTGTTTGCTCTTTGTGTGATTTAATACGTAGTTTCTGAGCTCTTTTTTGGTGTTGTGTTAGTACCAAGGAATGGAGAAAAAAAGTTAGAAGTGCCTGAATGTTTTCTTCTGTGTTACCAAATTTTTCTCTGTAGCTCCAGTTATTATTTAGCGTAAATGGTCTTTCTCAGTGATGCTGTAATTAGCTCTCATAGATAAAAAAAGTTTTAAATTTATAAAAGGAGAGTAAAAGTTAGACATAGTATTTGAACTTCGTCACTTGAAGTCTGAACTTCGAATTATTTGAAATTAGAAAATGGTTCTTAACTTCTCTCAGGTGGTGCATAATAGTAATACCTTTATGCACACCATAATTGATTTTTTTTCGAATACTAATAACTTAGAAATACTAATATTCAAATTAATATTTAAAACTATCATGGGGTAGAAGTTGGTTTTTTTTGCCCTTCAATCCAGTCCTTTGCAAACATTTAAATATAAAAGTCACCTAAGAATTTGAACAAAAAACTAAATATCAGCATCCAATGAGAAATTAGGTAAATATAACTCGAGAACTCGGCAACGGCTTTGGGGGTAACAATAGTGTTAATAGTTAAAAAAAATTTTAAAGCAGAGTAAATAAGTTTACCTAAAGGATCACACGGTTAAAGAACTCGAATCCAAAAGTAAAAGCCGGTCGCTCCAAAAAGTCTCAAAATTCATTCTATGACAAAGTAAGATTGATAATGCTATTTCGGAGCCCCCTCTAAAAATACAAAAGAAAAACAATTCAAATAAATAAATACTTTTCACCATGCATCCACTGCCATGCATTTGCTTCTCCGCCTGGCCTTTCCCCGCATTGCTTTATCTCTGCTTTCGGTGCCAATCCACTGAGATAGCCCCACGGCAACAGCGGACTTTTTCCACCCCGAAGGGAAAAGCCAGTGGCCGCCGGAGAACAGATAAGAAAACTAGAAAAAATAGACAAAGGGGGCAAAGAAAAAAATTATCTCAAGAAATAAATAAAGCTAGCGTGAAATGACTTTGCTTTACTTTGAAACAAAAATCGACTGGGGATCAAGGAGGGAGAAATAGCTTTTCTGCGACGAATTTCCTTCTTTTACTCCCTCATTTCGGGCTTTTATACTGCGGTTTCCTTATTCTGGGAAATCCTTCAAATGGTGTTTTTAAAGGGATAACTGGAATCCTAGATCAGGACGCTTGAATAATTTAGTTTCGTCTTTTATCGCCCTTTTTAACGGGAGGGGAGACGTCATCGGGCTAACGCGATCTTGCGCTGTATTTGGGTTTTTAACTGCGTTTGAAGTTCAAGGTTGGGGTAGGGAAGTCCTTTTATCTGTGGTAGGAATAGTTATACATAGTTGTAAGTGATGATTGTTCATTGTGCTTTGGAGTGAGAATAACTTTATGAGGGGAGATATAAAGCAATTGATATCTTTTTTCGGGACTCCAAGACACTGGATTATGGTTTTGATGATTAGCTGTTGATTTTACCCTTTGTATTATATATCTTTTATCTTTTGTGAAATAAGAGTTCATATTAAAGTGCAAAAGCTGTGAAAGTTGACTGGAAAGTAATCTATGTGAGTGCAAATTATTTTTCTTTTTAAAAGTATTGGATGTTTAAGAGAAAAACTGTTTCAAATGAGTTACATACTTAAAACTATGCTTAGAAGTCTTACAAAAATTTAAGAAATGATGATTCATCTTATTTTATTAATAATTATTGTAATCATTCTATAAAAATGTATTTAAAATTTACTCTATACGATCCTACTCACCCCATATTTACCACACATGATTTGAGATTTCAATGATATTCTCGGTCGGTCCAGGGGTGAGAAAGGGTTAAAATACCAATAAATTTCTTTGGTTTTAAATATTTTTATTTAACTATTGTAATTTAATTTAATAACAAATAAAATTTTGCATTCTAAATATATAAGCTAAAAATGTCGACGTTATATTTGTAGAGGTGATGAATTTGAAAAATATCCACTTTTAAAAATAAAAAATTACATCCATTTACAAAACTTTCCTTCTTTAAAAACCCTCCTTTACAGTAGGAGTTTCGAAGAACACAATACTCGTATAGTATCTCTCTGTTCTAAAAAAAGTTTGGCTAACGGGGTTTCCAGAGAAAAACTTTTTAATTACTGAACCGAATGACACATATTTGGAATCAAAATATTCGGATTCTTTCCGAGAAATTTCCGAGTAGGCTATTGGATTTTTAAAAAAAATTATCAATTTTAAAATATTTCCATTTTTTTAGATTTCGGATAAGGTCGTAGTTACAAAGCAATAAATTATGAATTTTAAAACAATTGAAAACATATTTCACTGGTTTTTTAATATTCAAATATATTAAATAATCGTCTTTCTATTTATAACACGAATTTAAAAAATATATTTTGGGTTATTTCTAACAATATTTATATTTTTGTTGTTCAAACGGTTTTGATTATATTTAAAACTTATGTATAAATAATTTATCTTTTATTTTTTAAATAACAAATTAATATTTTTATATTTATTTTTGTCGTTGTGGCAACCTAATCATTACTATATTTACAATAAAATATAAACTCTCTAGCTTCTTGCAATAGCCAGGGAAACAATTTTGTCTCTGTCGCCGAGACAAAAGTCTCTAGTGCGCGCTTAGCCTAATTATTATTTTTATATCCTTTTGCAAGTATGTTTTTAAAGAAGTAAAATGTAACTCTTTATTTCATAATGTCAAAACGCAAACAACTAGATAACACGGGTGAATGTTTTAGAAATAAAGATAAAAATCGAAAATGTTGGAAGTCTAGACATTCGTGTCATTGCTATGAAACTGACACAACCTCGCATTTTTTTTGGTCTCATGAAGATAAAATTCTAAATTTTCGCGATGTTTACGATAATTACTACATTTTTTACATCTTATCATTACAAATTTTAAGAAAATTAAATTTATTCCTGAGATATGCTTCAGTGCCTCTTAACCTTTTAAACGCCGCAATACAAATTTCCAATTAAAGGATCTGATTTTTGGCTTAAATGGCTTGTTTCATCATTACTAAAACAATTATAGTCATTTTTTGGCGGAAAAAAAAATCCTAAGTATGACTTTGAGCATGTTCCCATTTGGGAACATCGGCGTTTGGGGTGAAGATTTTAGGGGAATTTCCGAAAGGCACATATTTTACAATTAATTCAAATAAAATGATTGAAATAGGTTTCTACTCAATAATTATGAACATTTTTATGATTGTGGACGGTTTTTTCATTTTTATTATCCATACTGGGACGATTGAGTTACATTTTATAGATTTTCATAAGAAAAAATTGACATGTTTATTACGTACGCAAAGCTTTTCGGTAATTTTCCTTGCACTATGGGTAGTATTTTGGTGTAAAAAATACATAAGAGTATCCCTATGATCTTGTGAGAAAAATTAGTTTTATTACGGTTCTATACTGATATCTATCATAAAATCAACTAATTGCATTCAAATCTAATTAGCTTTCAAAATTGATAATCATAATTATCTCCATTGATTCATTAAAGCTGTGTTTCTCATGGAAGATTCCGAACTGAACCACGTATATCTTACATCCAACTTACGTTAGAAGAGGGTTTTTAGATGTACGCACTTTTCCTTATTTTTTAAATTCTTCAATTTTATTCCTAAAATTTTTATGTAAATAAAGTACTTGAACAAAAATATGTACGCAAATCCTCAGAAGCACACCAAATATGCTCTTTGCATAACCTCTATTGATAATTACTGAAAATTAATCGATCAGGAAGTTAGAAAAATATACAAGTGTAAAAATCTGCTATAAAGATTTGGAAATTATTTCTCAATAAATCATGTGAAAAAATGAAAATTACATATTTTTGAATTTAAAACATCATTCTTAACCTGTTTAGATCCTTTGAGACAAAAAAGGTTCTAAAAATTAAAGAAAATAGGAAATAACTTGAGTTTCTGCATGTTATAAAATCCCCCTCAAATACTATACCCCAAACGCCGATGTTCCCATTTGGGAACATATACGTTGTATGGGTAATTACTCTCCAAATTCTGTCTCCAGCTATTCTGTCAAGTCAAATGGGACTTAAGCTACCTAAACACAGCAAAATTATTTAAAACTAAATTTATTTAAAATTTTCACAAGTTGAAACTTGTGCAACTTTTGGAAGATCCCAAAATCTCTAATTTTGATGTAAATTCTACAAAAAGGATTAAATTTCACGTAAAAAACTTTTGCATGTAAAATATCACCATATCTTTGAGTTGCTTTCTAACAAGTATCAAATCCTTGCATGAAAAATTAAGTGGTGAAAAAATTCCTTCAAATGATGTTCCCATTTGGGAAAATCGGCAGGTAAAAGGCTAATGGATTTGTGAAAAAACATTACCTGGTGTAATGGGTAAAAGAATGTTTACATTGCTCTGTTGTTAATTTTCTTGAAATTATAAGGCGATCCGTCAATTCATGCCACCATAAAGGAACTGTTAAAATTCCGCCACTGAATAAATATCCACCATTTTTGAAAGAATACCCCGGAAAAGTACTACCCCTGTTTTAAGAATGTTTTATAAAGTGAGTAAGTGCAGTGAGCTGGTTTTTGTGAGGAATTGCGAAGCGGTCCAAAAGTTTCTGCTTAAGCAGTTAACGGGGGTTGGCGAGCGATAGCAAGCAGGGGGCTGTAGCCCCCTAGTAATCCAAAAAATTCCTTTTATGCCCGATTTACTAAGAAACATTAAAATTAATTTTCTGGAAGAAGAATTTTTAAGTTCTCAATTAAAATGCTCCAGAGTTATGTGACACTCTTTAGCAGAGTTAAATAGTTATATTTCAGAGGAAAATATTCCCTTTTTTGGTCTTCTAGGGCAGTGGTCCCCAACCTTTTTACCACCACCGACCGGTCAACTTTTGATAATTTTACCGCGGCCCGCTGGGGGGGCGTTGATTGCTTGCATTCTAAATTATTTTGATTTATTAATTTTAATTTAATTGTATTTAAACATGCTTTCAAAACAAAACACAGTTACATCAAAAAATAAATATAAAGTGATTTATAATTCATTTCATTCATTAATTTCGAGTTATAAACCCAGGACCGGGGGTTGGAGACCACTGTTCTAGGGAATAAACAACTGAGAAACATGATGCCATTTTACAATTGCTTCCTCATTAAACAAGCTAATCAATTTATTTAAAATCTCGTGACATTTAAAGCACCTTATATGTAGGATTATGCAGTTAAAAGTACTTCCTCATCAACAATTCAACCCCAAGTTAAATTTCTTGCTGGGGAAATCTTTCTTTCGAAAGGTCTAAATGTAACTGATAGTTGAATGACGTTAATTAAATAACGATTTCGCAGTTCGTAGAAATACGTCTGTAGAGGATTAGGTTTGCAACGTCAGTGTTGAAACTAATTCATTTTGTGTAGTTTTAATTCTCGACATTCAAATATTTCGATGAAATTTATTTCCGGTCTTCTGGGAATCGAAACGTGAGAAACTATAATTGAAAATCTGACTCTGAGGTGTATCCTATTTTGTACTCACTTTCATCCTCAGTGATGTAGTAGTTTGGAGTTAGGCTAGTTTTAGAAGACAACTATTGCTGGATATATTTTACTACAACCCGACAAAATTCCTGATAGTTAAAAAAGTTACCCCAGAAAACAAAATACTATCTCAATATACGAATGGTTTACCTAGGCAATTTAGTCTATTGTATAACAGCAATAGATTAGTTCACCCACGTAAAAAGATGGAATCTAGAAAGATCTTGTCAGTTGAAGCGTAGAAAAAAGATTCAAAGAATAACCATAATTTAAAGATAGTGTAAGGAATAACAAGAAAAAAGTGTTCATGCGTGTCAGCACTGTTTTAAAGAAAAAGCATTAAAGGGCTCTAAATAACTCGACTTATAAAGGTATTGGAATTTCTTCAACATAGGAATTAAACTTTACATTTGATAAATACTTAATTTCAAGGGGAAAGTATTTTTTCGAGTTGTAAATGCGTTTTCGAGGTACTCAAACTCGAGATAAGGAGGGTATACGGCATATAAACTTTATAATATTGATAGATATACAAGTCTTATAATCTTAATTATTGATCGGAATATTTAATTTATAAAAATTTTATAATGATAATTATATATTTTTTAAATTGTCCTTAACAGTTCTTCACCTTTTCCTTCAAATAACTATAAAATGCGATCAATCCAAAGATAACGCGACTAAGTCAAATCATCTGGTGAATCTCTTATGGGATTTTTCTGGCCACAACTCCAGTAGAAATCCACTAAAAATATGATCGCTCTCCAAAAAATCATTTCTAAAAATCTTTACAACTCTCTAAAAGCCCCAGTTCTAAAAAAAGCAAATCTAACCACTCCAGCAGCCTGGAAAATCTCAATCAAAACCACCCCCAACGGGATAAACGGAAAGCGCAATCCTAAAGAAAACAAGTAAACACAACCCTCAAGTTATTGATAAACGCCAACACATCTGAAAAAAATAACTCCCAGGCTTTTCCCCGAACAAAACAATGAATGGTTTATCTCAACCCCTCAAGGCCGGCCTCCCACTTCACCGAGATGCCTTAAAAGGCCTTTCTCCATAAAGGCCGAAGCTCTAAAACGAGGAGAAATGTGAGGTGAGCATTGAAGCGCCATAAATTTAACACTCTTAGGTATCTGCGAAGAACAGGTTGCTTGCTTAGGGTGCGTTTCTCGTAAATAAAACCCTTCCGTCCAATAAATGTTCTTGGGCCTCCCCCATAAAGATTCCGGGACCGTCCCTATTTCATTTGACGAGCCTAGCTGAGGATAAGTGAGGGGTTGATGGGAAGTGAAGACAGGGAGTGGGAAATTTTGTGTGATTTATTCCACGTCACCTCTGGATACAGGTGGAATGAAGGACGGATGAATGACGATTTGGTTTGAATGAGAGTTTGTATTTTATGAATGAAACGGCGATTTATGGATGGTTGAATTAACCTGTCAGCTCCTAAGGGTCCAGCTAAAATCAACGCATTTTTTTCTGAAAAATGGAGAATTCATGAAATAAAAATTTTCTATATCGTGAAGATTTATTGTTTTGTCTAGTTCTTGTTTATGAGCATAGACTATATTTTGCTTAACCTTTTAAACGCCTTAATTCAAATTTCGAATTAAAGGTTCTGATTTTGGGCTTAAACGGCTTGTTTCATCATTACTAAAACCATTCTAGTCATTTTTTGGCAAAAAAAATCCTAAGTATGATTTTGAGGATGTTCCCATTTGGGAACATCGGCGTTTGGGGTGAAGTTTTCAGGGGGATTTTTAAAAGGCACATATTTTACAATTATTTCAAGTAAAATGATTGAAATAGGTTTCTACTCAATAATTATGAACATTTTTATGATTGCGGACGGTTTTTTTATTTTTATTATCCATACTTGGACGATTGAGTAACATTTTATGGATTTTCATAAGAAAAAATTTACGTGTTTATTACGTACGCGATGCTTTTCCATAAATTTTTCTCTCAAATTTATGGGTAAAATTAGATTTTACCCATAAATAATGATAATTAAAATTTTCTCTAATTTATGGGTAATATTTTGGTTTAAAAAATACATAAGAGTGTTCCCATGCTCTTCAAAGCTAAACAGTTACGTTTCTGGGAGAAAAATTAGCTTTAATTGCTGTTTTATACGGATATCTGGCATAAAATCCACTAATTACATTAAAATCTAATTAGCCACCAAATGAAACCACATATTTCTTACATCCAACTTACGTTAGAAGAGTGTTGTTAGATGTACGCACTTAAACTTATTTTCCAAATTCTTCAATTTTATTCCTAAAATTTTTATGTAAAAAAAGTACTTGAACAAAAATATATGCACAAATCCTCAGAAACACTTCAAGTATGCTTTTTGCATAACCCCTATTGATAATTACTGAAAATTAATCGATTGGGGAGTTATAAAAATATACAAGTGTAAGAATCTGCTATAAAGGTTTGGAATTTATTTCTCAATAAATCATGTTAAAAAATAATAATTACATATTTTTTAGTTTAACACATCATTCTTAACCTGTTTAGATCCTTTGAGACAAAAAAGAAAATAGGAAATAACTTGAATTTTCGCATGTTATAAAAATCCGCTCAAATAATATACCTCAAACGCCGATGTTCCCATTTGGGAACATATACGTTGGAGTGGTAATTACTCTCCAAAATTGGAATATGAAGCTATTCTGTCAAGCCAAATGGGAAGATGTGTACTTAAGCTACCTAAACACAGCAACATTATTTAAAACTAAATTTATTTTAAATTATCAAAAGGTTGAAACTTGTGCAACTTTCGGAAGATCCAAAAATCTCTAATTGTGATGTAAATTCTACAAAAAGGAATAAATTGCATGTGAAAAACTTTTGCATGTAAAAAAACTTCATATCTTTGCGTTGCTTTCTACCAAGTATCAAATTTCTGCATGAAAAATTAAGTGGTGAAAAAATTCCTTATGATGTTTCCATTTGGGAACATCGGCAGGTAAAAGGTTAAGGTCAAATATTCGGGATGACTTATAAAAATAATATTGTAACATTGGAAAATCATTTATTTACTATACATTATTAGTATACACATCAAACACAACAAAAGATAAATTAAAATTTTAGTCACCATAGAGAGAGAGAGAGAGAGAGAGAGAGAGAGAGAGAGAGAGAGAGAGAGAGAGAGAGAGAGAGAGAGAGAGAGAGAGAGAGAGAGAGAGAGAGAGAGAGAGAGAGAGAGAGAGAGAGAGAGAGAGAGAGAGAGATCGCTTGGTCCCTGATGCAGACTGTTTAGTATGACATTTGCAATGATTAAAATTGAAAAGAAAACAAATTATCAAATATTTAATGATTTGTTTCATATAGTCTAACATAAAGTAATAAAATTGCAATTATTCTCCTCTTATAAAAAATAGAAACACACAACACACGATGTGTTTTCGAAAAGTTATTAGGCAAAATATGTTTAAAAATTGAGTTAAATATTTTCTGCATATTTTCTAAAAACACGCCAACACGTTTCCGAGCAATTCAGTTTTAATCATTTATTATATTCTTGGAAGTAAATTACGCACCATTTTTCTGATTATGCTATTACATTTTCGAATCAAAATTATAATTTAAAATTCAATTATGTAATGTAACTTATATTTTATGAAGGGATTAATAGAAAGGTTCTTAATATGAGAGATATTTTCCAAAATAAAAAAACGCACCTGTTACCTATCCTACTTACGCACCTATTACCTATTTAATACACCTATCTCCATATAATTTAATAATTCTTTACGAAAAAACATTTTACGAACGATATAGTAAGGTGTAAAAATTACCTTTATAAGTAAACAAAAAATGCTTAAAATAAATGTTCTTTTCTTAAACAAAAACGGTATTTAAAACAAGTGTTTTTCTAAGGCAATTCGCATCTCCATAAAAAAAGATATGACAGCATTCATGTGTCTACAAAAACTTATACCATGTTCCTCGAAAAAAGTAGTACTAAAAGAAGAGTACTAAATCTTCAAGCATTTTAATATTTTATTATCCTTTTTTTCCATGGTTTATTCATTTAGATTTCTTCTGAAAGCTAGTTCTTAAAATATTAAGATTTGCCACGGAAAAAAAATCTCCCATTGAATTCAATTAAAAATACCCCCTTCCTTAAAAAGACGTATCAACACCGCAGATAAATGTGTAAATTAAATCTTTTCAGCATGTTTAATTCCCAGGTTGGGCGTATCACCTGTATGTGTTCTTTTGCGTGCAAGACAAAGAAGTTAATAAAAGAGCATCTTAAGAAGGCGCTCATATATTAGAAGCTACTGAAAAAGCAAAACCATCGAAGGAACTAGCATAAAAAGGAAAAACTATCGCATACTCTCTAAAGCAAAATGGCTGTAAAGGAAACTGGAGAAAAAGGGTACAGCTTCAATTCAAACTCCACCGAGGAAATAAATTTAGACAAAACTTGTTTTCTGGAGTAAAAAATCAAAAAGAAACATAAACTAAATTAAATGGCACCAGAAAGAAACTTGAAAACAGACTAATAAGAAACGAGGGAAAAAGTGGGGAAATTTCTCAAAAGCTGCGGAAAGGGAGAATTTTTTGGGAAAAAAGGAAACATTCTCTTAAATAGAAATGGGAAGTGTAACTATTTAAGCAAAAAGACATAAAGGAAAAGTGAAAGATACTACGGAAAAACTGAGGACGCTTTGTTAAATTAAACCTGAAAAAAGAAATGGTATTTAAGAATAGAGTTTAAATACAACGCGCGGATGGTATTTTTTTCTTCTTACAATGTGATAAGTAGCTGAATGAGTTTTATAACTACTTCTAGAGAATAATAACTTCTTTCATGAAAAAAATTAAAGAAAAGGTTTAGATTGGATTCACTTTTCAAATACTTTTTGTAAGAATACCTAGATACACAAAAACGTTTTCTTTTCTTGAAAAACCTGTTTTTTTGTTAGTTTCTAGAATTTCTGATGGTGCTTTAACAATGTTTTATAACATAACATTTATAATTTATGAACACTATAACATTTTTATTTGTCACAATTAAAATTTCATTATTTTATTCAGAAAACAAAAGAAATAACAAAAATTAATGAATACTTTCGTATTTTTCTAAAAAATGTTCTTTTATAGGAAAACTATGATGTAAAAAATTTAAGCAAACTAGATTAATGGCGAAGAATATGTTACGTTTCAAAAATCCATAGGCATAGAATATAGAGAGTAAACATATGTACATAATCATTTTAAAAGGGTTTGTGCTTGATATATTTATTAGCCTTACTATATTTTTTTATAATTCAATTATTAATAATATATTGGACGTATATCCCTTTGAGAATGATCATAATGCCACTATATTGTCTTTCATATAGACTCAACTGTATTTAAAGCATCAAAGAAAACAACTTTACCTGAATAAATAAAGAACATTTTCCACTTTCTTACCGATCCATCATAGCTGTATTTCTTGAAACATAGTTCCGTTGCTGGATTATGGCAACTGTCAAGAAGGTCTTAGAGAAGGCTTTCCTTGGAATGACAGATTCTGAGTTCTACCTCTTGTCAAAAATGATATATTTGACTATGATCGGGCCGCTATCGAGCCCTTTTGGACTTATTCCTATTCCTAAACTTATGTTGCGTAAAATTGATACTAGTTGGTTAGAGAATTGGCAGATAAGAGTGAAGAAAAATTTATTTTTGCAGTTATGTTTTTAATAATTTATAGCTTCACATAATTATTAATCTTAGTAACAATTTTGGATTCATAAAAAAGTAATGTTTCGGGTATAGAAATAAAATGTTTCTTATTATAATATCTTTATTGAAAAATGTGGAATCACCTAAGAATGGGGGGTCGAAAATACACCCCTAATGAACTAGGAGCTCTTAGAAGCGGGCATGGAAAGTGGTAAAATTCCGTGTTGAAATTGACGCGTAACCTTTTAAGATCGAATGAAAACCATCAATTTAAGTATTTATTTAATGAAACCAATTAAAGAGCAGAAAATTCAGCTCCTAAGTTGATGTTTTTTAAATGCCGGAATCGAGTGATTTTGCTGGTTTTAATGCAATTATAAAAGGTTGCGTGTCTATTTCCACTGTGGATTATACAACCTCACATGCCAACTTATAACCCCTAGTTCACTAGGGATGCATTCGCCCCATTTCCTAGGCGATTCTGAATCGTCTAGGTGTTCCTTAACCCTCCTAGAAGTTATGAAACATCTTCTATATGTGTAATTGTGTATGCTTTACAATCGGCCCTAACTAAAGTTTTCCCCGAACACCACTTAACACCTGTAGAACCAGCTTTTCCTTTACAACACCCACCACGCAGGAAAAAACGAAAAGGAGCCTTTCTACTTAAGCGTTTGATTGCGATTCGGTGATCCTCTGATAACCCAAATGAACCTAAAGGCTCATTTACACTACTTTACTTTAGTTATCCATGATCCTCACCGACAAATCACACAATGTATAGAATATAGGAGGATTTAAAAGACAATTTAAGATCGTTAGTTGGATAATTCGTCCAAAAAGAAGACCGAAATGTAAAAAGTCAAAATGAGCCGAAAGAATCCCTTACATACACTATTTCACTTAACCGTTCCTCAAAAGTAATTCAAAATATATTCATAAACTTCTAAATTTTTCTAAAGGTGGATAAGTAATTGTCAAGATGAATAACATATTGAACAATACGTGTGGGCCGCAGCTTTAATCCTTTTTTAAAGGGTTTCTTGATTTTTAAGTAAGGTATCAAATTAAAACTGTTAAATTGTTCAAATCTCACTAAATGGCTCCTTTATTCTCGATTATAATATATCTTAACTTAAGACTGATGAAAATTATATAAACTCAATTACTGAATTATGCGAAGTTTGAAATTAAAAATTAAGTATGGTTAGAAGTAAAGGGTTTGAAGAGATTATTTACTATAAAATGTGTTTTCGAGCAACAAACTAATTAGTTATGTTTATAAACCACCTGGTAGATTTATTTAGAGTAAATCTATTATTGAAAAACAGCTTAAAGTAAGCTCTTTAATTTCATTCCTTAATTCAAAATGTTCTCAATTTTAAATCACACATGAATTTTCCTCTCTCCTTTTTTTATTTGTAATCTACCAAGTTTCCATTTTACCCCTCTGTTTAACATATAACTTTTGAGATAAATGCTAAAATAGGCTAGAATACACCCACTCAAAGGTATCGCCTCAATTAAGAAAGCAAAATATTATTTATTTCAAAGCTTTACACTCGTAGGAAAAGGTAGTTAAAAAGTATCTCAGAGGAAAACTAAATTTTTACGATCTATATACTCCTTTTAAACACTATCTTTGCTCTACGAAAATCTGGGAACATGTTATTTCTTTGTAGAGGAAAGCAATAATTTATGAGTTAGGGAAGATGAAACACTGATGATGTTGATACAGTGTATCCTCATAAACAATTTATAAAATGCTGAGTTGATTAGGAAACTGATGACTCTGCACGAAGCTAAAGATATCCGATCCGCAGAGAGAAAATGTAGCTATACAATTTATTAATGGTACTCGATTCAATTGGTTTCATTTGCTACTACTATACGATGATGTCTGATGAGGTATGGGATTTGAAAAGTCCTACATCGACAAAAGTAGGAGATAATATTAGATATTTCGAGAAAATCGCAATACATACAAAATTCACAACAGTATATCTAATAAATAATTGCATTTCCCAACTTGTAAAAAATGTCTATACATCATAATGAAACTACTCAATAAAAAATAAGACCTATCATTGTTTTATAAATATCGTATTTATATTCAACTAAGAATTCCCATCGAATAGAATAAAATAAATATATAAAAAATAAATACTTTTGCTAGCATACCAGATTTTTTGAAAATAAACCCAATTTTCTCCGTTATATTCTGAGATCCTATAGTTCTCCAAATTCGGGATTCCAAGTTACCGATAGACAGAGTGACACTTCAAAATATACAGGGATAAAGAAGTTTGAGGTTCTTGTTAGCCTGCACAGCTGCTTCAAAATTTATCTACCACAAGGAAAGTGAAAAAGTGTCACACGTGGGGTATATTTTATTGTCTGCTCTGGGGGGGGGGCTTAAAGTCTATCTCTTGTTAGGCGGAGTGGATTTTGCAAGAAAATGGTCTGTAGTTGTGAAGGGTCCTTAATGTCACTATAAATTCTTGCGAGGTGCGTTTTCTAGTGTGGATAAATATTTTTTTTTCTTATAGCCTAAAGGTATGTGTAACAGGGTATTTTCTTTTACGAGAAAAGTTGTCGTAAATGGTAGGTGGATTTGGCAATGCTTGTTGTTACCAAACTTGAAAAACTCCATATCGTACAAAAAATTTGTTTCTCAAGTAATGATTTTAAATTTAAAAATACTAGAAAGCTACCGGCCTCGTGCTAGCTATCGCTCAACAATTCCCGTAATTGCTTACACAGGGCACTTTGGATCGCTTCGCAATAGCCAAAAATCCCTGCTCACTGAAATTATCTATTTTATAACAATTAAAAGAAACGTCAAAAAGCTATCCAAAATCACACAGGTCATTTTCATGAATAAAACTCTTAAAAGTTAGAATATTTATTGGTTCTAACTTATCAATAATTTAATCCACATGATTTTCTTGAAAATAGCTATCAAGTCTGTTCGTACCTATCGTTAATCAATTTAAAGTTAACCAATGAATCTGTTAAATTTACCTAGGAACTCGTCAAAACACCTAGTGTTTTATCATTCATATTTTTGTTTAAACACAGAATTTTTAAACGATACCTTTTAAACTATTGAAAATAATAAGAGAAACAAAACCTACATTACACTCAATGTTTACAAACAATTGATTTTGGTGTGTGAAATTCTATATTTAAATAGTATAACTGTAAGTTTCTGAAAAACTACTATCAGTCTTTTAAAGATATTTTCTTTCGAAACTATTTTGAGGCAAAAGCGTGAAAGTAATTATTTTCATAGTAAAATATGGCTTCAATTTGTAGTTGTGATTGAAAGGAATAAAAAATTGTTCGACATTTTCTTGATGTTATCTGCAACCTTATCCGTTATCCAGAAAAATGGAAATATTTTAGAATTGAGAATTTTTTTTAGAAATTCTTAACACTTATTACACATCCTCAAAAGAATCCTAAAAGTGGGGGTCCTCCCCCCGAAAATTTCTGGAAGTTTGACCCTAAAAACAGGATTTTAACTCGTTTTAGAGTCGCTTTCCCTTTTTTTATACCCCTGTTTCTACTTCCCTATTTATTACAGTTAGTTCTTATTGGATCCGCTAGTGTTCCCTCACTAGTAATGTATAATTTAATCTGGATAATTTATAGGTGAACCAAATAAGCAATAGACCATCAATGAAGCATTAATCTTTCAAAAATTAAAAATTAGTATAAGTTCAAAGATCCAGGAAAATTCTTTGGATCATCCATAGTAATAAGAAGCTGTTCTCATCTGCAATTTTCTTTTTTATGACTGTTTAACTTTCATCGACCCCCTACCAACCCCTTAAGCTTCGTCGACCCCCAATTGACCCCTAAAAATTCATCGACCACCTTTTAATCTTCATCGACCCCCAGGGGGTCGGTACCGACCACTTTGGGAAACCCTGATCTATAATAGTATTTAAAATTAAGTAAATCAGGTTCAGTAAAATAGTTGATAATAAAATAAGTAGAAAACTACCACCACTTCTTTATTCCATTTTTTTATAATTTACTTGATTACTTATAAATTAAATTAATAAATACATTTTAAAAGCACCCATTTTCAATTTTGCAGCAAAAAAATGTGAAATGTTAAAGAACAGTTAGATTGTTCATTATTCCAAGTAAAAAGAAATAAGGAAATAAATAATAAAATATTTATCTTCAATAGTTTTCTCTTCGAAGACGCTTTTAAATTTTATGGATAACAATTTTAATATAATTTTTTAGAATTCTTACTTAATTGTTAGAAAAATGAGGAGTAACATGCCTTCAGCCTAGTATTGAAATAGAATAATCTTGTCAATAGATTTAAACAATTTAACAGGTCATTCAAAGTAATTAGAAGTAATGGTAGGCATTACCAGTCCCTGAATTGCTTTTTCAATTAAAATAATGAGAAGTAATAATAGGGAGTCATTTCAATTAGTACCTGTGTGATCACCTAACTTAATTAGGTTGCGCTTACCCTAATAAAAAAGTACTTTAAATGTCAGAAGATTTACCTCAATATACTATCCAATCATCTTATTAGGTTCATAAAAGGTTGTAATCTTGTTAAAAATACGCATAGAGCCCAAATCATATAAATTGTTATCAATGTAAACAACAAGGTGGTTTTTATAATAAATTACATAACCTCATGTATTTTTATCAATCTCATGTTCAGTACATGAACTTTTTATAATTTTATTCATTAGAAGTTCACTGACTAATGCCGCCCCGAATCTACAGACGTATTTTTGAAACCGGGGTCATATCATGTTTTTGCAAAACTCAAGTACCTATTGAAAAAGTATATCGAAAGTAAACTAACTACTGCTTAACCAACGATAGTAAAAGGGTCACGTGATTTTGACAGACTCGGAGGGGAGAAGGGAAGAATCTGAGGGGCAGTTGATCGAAAGAGGAAGACAGATTTACTCCCTCTAACCTTAGTTAGACCCTCTATACAGGGTGTTTCAAAAAACCTGTAACGATAACCTATTTCCTAAAATATTTCCCCTAGACCCATACTTCCAAAGGAAGATTTTCTTCAAATGAGGTGAAGAACTTTATGAAACCAGTTTCAACTTCATGGAGGGTCTATTTTAGAAGATGCAGAAAATAAATTTCATATGACCCCCGTCGATTGAAACCCCCATTGAGAAAATCTTCTCCATTTATTCCTTAATCAGATACAAAAAATTTCATCTCGATATCTTCAAAATTCACAAAGATATTAAAAGCTAAAATTCGTGACTTACACCACTTTATCATACCTATGAGTGACATACTTTTACTGCAAAATAGGGGCCATCCACAAACTACAGTTGAAAATTTTAGAAACCAAACTACCGTAAAACTTTGATTTGTTGATGGTAATACGGAAAAGGTAGTGAATTATCCTACTCAATGCAATAAAAGGGGGGTCTGGGGGTCCTCCCCCAGAAAATTTTTGGAAATTTAAGTCAAACAACCCACTTATACAACTCCTTTTGATATAGATTTTTTGCATTTTGACAAACTTAGTAAAATATTAGACGTTTTGGGGGGCTTCAGCCCGAAAGCCTTCCCCCGTAGATCCGCCACTGCCAGGGAGGCCCATCAGCTCTCATTTTGCGTTCAGATTTGTGACGTCATTGGTTTGAAAGTAACCCATCTACCAAACTGAATGGCCAATCAGGAGTGTTGAGGAAAATCTCGGAGATTTTTCTTATGTAGAAATCAGGTCCCCGAAATCAGGTACTCCTTCATACCTATTAACTACGCAAAAAATAATCGTAGCACGAGTGTTCGACTCCCAGAAACACTTAATACCCAGGAATCAATACCTATAAGTTCCGATTTAGCCAAACACTGCTTTATTGTTTAATAGAATGACGCGCTTTTTAACTTGCCGACGGTCCCTTAAAAATATAAACCCGCATATCTCAGTGAATTTTGAAGATATCGAGACAGAATTTTTTCTATCTTATTAAGGAGTGAATGGAGAAATTTTTTTCTATTTATTATGGGTTACAATCTACGGGGGCCGTATAAAAAGTTATTTTCTGAATCTTCTAAAATAGACCCCCCATGGAGTTGAAACTGATCTCATTATATTCTTCATGTCATTTGAAGAAAATTCGCCATTGAAAGTATGGGTCTAGGGGAAATAATTTTAGGAAATAGCCTATCGTTACAGGTTTTTTGAAACACCCTGTATACATAAAAAATCAGTATATTTTAAATAAAATAGAAAGTACTAAAGCAAAAAATCACGTGACCAGTTTACTATCGTTGGTTAAGCAGTAGTTAACCGCATGGGAGCATAGTGTTGCTTTCAATCTAGATTTGTATAAATGATAACTCCTAGAATTAATCTAAACTAACCATAACCGAAATTAGTATTCTTCATAAAAATAACTCTTTGTATAACGCAACACTGATTATTATTTTTTTGATTCATGAGAATACCAAAACGAATCCCTTTTCAAGAGATTTACTTCATCTTCCAGATAAATGACAGTAAATATGTAATGAAAGCAAAAACATCCCCTCTCCGGACATAATTCATCGTTCCCCTAATGCACTGGGAATCATAGGAATCATGCCCATTCCCCAGTTATTCCCCATTCCCCTCCCTGTACGGAATAAATTCCCTCTTTAGGGAAATGGCTTGCAACGCAATGAATAGGATATCTTTGTTGTTTCCGCGAATTGTCAACTGCCAAAGAGAAAAATAGTTGATCCCCGCTGCTTCATTCATAACAATGGTACTGTCAGTAGGAGTGAATGAAGATAAGTGTTAACTTTGCTAGGGAAGAGTGGATATTTTAGAAAACTAGTATTTTTCTATTATGCTTAAGATTCTCATGATAGTATTATGATATTATTGATCAAAAGTTCATGCATTTCGGGTAAGTTTTTATTTTTTACAGAGAAATGCAATTATAACCGAGAAAAGAAAATTACTAAGGTTTGGAAATTAGATGTCTAAAACTTCTAACTAGTCAAAATTATGTGACATTACATCAGTGCGCACCTTCTAAACAATGAAAATACCTCACAATTATTTTATTTAACTATACCCTGTAACTAAATTGAAAACAGTTGTTTTTTGTCTTTATTCTAGGCAAAATAAAAATCAACCATGCTCAATTACTAATATTTTAAAGCAGTGGTTCCCAACAGGTCAGGGTTGGCTAGATTGGACCCAATTGGGTTGGACCCATTTTTGGTTTTTTTCAGGAAAAATCAAGATTTTGGCAGTTCTTTCAAAATTTAATGTGTTTTTTCAAAGTTAAGGATAGTTTTACAATTTTAATGGGTTTTTTTCAAAATTTAAACTAGGTTTTAAAAATTAAATGGTGTTTTTTCAATTTCAGGGAGCTTTTTTTAAAGTTAAATAGGTTCTTTCATTATTCAGTGGGTTTTTTCAATATTGAATGTTTTTTTTCAAAATTTAGGACGTTTAAAGTTCAAACTAGATATAAAAAATGAGGAATATTTTTTGAAGTTCAGTGGGTTTTTTCAAAGTTGAATAGATTTCTTTCAATATTGAATGGGTTTTTTCAAAGTTTAGGATATTTTTTAAATTTTAGTGGGTTTTTTCAAAATTTAAACCAGGTTTCAGTAAATAAGGAGTGTTTTTACAATTTCAGTGGGTTTTTTCAAAGTATAAAAACTTTGAAAAAACCCACTTTACTGTGGAAAAACTGATATTATTTTGACAGAACACATTTAAGATAAAAAGAACTCACAAAAATTTGAAATGTTAGGTTCTCGTTCTCTCCTATGATTCATTTGTTCATTTCACTAACTTATTCGACTGTTGTTTATTACAAAGTAGAAACTAAATGTGATACCAATTCTTGTTCGTCTTGATGATTCCTATCAACCCTCCTAGTTTATTGCACAATTTCAGTCACACTCCGGAGAACTAATCTTTCTAATCATCCTATCCACAAAAACGCAAAATTTTGAAGATTTAAAAAATAATTTATGTGTGTTTAAGCTGTACAGTTCAGAAGAACTCAAGGAAGTTATTATCAAAATTTTTATCTATTTACTGGTTATTAAGTTTTATCGGATAACGCACGTACCCATTGGCGTCGCCGGCTCCTGAAAATTGGGGGGGGGCAACCTAAGGATTTAGGATTCCTTCACATATGTATTTTACAAAACCATGACTAACTACCATTAAAAAATCTTTTATTTCGCTTAAGCCCAGGGTTGGCTCGATTGGACCCAATGGGTTTATAAAACGCAAATGAAAAAACACTCATTTTGAACCCCTTTTTGGGTTTTTTCAAGAAAAATCAAGATTTTGGCAGTTTTAATATTGAAGAAAAAAATTTAACGAAATAACATACCAAGAACTACAGTTGAGTGGGTTTTTTCAAAATTTTAACCATGTTCCAATAATTAAGGGTTTTTTCATAATTGAATGGGGTTTTTCAAAATTTAATACGTTTAAAGTTCAAACTAGTTATAAAAAATTAAGGATATTTTTAAGATTTCGTTTTTTTTCTTCAAAGTTAAATAGATTTCTTTCAAAATTTAATGTTTTTTTTCAAAATTTAATAGGATATTTATTAAATTTTAATGTTTTTTTTCCAAAATTTAAACTAGGTTCAAAATTTAAATGGTGTTTTTTCAATTTCAGGGAGTTTTAAAAAAGTCAAATAGGTTCTTTCATTATTCAGTGGGTTTTTTTATTCTTGAATGTTTTTTTTCAAAATTTAGGACCTTTAAAGTTGAAACTAGATATAAAAAATGAAGGAGGATTTTTTTTAAATTTCAGTGTGTTTTTTTCAAAGTTTAATATATTTCTTTCAATATTGAATGTTTTTTTTTTCAAATTTTAGGATATTTTTAAAATTTTAGTTGGTTTTTTCAAAGTATAAAAAGTTTCAACTTTGAAAAAACTTACTGAAGTATGGAAAAACTGACATTATTTTAACAGAACACATTTAACATACAAAGAACTCACTAAAATTTTAAAAACCACTTGCTATTTAGAAAAAAACCACTTATTTTGAAAAAAACCCACACTTTTCCGAAAAAAAAACCAGTTTTATATGTTTTTTTTCAGGGTTTTATTAAAAAAACCGAACCCACTTGGGTTTATAAAAAAAACCCGGGTTTTTGCCAACCCTGCTTAAGCCCCGCCCAGTGATTATAAAGTGGCTTTGGGAATCAATTTTATAAAACTTTCACTGAAAGTTTTTGGGAATTGTTTTTAACTTTCAACTAAGGGGGTCTGGGGGTCCAACCCAAGAAAAGTTTTTTGAACTTTAATTTTTAAAACAGGGTCAAACTCATTTTTAGTGTTATTATCAGACAATTTCAAAACCAAATTTCTAGGCTTCAATCAGTGCTGTTGCTGGATTTTTTTTCTCGGAGAAGGGCTCGAAAAAGTGTTCCAAATCATCGGGAGTCCGTCCCCCTCTTACATGCGCCTCTTTTGTTAGGTGCGCCATCCTTTATGATTGAAGGTTGGAAAAACACATTCAGAAAATTTTTGGTCTTTTCTCAAAAGTTAAAAATTAAGTTTTTTAAACAGTGTTCCCAAATATTGGATGGGGCGCGTCCCTCCCAAGATCGACGCCTATGCACGTACCGACCATTGCGAGAATGTGGCAAAGTACTGCATCAGATGAATAAGAGGCTCCAGGGTGGGGCAAATAAAGAATCGAATGATTGGACTTTCACATTCATTTTTTTTCCAATCGAAGCGTGGAAGTGTTGAAAGATACTAAAAGTTACATACAATCGTCAGGCAAAGTGACTCCAAGAAGAACTCTAGGTATGAAATAAAGGAAAAATCTGATACAAGTGAATTTGGTTTAACTCAGTAGTAAATCAAATTGTGTTCTATACATTTTTCATTACTCAGAATTGTGTCTCTATCCTTTCCTTCTTCATTCCTCTAATTTAAAAGACAAATATATTGCCGAATAATCAATTATTAGGTAAATTTTTTTCTTTGTTAATCGCCCTTTGTAAACAACTATCGACTTTCGAACTTTCGACACATATGGAGTTTACTTTTTTGTGATCAACTGAACTCCTGGTCATCTCATTGGACCCGCAGTTTTAATTCAAAGCTAAGTACTTAGTTGCAAATTTAAATCTACTAATAATATGGAACAGGGGTTCTCAAACTTTTTAACATCGCGACCCACTTTTGAGAAACAAAATCTAACGTGATCCACCGACTTCAGTTAATTATAATTAACTGAACTGAGATAATTATCTCATGCCCCCCCACCTAAGTTTAACTTCTCTGACTACGGTGTTCACCAACTATTTAGTTACAACAATAAATTATTACGGGCACGTATTAGAAAAGAAATTAACTTTTTAGATATTTTAAAGTAAATATTTGAATTTTAGCGTTTGAAATAGTTTAATTGTGGGGTAACAATGATCCCTACAATAAAAAGGGGGTCTAGGGGTCCTCCCCAGAATTTTTTTTAAAATTTGACCCTTAAAAACATGGTTTTAACTTGTTTTTTTAGCAACATGGGATAAATTACAGTTGCATCATTTCCTAAGAAAATTCTCAAAATTTGCATTGCTCCCCCCAGTGTTTATGGGGAGAAACACTGAATATTTTTTCAAATATTATTTGAATAACCGACATTATCGGCACATTAAAGTGACACACATAGTACGTTTTTACATTAATTGCCTTTTAAGTGCGACAGCAAGTAGTGTAGTTTTTCCTCAAATGTTTATTCTTTTTACTGTATGATAATTTGATAAATTTCAAAAGTTAAAATAATAGTTTTATAATTCAAAAGTCAATAACACGTTTGTAAAAATTTAAAAAAAACTTCTGAAAAATTAAAATCTTCTCGCGACCCACTAAAAACTGACTGGAGACCCACCAGTGGGTCGCGACCCACAGTGTGAGAAACTCTGATATAGAATATTACTCATTATAAAATTTCTTAATTTAGTTTTACTGAATTAAATAGATAACCGTAATTAATAATATATTCCATTTAAATTTTTTAATTTAGTGAGAGCTTTATAGGAATGGTTAAATAATGTATTTTAAAAAGGAATATTTTTTAAATAATTGTACATATAAAATTAAAGATATATGTTACCTTTTTTTTAAGTTTAATCGATTATTTGATTTTCAGTTCCATTAAGAAACATATATTTAAGACTTGGTTTCCCTTACTTCAGAAAAAGGTCAAATTTCAGACCTTCATGAGGAAGGTGTGTATTGAAAGATTAAAATTTTTGAAAATAAAAAAAAAGATTAAAATTTTAAAAATAGGGGATAAGGGATGGTTCGCAAGAGTTTCAAATTTAAGTGAAGTGGTCCGCAGACATATTTTAGTTGGGAACCACTGTTTTAAAGGAATTGAACTGCATGGTTTTACACATCATTGCTCCATGATATTTTGTAACAATTTAGGATGGAACCCTTAATTTAGTATACCTTATGTTCTAAGTGTTTTAATATAATTCAATATATAATTAAATTTACTACTCTTGAAATTGTTATATAAATTCAATATTTTTTTAAAGATAATGTTTTAACTACAAAAAATATAAATTTGTTTCAAATGAATCTCTCATTTATCAACATTTTATTTATCGTTAATATTGTGATAATAACTTCATTTTTTAAATGTCCCTAATTTTTCTTTGCAGTATTTTACAATGTGACCTGCGGATCAGATACGATGCAAGTTAAGCTTAACCTCACAAATCATCCAGCGTCTATAGTGTATCTTCAAAACCTAAAAGGATATCCAGGTAAAGTACCTTCATTTATAATTTAAAAAAAATAATGGGTGGAGTAATAGGACAAATTAATCTAATTTTAATGGAAAAGTTTTGATTTTGAAACTTTTCTTGTAATCAAAAGGTAATTTTTAGTTAGACAAAGTGTGTAGAAAAATAATATTCGAGGATAGCTTTTCCTTTAAAATATTCAATAAAATATACATGGTGTCCCACAAATGTTGGGTCACACTTCTACGAGAGAATATTAGACATCTAGACGAGTCAGAATCAGATAGGATTTGGGAGTCCCAGACCAAATCCCAGGGAGTTAAAAATGGAGCAACACCCCCAAAAAATGATTGAAAAATTCAATTTGTAGAAGAACTACTATTGGTAAAAACTTAATTATGGTCTCAAAAATTGTGGTTTAATATGATCTTTAAAATTATCTCAAAAGTCTTCACTTTAAAATTTGTTTAATTATGAAAAAAGTTAAAAACCACATAAAAATTTGAAAACTCAGCCAAAACCTCATTTTGTATTTCGAAATATTTTCTTTTAATTTGATAATATGAAATATCATAGTTGTAAACCCACACGTCCAAAGTTTCACGTAAAACATCAATATTAAACGCTTGTGATCCTGTTAAAGTTCGTTTTTTTTGCGTGCGGAACATGGTTTCCTATAGCCGTTTCCAAAACAGCGGTTTGCGGACGTAAAAAACACTTAAACCATGCTTTAACAGGATCTCAAGCGTTTAATATTGATGGTTTTTATGTGACGCTTTGGACTTAAGTATCTTCAACTATGATCTTTCAGATTATTAAATCAAAAGAAATTATTTCTAAATACAAAATACAGTTTTGGCAGAGTTTTCACATTTTTTTGTGGTTTTTTAACTTTTTTGTAATAAAAAAATTTTAAAGTGAAAACTTTTAAAATAATTTTAAAGGTCATATTAAACCAGAAAATTTGAGACCATAATTACATTTTTAGCAATAGTAGATCTTCTACAAATGGAATTTTTTAATAATTTTTTTGGGTGACGCTCCATTTTTAACTCCCTGGGATTTGGTCTGGGACCCCCAAATCCTATATGATTCTGACTCGTCTAAATGTCTACTATCCCCCCTAGAAGTGTGACCCAACATTTATGGGACACCCTGCATACGCAAAACCGCTATTTTCTAATTTACCCTTGTCCTTTAAAATCAGATAATTTGATGAAAACGATTAGATGTGTTATGTTATATTTAAAAACTCATGTTATAAAAATTTTAGGAGTAGTATTTACAAACATTTTTTAGAGAAAAATTATTACCCCACAAGTGTAAATTTTTAGTTAAAACAGCATTGTTCAATATTACTTTATTTTTTGGGAACAAGCACTGTAAAAAATAATCCTGTAAAAAACAGAAAATTTCTGGCAGCAAAAGTTGCCAGAAAAGTATTGTAAGCAGAAAAATCCTGTAAACAGAAAAAAAGCTGTAACCTACAGGTAAATGCTGTAAACAGAAACTTTCTGTCAAGTGAGCTACAGATTTTTTCTGTTGCCTCACAGTAATTTTCATTTAACTGGGTTTTTTTTGAAATTTTAATAAAATAATAACCGTGGATAGAACCCACGACCTACCGCATGCTAAGCACGCACGCTACATCTGCTCCAACGAGGATTCAATACAAGTAGAAATTATCCGAAGATCTTTCTTTCTCCACGAACTGAAACTTGTATTTGGCTCCAAAGCGTGTTGCCAATAGCTGTATTCGTTTTCGCTGCAGAAAGTTTAAGTACAGATAAGCTAAAAAACTAGAAAAAAAGCTGTGTTTTTACATAAAATAAATAGAAGTGCGGTGGGAATGTTACATGACAAAATATCCCTGTAAACATTAAGTCATTTTTATTGAAACTTTCTGTTTTTCTACTGTTTTTATACAGTGTGGTTTCTATAATAACACAGCAAAACATTTAAAATATTCACAAAGAAAATACTTTTAATGCCGCAAAGCTTTTCCTCTAAGTTCACTATATCTAAGAATTATATCTTATTGAGTTTTAAGAAATGGGTTTCCATACATCGTACATATAATTTTTTTCTCTTTTTTAGGTTGCGATCCTCAAGTACAGCACAGAACAGTTATATTCCAGTTAAGTCTCAACGAGAGTGGCACACACTGTGGCGTCTCTAAAATGCTAAATAAACAGACGGTGAGTTTTCAAAAAGTGTAAATCAGTATTCATTTCGGCATTTTTTCTTTTTTCGCATGCAAAATTAGTTCCAGCTCAAACATGATATCCATACAACAGTTCATTTTAAAATGTGTTACTACTTCATGAAAATCTATTTCATATTAACATTGAAATTGATGGGAAAATATTGAATTCTTCAAAACTATGTTTATTAAATGATGTAAAGGCTTGAAATTATAAACAATAGATTCGGCAGGAAAGTTAATATTTTGAAAGGTAACATTTATTGTGTTAAGAATTTGATTCAGAAATTTGTACTTCAAATTTAAATACCAACATCTGTATGAATAAACTTGTTTTTATATTTAAATTAAAATCTAGTTTGATTTAATACCAATGATTCTTTCATAATCATTAGAAAAGTTGGAAATTTCTCTGTTCCTCTAATAACTATTATATGCAATAATTATATGCAATATAGTACTTCGGCTGTATGTATAAGCATGTATGAGTGCTGAGATGCATAAGGAAAATTAGTTTCTGAATTAGTTATAAGCAACTGAATAAATAAGCTTTTGAAAATATTCATGTAGTTCAGTAGAATCATGGAAAACTCATGGACTTACATAATTCAATCTTAAAAGGTGTCAACAGAAATGGCATTTATTATTTTAAAAAGTTGCCCAACATTATAGGTAAAGCGTCATTGTCTCCAAGTTTTCAAACTTGTGAAGGGTTATTATCTCTTAAGGTGTCCGTATAAAATATAAAAAGACATGAATTTTTAAGGACTAACGTCGTAAGTCAGTAAAATAATAATATTTATAATCAATTTAAATATTTATGACCTTCTCTATGAATATTTTGTAATGGAGCAAATTGCAAAGACCCGACATACCATAAAGCATCCAAGTAATTTTGTCGACATCGCCTGAACGTTTAAATAACGGGGAAATTCTCCATCCGGAACCGGAAATGACCTCCACTAAACTTCCGCCCTCTGTGGACAGCCGATTAAACTATCAATCGCCTCAACGGACAACTGTAATCATGGAGTGATGAATGAGGTGATACCATTCCCTCGTTAGTGTTATAGGAACATTAGGACTCAAGGGGTGAGGTAGTAGAAGAATTTTCTAAGGTAGGGGAGAAAGTAATATCTTTTTTTGAAAGGATAAAAAGGTGTATTTGCATGAAAATTTCTAAAATAAGAAAACTGAAAAAAAAAACTCCAGGAAAAATAGCTTTTCAAAATGTAGAAATATGTTGGTTTATAAATATATTAGCTAGTTTCATTGGTTTCTAAAAGAGAGTTAAAAGAAAGACTCATTTAATATTTTTTGGAAATGATCCAGATATTATTGACGAGGTGGTAAAAACTGATATCATTGTTCACTTCACTAGCTAGTTTTACCTTTTTTATGTCCCTGTATATTATTTAATTATCTTTATCAATAGGTAACGTTTAAAGAATAAAACATAATTGCATTTTTCAAAAACACTAGTTTTTGACTATTTTAAGTATAAAAATATTGCTTTTAGCTAAAGGTGTAAGTTTGAGTAACAGAACTTAGCTCTGAACTTAAAGAATGTAGTATTAGAAATTTAAATAAAAATGAAATTTAAATAAATTATCAATTCGAACAAAGACATATATTAAGGATCAGTTTTTGAGGTATCTACATAATTTGAAATATAAATATTCTGAATCGAAATTTTCTCTTGATAAGTTAATGTTAAAACCGTCTATCTTGTAGTTCAACAACCCATTCATTTTATGCTATACACACATTCAGAAACTAAATCTAGTAATTTTGTTTTACAAACAGAAAACGAAATTATAAGAATAATTTTCTGCGATGCATTTTTCATTTCAAGTCTAGTTTCATACAGCGTTATTCATTTTCCATAGTGTTCTCATCCATATTAGCTGTACACCTCAACCCACCTCACATATAAACTACTAGCCCCAACTTCCATATAAGGCTGCACTTCGCGTAATGGCTTCCATTGTGTGCTGGTGTTTGCAGAGAACTCGATTTGTTAATTAATTCCAGCCGAAGGTCTCGAGCAGCATTTTTCTTTCCGCCTCTGATTGAATTCTTCAGATGAGATTAGGAAGTGGGATAACTTATTGCTATCCTCAGCGAGAGTGTGGACTTAATTGAATTCAAGAAAGCTCAAGAGGCACTGGAGGTAGCTGCTTTTTGTTTGGAATTTCGGTTCGGAGTGGTGGCAACAGATTATGACTTTTTGCAGATGGTAGTTCGTTGAGTTATTTTCGCTCTGGTCCAATTGGTTGTGTTTCGCTAATAAATGTTCAGTAATTATTCACTGTTTTACGTGATTAACTCGCTCTGGATGTTCATCTATTTCTGGATATTTAAGAAACCATTTGAAAATTTGTTTTGTTTGTTCGTTAATGAGAAATCAACCTCAATAAACCCCCACTATTTGTGCATGAAATATTTATTTTTGAAGGCATTTTAATTAATATTTTGTTTAGCAGGTAAAGGATAATTGAAATGGTTGAAATTTTTATTTCTAGGGCCACAATATTTTCTACCATAGAGTTCTGATAGAAAAATACTCTCAAAAGGAGAAAGACATGCTCTTTTTGCAGTGCATCATTCCGGGAGACTTCAATATGGAGTTCGTAAGGCTCGATTGGCTGAGAGAAAGCATACCATATAACTTCACGCAACCTACGTAAGTAAACTTTACTTACATCCGTATTCACCACGCTAACCTAGTCGGAGGTTAACCTGCAGTCAGACTTCTGATTAGCAGTTGACGATGGGAAAAATATACTTTTCATCCTATCAGAGGTTTGACTCCCAGTTGTTCGCTGGTAAGGTTTGCGATGAATAAGGACGTAAGCCAACATGATAAAAGCATAGAAATATTATGTATTTATCATATGTAAAATTGTCACAAAATCATAAAAGTATAGGTTCTAACTCCAACTGTTCAAAAACCCTGAAGCCTTACTTCCACATTCATGTATTGAAACTTATTTTAGACAGAGAGAAAATCTTAAAAAATAGACAACGAAGTTTGATATATTTTTCAGATCACCGTCTTTTATCCAAATTCCTGATATTGTTCCTTACGTCAACATAGCGGTCAGAGATAGAGGTTTACAGTTGGACACCAGTGCTATAGTCCATCCAGGAACTCTTCTAGATCTTCTCATTTATCTGGACAAAGAATCATCAGGTTAGTATGAAAACAATTCAAGTTTTCTCTTTTTTGTTAAGTTTAATTTCATACTAACTTATGAAATTAGACGCGTAGATATTTAAAAAAAACTAAATTTAAACCATTGGCGCAACAGCCCTAGTGGGCCAAGGCCTACGATGCCCATCTTCGTTTTCGTGACCGTGGGTCCTGGGGTGGTTAATGTCCCGGTTAGGTTGTAAGCGCTACGCGAGACCCCCAGTGTTTAGTTCCCAATCATGCTTGGTCCTCAGTTTATCGACCCACTGAAGGGATGAAAGACTGAGTGGACCCTGCCCAGCCCGGGATTTGAACCCCGGACCTGTGGCGTGGAAGCGCGAGTAAATATTTTTATCTTGCATATAAAAACATATACAGAAATGGAACTCATTGTAAATATTAAAAAAATGAAGGAACACAGTTTACATTATAAAATTGTTTTCACACTTTTGATAAAAATGAATGATTTTCAGGCGTAAAAAACTTAAGAAAGTCTAAAAATGTGAAAAGTAATGTAAAGTTACTAGAAGGTATTTTCTTTATTTAAAAATAATTAATGCATTTTTATAATCTGTGTTGTAAATTTATTTTTTCATGTTTTTAAGCAACAGTGCACACATTTATTAGAGCAAATGAAACTATGAGAAATTATCTTACGTAAACATAATTTCCGTTTTTTTTCTTTGTTTATTGTGACCTAAAATCTTCAAAAGAGATGGTTGCGTTTTTTCTTTTAATTGTGAATAACAAAATTACTTATCTTTGAGCAAAAAAGCTATAAAATTGTTAGTGCCTATAATTTATTTTAACAAAAAAGAAAACTTAACATCTTTTAATTTATCTTCTTCATTCTATTTAATTTACTGTATAAAAATAATCCTTCAGAATGAATAAAAAATGTGTTTGTTACATTCAAAGCTTAATACCTAGTTTTAATACCACTTTACCAAGCCATTTGAAAAACTAAAGAATCAAAATCAAGTATTTTAAAAGAAATATATTAATTATATCTATTTTGACATCACTGGCCTTTAAAGATATATTTTTTATAACATTCGAAGTTAAAATGGATTTAAAGTCATACCTCTGCTTTTTTAGTTCAATTAGCAAACTATTTACGATGTTAGAATATTCTTAGTTAAAATATGTAAATAATTTAACAAAATTTTGAATTCCCATGCATAAAATCTCTTTAATTGACTTGTTTACTCAACTTAAGGCGATATAGTACCCAAAAAATCGTCAAAATATCAAAAAACATTTTATGGGCTTACTCCATACCATGGATCTTTCTGAATGTGTCTTCAAAATTTCAGAGATCTATCTTAATAATTTATGAAGTTATTTACATTTTTCTGATGCGATGATGAGGGTTTTCTATGAAGAAACGAAATTTTAAGTTGGATTTTCTCCACGTTGAATTTTTGTGTATTTACAATATTTTGAAAGCCTAAGGCTTTTTATGTACTTTAAATATAAGTCTGAAAATTTTTATATATATTCTGAAATATATGAATTATAGAACTGTGCATGGGTTTAGCTCTAATAAGGTTAGATTTTTTTTAAAAATATTAAATCAAAAATTATGAATTTTTTCGGTTTTTTGGGGGGTTTTTACTACAAAAAATTCTAGAAAATAAAGTAATATTGATAGAAAGAAACCCATGCACATTTTTATGAAGTATAATATAATGAACCAATAAATGAAGAAAAAAAATTTAAAAACATGCATAATTAAAAAAGCCTTAGGGATTTAAAAAATGGTCAAAAATTTTGAAAAATTTAAAATTTTTAAATTCTGATTATTAAAATTCAAATTTTTTTTAGGGGAATGGGTATACTTTAGCCTACTAAATATGCAATTAAAATCAAAATAATAATATTAAAAACTAAAAAAATATATATTTGGGTACTATATCGCCTTAAAATAATGAAAAATATCAACTCAAGCTAAAGCTGAAACTCGAGCTCCCAAGCAAATAATGATGCTATATTAAAATTCGGGATATTAAATCCACTCCAGTGAAGTTAGTACTAATTACCTAAGAACGAAAACACATGTTAGACTGTGTGATAAATCTATAAATGTCCTTAAAATACTTCTAATAGATGAAAAAATATTTTAATGATAAATATGAATGGGTAGGCTAACTTACAATTAGCTAAAAAAAACTACCTTTAAACACCTAAAGGTGTGATTATAATGCCATGACAAATATAATAGTTTCCTTCAAACATAAGATGCTTTCAGTTAATCATAACTCTACAGGGTGTCCTTAAAAAATACTGACACGTTTTAAAAATCAATAGCAAATAACTCAAAAACTAAAAGCGATAAATATACTCGGTTTATTCCATCCAATTCTTGGAAGTTTTAGGAGTAGGATGCAACAAACCGCGTATTTTTTATGAGTTATTAGTTATTGACTTTAAAAATGTGTCAGTCTTTTTTGGGGGACACCCTATAATAATACTTAAATCTTCGCTAAACAGATGTTAAATTAACATGAGAACTCCTCTATCTGAATCGACATCATCAGTCACAATCCAAACCCATTCATTCAAACATGGCATCCAGCATTGAATCCGACTCACAACAAGGGATTCCTACCCGATAACAAAGAGCCCCTTTCGTATATCCCCGTGTAAAATTTACTTCAGGCACAGTTGGAGGACGCATAATTACGATCATATTTGTGGGGAACCCTTGAATTCGTTAGCGGGTGATAAACGAGGCACAGAAAACAGACCAGACGTCTAACGACAATGGAAACGGGTATTGTCGAGGGTTGGGTCCAATGACATTGAGGGATCGGTGACAAGTTTGTTTTGGATATGAAAGCCTTGATGTTGCTTCATTATGGTGCGTGTAGTTATGCGTCTTTTGTTTTTGAGATGATCCCTTTATGGGGGTGAGGGTATGACATTGAGTGTGGGGTTGTTGAGATGATTTTAGTTTTAGGGAGAGGATGTTATAGAGAGCTCTTGAGTACATTTAATAGTGCTGAGGATATTAATGGTTCATATGGAGAAGTAAGCTATTGTTGAACGTTTGATGCTTTTTAAGGAATGCTGCGAGAAAAGATTTTTCCGTTACTAAATTGAAAATCTGAGGTGTACATAAAGGATAAATATAATCACGAATCATTAATTTTTGGCTATTAACAAGATTATTATTAAATTGCATTGTTTTTTGCAATAAATAAATCTTTATTTTGTGAGCCACAATCAATTTGTTGATCGATGATGTAAGGATTTTCCCTTTTAGACAAATTTACCTGACACTTTAAATATTTTCAAACTTCAGGACAAAAAATATGTATTGTGCTACGAGGTTAAAATACAAATTGAATGTTCGTATTTGATGCTATGGTTAGAAAATTTAAGGAAAATTATGTAATTATAGCTAATAAAGTTTTAATCAAAACTATAAATATGTATTTTAAAACATTTCCTTTAAGTGGTTCTATTTTATTAAATCAATATTTTTTTAACGTGAAAACTTCCCTATATTCAGTTAAAAATTTTAATCCCTTGTGATAACGCTCAAAGTACAAATGCTGTTGGTATTTTCTAATTTTTAACAAGCTTTTCTAAATTTCTAAAGTACGTAAAACCACTTTTTTGTTCGCTTTATTTAATACCTCGTATAAAATAGCCGATAAATAAATAAAAAAATCCACTTAACCATCCCCTAGTGCCTAATCACCAATTACGAATTCCTCTCAGGCAACTTAAAATATTCATTGGCTTTTTAATATAAAAACATCCTAACTCTAATGAAATGTTTATCCGAATTATTATTAACATGCATTTTCCCAGAAATTTTAAATCACTTCATTCAAAACCTTCTAACGATACTACGCATGAAAACAAATAATTCCCAAGTGTGTAATTATCTAGCCTTAGTTCCGTCGTGAAATGATTTTCGTAAAAGTAGTGAAAGGAAACCAAATATGAGTGGGTACTGAGATATTTTTATCCCCAAGAATGCCATTCTCAAAGGATTTATTCCGCTAAGTAAAAAAACTAGGTTACTTAGCTGATTCCAGGTTCTTGGAGGAATTCAAATGATCCCTCCCCATTAAAAACGCTTTATTCAAACTATGCTAAGCCTTATTTATATTCCATTAGTGGAGTACATGTTACTTCTGAAGGATCTGTCCTAAGTTACTTGTAATTGATTGAAAGTCCTGGATACTTAGATAGAGTAACATGACAAGATGGGTTATAAATCTCTTAAGAATATGAATTAATACTTATGAGTTTGAGGAGTCTGTACTGGGAACTTTATGGAATCTCAGCATTGAAAGGAATTTAATAAATGGAGTACTCGTTTTTTGGAGAAAAAAGTAAAATATAACATGTAAGTGATTAAATATTATACATATCACTATACTTTCAGTTTTTAAACTCAGCAGTTATTTAAAATGTGTCTTTAATAAATAAAAAGGGCTACATTTATATAGTATTTAAAATATACCCATATATTAATAAGAAGATAGCAATGTTAAAAAGCAATTTTTAAATGTGACAGTAGTATTACTTATTTAGATTTATTTGCCATTTCCTACCGCAAATGACACTATTCCAAACTCACGACGGAGGTAAAACTTAAATTAAAACTCTCCTCAAAAGTAATCTTTGCACAAAACTTTAATTTAAAGCGTTGTTTTAAATCTTATTCATCTCCCCTGTTCCAAGCTTAACCTTTATATCGCATGATGCAGCAACGCAGCTTGTTCAGCGCACTGCAACTGTGACAACTGCAATACCCTCGACCCGGAGAGAAGCCACAGTCGCTCATTGCTTAAAAATTACGCGCAGCTGTTGGCAACAGCTGTCTTCTAATCCTCTAGCAACGGAATGGAAATAAGCCTCTGCTTTAAATTCTTGTAACGGCGAGTTAAAAGGTGTTAAATGCAGTTGCTTAGAATAAAAGTGGTCGTGTGAGTGAGACTTTCTTAAATTAGACAGTTTCGTAGGTGCTTTTGGGAAGGGAGAAGGAAAAGAATGCCCATGTTGGAACTGTAGAACGAATTCTTAGCTTGAATACTAATGCCGAGTTGGAAGCTACGCAAAATGCTAGTAGTTGAGCCCATTCGCTGTTAAAGTGTTTGTTGAATAAAAATTTCTTTAAGTTCGCATGATACAGGAACCTCCGTTTATTGAATACACGATTATTGTTCGTACTATTTTGAAATAAGATTGAAAATTTCACAACTGATTCAATGTATAACAATTCTGGATCATAAAAATTTATCATTTACATCTATTGGGTTGTCCCATAAGTTCTGTTACTTTTTTCAAAGTTTTGTGTTTGGAAATTTTTTATGAAAAACTGGTAATAGGTGGAGATTTCAAACAAAAAGGATTTTGATATATGCATATTTATGAACATAATGTGGGATTTTGGTAGTTCTCGTGATATTATTTCTTTTCAAAATGGCGGTTTGAAAAAAAGACCGCAAACGACGATTTTCAAGTAATTTTTTTCTTTTGTTTTAAATACTAGGAAGAATGCATAATTCATGGCTAAAAAAAGTTTTACTGCATGTTTGAAATGTTTAGTTTAAGATGTCATAGTTTCAAGATGATTCGATAAGTTTAACTTAGGAAATTTTGGTCTCAAACATAACATCTATTGCAAAAAACGTACCTCAGTAATGTTAGTCAACTCAAAGAAATTTTCACGAAAAAAGCATCAAAATCAATAAAAAAGCTTTCGAAATACCCAAGTAATCAAAATATGCAGTATATTAAATTTTATCTGAACTTAAGTTCAGAAAGTAGTGCGCACAATTCAAGCGCGCAACGTTTTAGCTTATCAGAATTACAATCGCTGAACTTATGCTAAGCGAACAAAGCAACTATTTGATTTATATACGAAAACACTACAATAAAAACAACTCGTTGGAATTTAAAAATAAATCAATTCAACGATATTATGAAAAGAGGCTTTCAATGTTTAAACCATTGAAAAAAGCATTATGGTTCAAAAAACATCTGCCTTTAATTTGCTTCATACCAGCTGGTTAGAAAAACAATAGGTGTGCTTTAAAAACACGTGAAATTGCCAATATATGAAGTTTTAAAGTCAAAGTTTCCTACCTTAAACTTATCGAATCATCTTGAAACTAAGACATCTTAATCTTAACATTTCAAATATACAGTAAAACCTTTTTTAGCCATGAATTATTCGTTCTTCCTAGTTTTTTAAACAAAAGAAAAAAATTACGCGAAAATCGTCGTTTTTGGTCTTTTTTTCAAACCGCCATTTTGAAAAGAAATGGCTGTTTGAAAAAATGACCAAAAACGACGATTACACAACGACGATTACACCACGAGTTGCCAACACATATGAAAAATGTCATTTTTTTTATTTTTGATAAAATTTTTGGAATATTCATTTTGTGACAGGGAAGCGAGAATGTGTGGGAGTTAAATCTTCAAAAATGAAAATCTGTTTTCATTTTTTCCATTGAAAAATACATAAGAAACTAATCCTAGCAATAAATAAGCACCAGTCCAATCAAGTTTTCTTTATACTTCAACAACTCTCACAGGAAGAAGACTAAAGAAAATTTTAGCTGTATTAGCATAGGAAGGATATAGTTCAAAGAAGGCTAAGGTTTCGTTTGATGATTCGGTTTACTTCAAGCAAACAATCTCAAGATCTACTTTTTTTTACACGCAAGGTGTTTGCACGGTACAAACTCCTTTTTTTCTTTTGATGTCCCTCTTACATATCAACAGATATCTAGATAGGAATATAAGGGGCGTTTATTTACTAAAAAGAAAAAACTGACAGTTTTGCAGGTATTTTTATGTCATTCTTGAGCAAACAGTGTGTTTTAGGCGGGCATATTGATAAGTTGGTGTAAGTGTTATAGGGCTGGATCTTTTAGTTAGAAAGCTATTTAGTAGAGTAGGTAGTGATGAGTCGGTAGTGATTGGCTGTAGAGTACTGCTTTATTATTTTCGGTACATTAGGATTTGCAGTGTTTTTCAAATTACTCTTTAAAATTCATACCCCTTCAACGAAAAAATAATTTAAAGCAACAATGATTGTTGAGACATTTATATAGTATTTTTTCTATTTTTATGTATATGGCGTTTTTCGATATTTATCGAATCAATTGGAATTTGAACCCAGGTCCAAATACCTTCTTTTCTTATTTTTCTTATGTCATTACATGCTAATTCCTAGCGTGAGTTGCTACTAAAAATGAACTAAATTTTAATCTTAAAATCACAACTGACGGAATATTATTCGGTTAAATCAGATCTTCATTTGGTTTTCTTGATTTTGTTTTTGTTGATTTTGTTTTCTTGATTTGGTTTTTCTTGATTTGGTTTTGTTGATGGTTGGTTTATGTAATATACACAAGCTGCTAAATTTAATATATTTTATGATAGATTTGATGTTATTGGCACAATTTGAGTTCTTTGTGCCTGCTCTTTTTCCTTCCTCCACTTCCGATTTGGATTTGAGTGACAACTTCAGTGAACGAATGACAGAGACGTAGCAGGAGTGACGTGGAACTATAAGAGGCGGTCCGATGTACTTGAAGTTGTATATGGGAAATCCCATGTTAAAAAGTTGCCATTAGCTTCTATGGAGATGAATCCTCTGTTAAGCTCTATACTCTGAGTGTAAACCAACCCTCAAAAAAGTTAGATCTAATTAAATCGAATAAATATCTTTCAGTTGTGATTTTAAGATTCAAATTTAGCTTGTTTGTAGTGCGAGTCAAGTATGAAATTACACTACATTAAATTGAAAAACTAACGGTTCCTTATTATGATAGAATTGGTTCTAGCGCGATATATTTTCCCCGTGGTATAATATTATTGAAATTTAACTTTTTTAATTGATAAAACAATAAATAAGTACTGAATAATTAGGAAATACAACGTGTAAAACTGTGATTTTAAAAATGTAATAATGGCAATGCATTTTTGACAAAAGGGGTAATGGATGCTAGAGACAAAAAAATGCCGTTCAAGAACAAGGCAACTCATAATTTCAAAAAAGTATATTTTCAACTAAAGTAGCTTGTAGGATAATTCCCAATTTTAGAAAGGTCAACTTTCAGAAGATAAGAGAAGAGTTGAGAGAGACATTCAAAGGGGGATTAATAGCATCACATCTTTCTGAACAATGGGAGGAATTCAAAATAAAGTTAGACGGGGTGATAAAAAAACATGTATCATTCAGGAAAAAGGGAAAAACTAGAAACTTGCTTCCTATGTGGTTTACAAGGGAAACCCAGAAAGCTTTAAATTCAAAACAAAAAACCTACAAAGTATATAAGAGCACAGGTAAGGACAGAGACAGGGAGGCATATCTGATAGCCAGGAAGGAATTTAAACATGAGTAGGAGGCAAAAGCTGTCCTTGGAGGAAAAACTGGCAAGGTAGATAAATACAAATCCAAAAGAAATTTTTGCATTTGCAGGTGGTAAAAATAAATTAAGTACTACACTGGGCCCGTTAGAGGGGAGGGAAGGTGAATTAATTCAAGATGAGGAGAGTATGGCAAATGTGTTAAACAACTTTTTCCTGGGGGTCTTTAATGGAGAATATAAATTAAAAGATGATCATAGGAATGGAGTCTTTGCTGGGGGTACGATCAGGGATTGCAAATTTAACAGGGAAGACATAGTACATCAGCTAAAAAGTATATAGCCAACTAAAGCACCTGGGCCGGATGAGATCTATCCGAGAGTATTGGTGGAATGCGCGGAAGAACTGGGGGACGTAATTCTAATGATGTTCAATAGTACTTATAGCACGGGTTGGGTACCAATAGATTGGAAGTTGGCCAATATAGCACCAATATTTAAAAAGGGAGTAAAAAGTGATCCGTTCAACTATAGACCAGTAAGCTTAACTTCAGTAATTTGCAAAATATTCGAATCATTGTTAAAAAGGCATATAATGTTATATGCCTTTTCCCCGTGGCTTACCTGTGGCGTTATATTGCTTGGAGGAAGGGGGATTGCTATCTGATAACCAGTATGGGTTTAGGAAGGGAAGATCCTGCTCTACAAATCTATTAAAATTCTATGAGAATATAACTGGGGAGCTGGATAAGAAGAGAAGTGTATACATCATGTACATAGATTTTCAAAAAGCCTTCGATAAAGTACCTCATGAGGCACTACTGTATAAATTGGAAAGACTAGGGATTCAGGGGAAAACATTGGTTTGGATTAAGAATTGGTTATTGGGTAGAAAACAGAGAGTTCAGGTAAAAGGAAGCTATTCACCGTGGACAGAGGTACTCAGTGGGGTTCCACAGGGATCAGTTTTGGGACCTATTTTATTTATAATATTCATAGATGATATAGGTCAGGGGATTAAGAATAGAATCAGTATATTTGCAGATGATTTAAAAATATGGGGGACAGTGGATACCAAGACACAAATTGAAAATTTACAAGGTGATATTGATAGGATTTCTGAATGGCTGTAAAATGGGGTATGTCATTCAATTTGGGGAAATGTCAAGTACTGCATATGCTTCATAAGAATAATGGAGCCGAGTACTGGCTGCAAGGAGTAAGGGTTAAGGAGGGAGATACGGTCAAGGATCTTGGGGTGATAATACACAGTTACTTTAAAATGGGTCACCAATGTTCTGCTGCGGGTAAAAAGGCAAATAGGTTATTGGTGTATATCAAAAAGACTGTAACTTCAAGGGATATAATATTGCCATTTTATAAGGGCTTGGTAAGACCTCACCTAGAATATGCTGTACAATTCTGGGCTCCATATATGAGAAAGGATATAGAAGTAATTGAAAGGGTTCAGCATAGAGCTACAAAAATAATTAAGGGAATGGCACACCTAGATTACAATGAGCGTTTGAGAGGCTCAACATGTATATGTTACAGTTAAAGTCCGGAAATCAGTTAATTTACAGATAACCTAGGTAATTTGCAGATTAACGAGGGTGATCCGTTAAAGAGCGAATTTTTTTTCAATTTCTAAGATTACCTAGGTAATCTTGAAATTAAATAGGTATTCTGCACCCTACCGACTAGACACTCGTTAATCTGCATACTACCTGTAATCAGTTATTTTACATATTAACGAGGGTGATCCGTTAAAGTACAAAATTTTATTTTATTTTATAAAAAGTTTAAGGAGGTTGGGGGGGCTGCCGCCCCCCCAAACCCCCCTGCCCTAACTATAATCAAACTCGTTTTGGGGGTAAACAGTAACAATGACGAATCAAAAAAGGGGGATTTTTTTCATATTACACAAAACACGCAAATCCCACAAAAATAGTAATGATATAGCAATTTTAAAACTAGAATATAAAAACAATAATAATAGAATATTAAAGTACCAACTGAGATTTGTATCAATTGTGGTTTTCGATCTCGATTTGACAGCGTATTTCAATGAGCACTTAAACTAGCAAATCTTAATGAAAGCGCGGTGTAATCGGCTGGCAGCCTGCCCTGAACTATTGCTAGGATTCGCGATCGATTACATATGTTAAACCCTTGCCCAGGTTCCAGCGATTGTTGAATTAACGTTTGTTGAAAAGATATTTCAACAGCTGGGATATTTGCTTTCGTTAAAAGAAATCTCTGTCACTCTGAAGTCGGAGCTTCAACACAATTGTTTCAAAATACCCGTTTTAGTAGTAATATACTGTACTTAATCATGTAAATTTACAGTACTTACTTGCTTGTATTATTTTGTTTTAACATTCAACATGACAACTACCAGTGCTAAGCACTAAATTTGAAATCAAAACACCAAATATGACAACAAACTACGTATTGAAACCCAACTGCGCAGGGGTAAGCGCATGGCGCAGTAAGCACCTCATTATTTTAACAGAAAGTATTGAACGAAACAAACTATTTTGAACTTTAACTATCAAGAGGCCGTTATAGTGTAGATTCCCTAGGTAAAATGCGAAAAACTCAAAAATCCGCACATTAACGTCAGAAATCAGTTAATCTTAAGTTTACCTAGGTATTCTTCAGATTAACTAATTATCAACTTTAGCGGTAACATATACACTGGAGAGAAGAAGAAGGAGGGAGATTTGATTCAGCTCTTCAAGTTCGTAAAGCAATGGGATACAGAAGGTGTAGACTTTAATATTGATAACAGAACATTGGGGCCATGGGTACAAATTGAATAAGACTCATTTCAATCGGGATTTAAGAAAATACTACTTCTTCAATAGAGTAACAGATATATGGAACGCATTGCCAGAACATATAGTAAATTCGAAGGGTCTTTAATAATGATTATACAGTAATATCGATTTGAGTAAAAAATTCAATCAATGTTTCTCTTCTAGCTCACTATGATATTTCACTGCGATACCTGACGCTAGCAGATGCAACCCGCACTCAAGAAGAGGTAGTTGTCATGAACGGGTAAGTTAGTATGGATTAATTATTTTTTATACTTAATTTGTTATTGTGTGCAATTAATTATCACCTAAAATTTATAATTTTTTATTAGGAGATCAGCTATTGTTATTCTTCAGTTATAAATTAGTAGAATAAACTGTGTAAGGTGGTGTAAAAATATGTATGAATACATATACTGACTTCTTTAGTTTTAGGGATAAATGTGAAAAAAATTTGGATTGAGTGATAAAAAATAAATGATAACTAACACAAATAAATCTTAAAATAAAATTATAATGGCGAAATACTTACCCAATCTCTAAGAGAGGAAACTTTTTTTACATACTATTCTATAGAAGAACCTTCGACAAAGAATATGCATTCAAAATTATTAATAAAGCGTAAATATTAAAAGGAAAATATTTAATAATTTAAGTTAGAATATTTTTTATTAAAAAAAATAAAGGAGAATATTGAACCACCTCATGTTTCCTGAATACCAAGAAAATTACCCCTGAATTTCACTTTAATTATAATTTTATCATGCTGGCGGTTGTGCGAAAAAATACCTCTTTGGAAATTATTCATGAATATTCATTTCAAGTAAACACCATTCTCTAATTAAATTTTCAAGATCTACTTATATATTTGGAAACAGGTGTTGGCATAAGAAAAAAAATAAACTTTTTGCATATTCATTTTTAAAATCGACCTTGAATGTAAAATAATTAATTCCATTACTAAGCAACTGAGTTTTTACTCTTTGATGAAATTAAAATATAATATCGATTTGTCGATTAGAACGATAGCAAAGGAATAATTAATAAAACCGTTTTTTATGCTTTGAATAGGTGACACTAGAAAGATCCTCTGTGAGTAATTATGAAAATGAAGTCTACTTTAATCCTCTGAACAACAACTCGATTTCTCTTTTGAAAATTGGGTATACACAAAGCAATATAATCCCATAATGTTGAAGTTTTGCTTTTTCTCATTTATATCCCGTGTGAATAAACACAAGAAGAAAAATTGAATAAACACAAGTTATTATTAACTTAACCCTAAGTATTTGAATACCCCATGGTTCTGAAAAACAGAAACATTTAAAAAATTTATTTTTGCTTTTGCGTCTTGCATTCACTCAACTTTTTTGCTATATTTGGATAAATTAGTCCGTTTTGAAGGTTTTTATATGCAACGGAAGAATTTAACATGTTTTTACTTATTATTTATTTTTTTTACTCTCCCTAAAGATTATTTTTTGTTTGATATGAACGCATAAATTTAATTTCTAAATAAATCGCATTTTTAATGACAAATATTTAGAACACTATGATGACACACATGGCTTGTTGCCGGTTTATTTATGAAAATATGTCTTTAAGTATAATATAATAAATAAATAAATGCAAATAAATAAATAAGTAATCAACTATGATATTACCAAACTACAAAAAAATAATTATTTTATACCAGTTACATAAGTTTTCCTTTTGGTCCGCTTGAGAGTTTTTTATAGAGCTTAAAACGTCCTTCTATTTACTTCACAGCATGTAGATATATTGTAGAAAACGAATATGTAATTGCAGTGGATCTGTAGAAGACTTATTCAACTCCACATTGATTTTGTAAAAATCATTTACTATACGGTGCAGTAAAATTCTGCCCAGGCCTATAGTGACCCATCAGGCGGTGCCCATATCCGTTCCATTAGCCTTTGGGCCTGCAATGCAAGTTACTTAGCTTGTGTCCAGGCCGAGTGGCTATCCCCACGCTGGGATCCCAGTTGATTCCCCAAGCGAGCTTCGTGCTCATTTTATCGACCCCGGAAAGATGAAGGGCTGAGTTGACCTATGATCGGCTACCCAAGCAGAAGCCGCAAATCATCGAACCTGAGTCAGAAATGCTCGTAGCCAGGCACGCTGACCACTACATCACCATGGTCAAAAACATTACACTACATCCACAATAACTTAGGTGAGGACAAGATAAAAGTAATCACATTTTCATACAAATGAAACATCTTTAAATGTTCATACATAAACATCTAGTATCTTTGTTGTGAAAATTTCCAAAGAATAAAACGTGGGAATTTCCAGGTGCTCCGTGGATCCGTTCGTGCTGGAGGTGTTCCCTACGGTGGACGGCGTCATCAAATCCCAGTTCCGTGCCTTCAAGTTCCAGAGCTCAGACTTTGTCATCTTTCTGGCGACCGTCAGCGTCTGCCTGCAACAGTGCGTCGAGGTGAGCAGGAGAACATTATTTCATTTTGGAGACGTCAGGTGGTTTATTTCTACGCTGTTTTTTTCAAAATGTCTTTCAGAGCATGGGGGAAAATGATCATAATTCTACTGTAAACGTTTTTCTCGGAATGTAGTGCAAAACAATTATTCGAATTTATCATGACTCCAAAAGGGATGTCTACAACAAAAATAATTTTATAAAAATTAATGTTTCCGGAACTTTTTTTAAATAGAGACTATTTCACAGTATTTCAATAATGAGCATTGTTAAAACCTTTGAGATATCAAATGGATTTAACTTTTTTCTTAAAGTATGGAAAACACGTCCTTCTCTTATAACAAAAATTACATGAAAACGAAATAAATTATTGACTGTACTAGACAGCAACTTAAGTTGAACCTACTACGTCACTAACAAACAAAGTAGTTTCCATCGCGGTGTCTGAATTTCGAGTGAAACAAAGAACGGCAATTTTAAAATATGATTATTTCGTTAAATCCATGTATAATTAAAGTCTTTTTATCACAATTCGCATATCAAATTTCCTCCTATCAACCCAACATGCCTTGTGTTTACTCACTTTCTCGTAGTGACATACTGGGTTCAGGAAACGTTGCTGTGAAGTATACAATATATGACGTATTGGTGAATAAATAAATACAACCGACTCGGTTTGAAATCTGAAATATAAATAATTATGAAAATACAAAGAAATTTAAACTATAATACACCTTTCAGTGAAATAGTAATTTATCCAAAACTTTCCGCTATATACCCAGCTCACGCGACAATAACTTTAAACAATTATTCATTCCTTAAAATGTTACATTAGTTACATTTCATACAGTGTTACTACGAAACAACTAAATAAAAATTCAGCAATTTAAAGCGGAAAATCTTGAAACATTTAAGGCCTGAAACACGCACCAATCTTCAACTCCACAAATACAGAGTACATACGCGAAGGAGAGGGAAAGTAAATATTTGATAGTTTGTCTTGGATTTGGAAAAGCCGCTACCGAACGATGTCAATTACGACCGGTAGTGACATCAAAGGAGTAGGGACTATACAGAGCCGTCATCACTATCATCCGAAGGGCACACTAGTGGAATATCCAATGTGGGCTAAGGGGCGTGTTAGCTGAAGTTGGAAGGGATATTACATCGAAACTATTTGAGGTGTTGGAGTACAGTTGAAACAACGTAATTTGATTATACGTAAGTGTATGTTTGGAAATTCCACGAATTGCGTATGAATCAGTCGCCTGATGGTTGAAACTTCAGATAGAAGTACGTGACTCATAAATTGATATGCATTTGGTTTAATGGGATGTTTTTAGGTTTATTAAATTTATGACATCAACATTATAAATGAGTTAATGTGTTTAAGGGATGGATAACAAATCAAAGGTATTTGTTGAGTTCGTCTTGTTCTAGTTTTTATTTCTCTCCTTAATGCAGCTATTTTAAGGATTCCACTAGTATAATTCCATTTATTTTGCAAAAAAAGCGATCAATGAAAACTAAATAAAATTAACTACTATGCTTTGATCATTTAATAAATAATTTTTTTAATTTTCATTATTTTACATTATTTATTATTTATTACTTTTTTTCAACTTTGTGAAAAAGTAATTCAAGAAGAATCATTTACTAACAACAACTTACTGTCCTTCAGTAAACCAAATTCAACTTTTGCATTGATTCTAAGTTTAAATTATTTTGTTGAAATAAATATTTTTCCATTTGTTTTCACCATATTACACCACTTTGCAATTATTGTCAAAAATAAGTTTGATTCCCTTTCTTGATCATTCAGTCACTAATTCATTCAACAAATACTTCAGAAAAATTTTAATTTAGCTATTTAAATTAAATATTTCCTTCACAAAACACTGTATATAGAACAATATAGTTCAATTGAAATTTAATTTCAAAAGATTTTATACATTTATCATAATTACGCTAATGATGGGTGCAGCGAAAAATATTTCCTCTATCAGGAACCTCAGGAACTATCTATTTTTATATAATAAACTAAAACTTATGTTGTATATATTCTATATAAATAAGAATAGTTTGTGAGTGTGCTTTTAGGTCAATATAAATTGATATTGATGTCAAACAACTATCCACACTAGGGTGAACCCGAACATTTTTTTCAAAAGCTCTCTGTCCTGGGGTGTCAAAAGTTGTGTATTGGTATCAGAAATCTAGAAATATTAAAAAAATACATCGATGCCAAAAACTTGAATTATAGATAGAAAAATTAACTTGTTTAAATGAAGCTTTTGGGATGTTCAGAAGGTAAAAAAAGTTAATAGGCCCATAAATAATGGGTCACACTTCTAGGGGGATAGTAGAAACCTAGAAGAGTCAGAATCACATAGGATTTGGGGGTCCCAGACCAAATCCCAGGGAGTTAAAAATGGAGCGACACCCCAAAAAAATTATTGAAAAATTCAATTTGTAGAAGAACTACTATTGGTAAAAATTCAAATATGGTCTCAAAAATTGTGATTTAATATGATCTTTAAAATTATCTCAAAAGTCTTCACTTTAAAATTTGTTTAATTATGAAAAAAGTTTAAAAACTACAAAAAAATGTGAAAATTCTGCCAAAACCTTATTTTGTATTTGGAAATCTTTTCCTTTGATTTAATAATCTGAAAGATCATAGTCGAAAAACCCTTAAGTCCAAGGTGTCACGTAAAAAACCTTAAATATTAAATGCTTGAGAGCCTGTTAAAGCATGGTTTAAGTCCGTTTTTACCGTCCGCAAACTGCCGTTTTGGAAACGGCTATAGGAAACCAGTTTGCGCACGCAAAAAACGAACTTTAACTGGATCTCAAGCGTTTAATATTGATTGTTTTTACGTGAAACTTTGGACTTAGAGGTTTACAACTATGATCTTTCAGATTATAACATTAAAAGAAAGGATTTCGAAATACAAAAGCAGGTTTTTCCAGAATTTTCACATTTTTTGTGGTTTTTTAACTTTTTACATGATAAAAAAATTTAAAGTGAAGACTATTGAGATAACTTTAAAGATCATATTAAACCACAATTTTTGAGACCATAATTAAATTTTTACCAATAGTAGTTCTACAAATTGAATTTTTCAATAACTTTTTTGGGGTGTCGCTCCATTTTTAACTCCCTGGGATTTGGTCTAGGACCCCCAAATCCTATGTGATTCGGACTAGTCTAGGTGTCTGCTATCCCCCCTAGAAGTGTGACCCATTATTTATGGGACACCCTGTATACTACAGCTAGTGTTATCGTCAAAAAGTTATGAAACTTTTAGAAAAAGTAGTGAGAAAAGTAACTCAAAATAGAGCCTTACACTGAAAAATTCAAACAATAGATTTGTCAGCAGGTTTTAACCCTACAAAATAGAATCATTGACAAAAACGTCTACCCTATATGATGAATGAAGTAGTGTTTTTTTCAAGAGGGCTGCCAATACTATTTAAAAATTGGACCGATTCCAAAAAAATGATATCCATTATCCACCCTAATCCCACACTTAAGGGGAGTTAGTACCTTTCAGACCTCGCGATGCTTGAAAAAACATACCTTTTTCGATTTGTCATAAATAATTAAGTTTTGTATATTTTTGCATACTATTAGAGCAGTGAGTAGATAATTGTACAAATTTTTAAAACATGCAATCATATTTTTGAAATAACCCACCAAATTTTTGAAAAGTAAGCATGATTTGCCAACATTTCCTACTATTTGAAATGCATGTACTTGACTTTCCCGCAAAATAAATTTTGAGAGAAGCAGTATAAAACCTAAATTTTTGCACCAAACTAATCTATATTAATGTCTCTTCTCTGTGAACTAAGGAATATAAAATATTATAAGTTTTAGTATTTTTAAAAAAATCAGATTTAAAAAAATAAGAAATTTCAAAATATTTTACTCTTTAATGACCCATAAATGAAAAAACATAGCTCCAATACACAAATCCTTAGTTCATAGAGTGAAGATCAGCATAAAGAACAACAATACCAAGTTTTAAAACAATTGGTTCATTAGTTTTTTTTTAATCTTGTGGGAAAGTCCAAAAATATGAAAATGAGAAAACGAAGGTTAAAGCGCGAGAAAGAGGAAGCACGTCACTATTTAGAATTACGTTTTTTTGTCACTGAGAGCTTAATTATGGACCGATTTGGATGGAGTTTGTTTTAAAATGTTCATAATAGTTCAAATAATTTTTTAAAATAAAAATTGAAAAATCGATTTTTTGAAGGTGAAAAGGTACTAACTCCCCTTAAAAGGCTAGAACCAAGGTTCCAATTTCATTCATACCCACTTAGTAGTAACCCGACCCAAAAAACCGAAGCTTCTATTACAACCCCCAACCTCAGCTAAACTTAACTCTCCCCACTCCCTTCTCAAAACCACCCCTCAACTCTCACCTAATGTAACTTTAATTCCTCAAGATGTTCCTTGGACACCTCGTCCGATTAGAATTCGATCCGGCCGTGTCAGGCAGGCACGGATCACCCCGTTGCTCCAAGGAGTGGGCGATTATTGAAACGCGACAACTGAGGCCATTAAATTCTCGTTATCGTCGAGGGCGTCTTGGATTGACTGGTTTTAGGAGGCTTGGCTGATGTTTCTTTTCCAGAAAGGGGAGGGGTTTTACTGTGACGTATGTTCGTTGTTGTGTTTGTATTGTGAGAGGGTTGAAATGAAATGTTCTGCAATTTCTCTTGTGATGTTGGAAACATATTGTCGATGAAGACGCGTCACGATATAACTCAATTTTACTTGCTTTTAAAATGATGAAAAAAACTACTATCATTAACTTATAAATGTTATGTTATGCATTAGGGTGGGTCATTTTCCTATGGCGAGAAAAAAATTTTGCAAATTCTATCGGGCACAGCAAGAAAAGGGTGCCAAATGGTCTCAAACTAACATGTGTAAAATATTGTTCGATTATAATAACTCTTTTTGCCTCCGGATTGGCCTCAAATAGAAAAAAAAATGTAATTTTTAATATTTTTAAAACATTTTATGAATTAAATTTTTTTGTCAAAAACTTATTAAAGTTCACAAATAAGGGTATTTAAAAGCAATTTTAATCACATTAGTCACCTTCATGCATTATTAATACAAAAATAACTGCCCAAGTGGCAATATAATATGCTATCATTATCATATTAACAATATCCGTAGAATATGAATCTCTTATTATAGTGGATTTTCAGTGGTACAGATTTTAAATATTGGTAGTTCATATACATTCTCCCTCAAGTTTGGTCAGTATAAAACGGTATTTTTTATTTTTCAAAATAGAAACAGTTGCGTTTTTCATAAATATGTCGCGCTTTTGAAATTCAGCGGACAGTTATTTCACTGGCTGGTCTTGGGATCCAAATATGATCGCAAAAATATGTTGAAACAATTGTCGAATAGATAGTTCGTTCATAGGCAATATCAGTTATGATTCGCTCAGTCATGATTTGCCTAATTTTTTACTAGAGCAATTAACTGAAACCCAGGCCCATGAAATTATACTTCTTTGAGGATTGACTCAAAATAGCTTCTTAGCATTCCCTTATGCGTTCATAAAAGTTAAAATATAGAAAACTAGCTGATATGTCCGGCCTTGCACGGGTGAAGAGTATAAATTTATTATTTATGGAGTTTGCTATCAAAACCAGCTCATTCCATATTTTTTTGAAATCCCCTTTTTTGCATGTTTTGAAAATTTAGAGGGTCCTTCATAACCTGGCGAAAGGATATAGCTCAAATCCAGCTCATTCCAACCGAAAATTAGATTAAAGGGTAAAAACTGTGATCTCAACTGTGAAATTTCAGATCATTTGAAAAAGTTAAGTGAACGTCATTTACTTAAAACTCGTAAAGACATAAATATTAACTGGTGAACTGGAAAAAACCAATTCACAACTCAATTGAACAAAAAAAACTGAAAAAAGCATGAAAAATCGTGTTTTTGCATCAAAATCAGCTCATTCCAACCTAATTAATGTAATTACGCCCAAGGTAATGCAACTGGAATGAAAATGAAAAACTAATCGAATTCTAGGTGGTTATACCTACAATTAAAAATTTAAAAAGCAAATTTAGCTTCAGAACTGTGGACGTGAGAAGTTTTTTGTCTATCCTGAAAATTTCCAAAAATGAATAAGCTGGTTTTGATAGCAAACGCCTCATTTTTAAGTTTTCCCAAATACATTTCTAATTTTGTATAATCAGCATTTACCAATCATCCCGGTATCCCAGTCGTCCTTTTCATATTCCGGTGTTCCCGGTAACTTTTCCTATCCCGAAGTTCCTAGTAATTTTTCTTATCCCGGTGTTCCCGGGTTGATTAAAATTCCTTCAGTTCTCAAGAAATATAATTTTTGAATGATTTCCACATTTACATGTGGGAAAAATTAATCTAAAAAGTATTTAAAATTGCTTAGATCCCTTGATTAATCATATCTTCAGGAATTAACGTTTTCGGTGAAATTAGTCAATAATTAAAGCTTATTCCATTTTGCAAATTAAGAAAAAAAAATCAATATTTTCTAGTTGAAAGGGAGTTAGTTTTTTATTTGTTAACCAACTTTCTTAAAAGCTAAAATATTATCACCTTTTAATTTTACATCCTCGTTTCCATGGAGACTATTTTAACAACAATGGTATTCCATAAAGCTTTTAAAATATAAAAATTAGATAAAATCTCAAATAAAAATATGGTTAACTATATTTAACTTTTAAATTTCGTGGAAATAGATTTTTAAATTAGTAATATAATTTTTAAATAGACTTTTACCTAGTGTTTCTATTAAAAACTTGTTGTTTAGCATTAAGTTTTCTTTGTAACAATGGAGTAAACAGATCTCTTCTTGAGAAGAAATAAAGCTATTTCAGCAAAATGACCATAAAAAGAACAAAAAAAGGGTCAAGGGGTCATTAAAAGTTTTCGAAACATAGCCTATGTTTTTCCTTGGGTTTTTTTACGTATGTATATCAAGTTTGGTGCAGATCGGAAGAGAACTGTGGATTTGTATAAAAGACAACCATACATACATATATATATACGCACATTCAATTTTATTATATTAGATTTAACTGTTAAGATAAATTAAAAGGAAGTTTTGAAAAGTAATGTAGCTTATTTAAAAACTTAAGGGATAATACTGAGCTTTATGCTAAAAACGGGGATCTACCGCTCTTCCTAAGAAAGTATTTCAAAATTTGACTCTTAAAATGTGGTTTTAATTTATTTTTGGACATTAGGGAATTACATGGGGACACTTGGGATGGAAATCCCAACTTTTAAACTATTACCCAAATGTTTTCCATGGGGTTGAAACCTAACCCAAAAAAGGTATCCACCTTCTGTCATATCCATTTTTATTAAAAATGTAATGCTTTTACCATCCTACTCAACCAACAATAAAGGTTTCGCACATTTTTATTATTCCAGCAAGAAATTTTTGATTGCCAGTTCTAACCATTGAGATATTTCAAAATATGTTGCATTACAAGTCAAGTATTTCAACTTTGGTTTCATTTATAATTATTTTATAGTCTTCAATGATGATTTTTATACCATTGTGTACATTTATATTTATGACGGATTTGTGCTATCGAGGTAAAATCTTGATTTTCGTTCGTCCATTTTTGCTTGAAATTACTATATTAATCGAAACTTTGAGGCCAATCCGGAGGCAAAAAGAGTTATTATAATCGAATAATATTTTACACATGTTAGTTTGAGACCATTTGGCACCCTTTTGTCGCTGTGCCCCTGGGAAAATGTGAAAAAAATATTTTTGACCCACCCTACTATGCATGCAGTAATAATAAAGAAAAAGTAATAGCGGTGATTTGTGTGGAGTTTCACTGTAAAAAAACTTCGTATTTTTACACTAAATTTATTATGCTTAAAACAAAGATTTTCCGTATGCCTTAAAACGTGTATTGCGTGAATTTTTCCACAAAGATAATTTCGATTTAATAAAATCAGCATTAAAGGAATAAATTTTAAAAACAAGTACATACAAGTAAAAGTGTTTCATGGAGATTTGGCAAAAACGGGGCAATTCTTTATTTACCGCCTATGTGTATATTATGTTTACCGGTGACGTCACAATGTCATTCGAAATTATGAAATTTATTATAGTTATATTGATTGTTATATAAAGGCCGTCTCCTGAAACCAATCTCAAAAAGCTCTCAAGCAACTTCAAATAACGGAAAGTCTCTCTCATTTGACAGAAAAAAAAGAGATATTTCCTCAAAAAGTACAGAAATTAACCTCAACAGTTCTGCGAATAAACAAAAAAGGGAAAATTACACCAAGGGCGAACGTGTATATGAATTTTGAATGTAAATTATAGTTTTGAAACATAGTAGATAATACAAACTATGTATTTTTGAACACAAGTTTGATAAAAAATTTATAAGTTTACCCTTTATATATTTATTTCCCCATTTTTAGTTAGTTTTCACATTTTTCAATCAGAATATACACAGGATCCTTTTTAACTTTAGGTTATAAAATTTAATAGATACTATTTTATTAAGTATGAAATTATTTCCAGTCAAGCTAATGAGGTAACCTTGCCCAACTTATTCTGTATCATTTAATATTATACTACGAGCTTTTTTATGAAAGATTTATAAATGTTTAGTATAAAAATGCTGCTACTCATGGTTCCATGCTTACATCCATTGCGAAAACAAGGGGTTTTTTCAACCAAAACGCCAATCAACAACAAAATATCAAATAATAACTCAAAGACAAAAATATCTTCCATAAACAGAAATACAGATTAAGCCCGGAAAACTCCATTTTCATGTATAACTCCGGCCTTAGAAGCCTTCGTAGTGTTATCATTCATAGATTAATCAGTTTGAAAGGCAAACTTTCAAAATATTACGTTAAATTATAAAAAGAAAAACACTACCAAATAAGCTCTGGAGTTTTTATTATTATTTACAAATAGAATTCGAAACTAATAGTTATGCCCATGATATATTAGTTTTGGGTTGTTTCTGTCTTATAGTTAAGACTTTCCATTACTTTAATATCTTGTGAGTCATCTCTTGCTAATAACAAAACTCAGAAAATAAAAAAGACCTCAAGTTAAAGCCTAGTCTCTCTCTCTGGGGGAAAATTATTAGTACTGTTATTAATAAATAAGAAAGATTAATAATAAAACGAAACTATTAAAGTATAGAATTTAGATTTAATATTCAAATAATTTTTTTGTCCCATGTGGATAATTGAAGCTAACTTGTTTGAAATACATGGAATGGAATGGTAATGAGTTTAAAATATGAAGGTCATGTAAGCTCTTTTATTAGCTAAACATTGTTTTAAATAAGTTTATATTCTATTACTTTCATTTCTGATATTAATTAGTTAACTAACACTTGAACTGACCGAGAAGGATGTAGATTGTAGTATTCTTATAATACTGCAGGGATAAATTTCTCACATAATTTCCTCACATTTCTTGTAGTTGGGTGGTTTATTACAAAAAAACTGCAAAATGTGATACTTTCGTGAAACTTTCAGGGATGTTAGATAATCATATAAGAACTAAAAAATCGATGAGAACCCAAAATTTTTGGGCGTGGTTTGACCGTTATGACGTCATAACAAGATGGTGACCAAGGGCCTATATTACGACCGTCTCGCCGGTGTAAGCAGCATGCGAAATGCGCATGCGTGTGGACTTCCACTTTATTGCTATGTGAATGATACGCAGGTAGGGAGTGCCATCATTTGGCGTCTTATCGCTTAAAACAGGTTTTACACTGCTATTTATTTTGTTAACATGCTCGTTGCACTGCGCTTAGCTTAGGAAACATTGAATGAAACGTTTTCAAATTCAAATTTATTCAACAACACACAAACGACAGTACACAACAGGAAAGAAAATGATAAAGAAAAAGACACTGAAATATTTTTTTATATCCCAAAGGAGCCAGCAAAGGCTCTTCCATGGGGTTGTGGATTTCCTAATGTTATTGAACATAGAAAAATAAAATGAAATAAAATAAATTTATGAACATATAAAATACAATAATAAAACTTATATAGAATAACAAACCTTCTCATTTTTACAACTTTAAAACAAAAACTCATATTTAAAAATAAAAAAGGGGGGTTGGTGGGACTGGCTAGATGTTTTCTTTTCTGATATTTTATAATTCAGATGCAAGTTATCACCTGACAAAATTTAATAGGTCTTCTATACTTGGTAATCGTATCTTAGGTAATGAACTGATGTCGTTATGAATTAATTATATTTGCTTACAGTTCAATCTACCAGAGGGGAAGATGTCCCCCCATTATTTAAATTACTTAAAATAAGCAATTTTTCTTAAAATAATTTGTTCAAATAAATCTGTTCTTTCCACCCTCCAATAGTCCGCCGAATGGTTTATCCGGTCGCCAAATCTGTGCCTGAAACGCATCGCTAATAGGGTTGCAAAAGGAGAGAAACAGCCACGCATGCGCATTTGGATATGCTGCTTACACCTCGGTTCTTTTAATAACAGAAAGACATGTTTGGGGTCAAATATTATATTTTAAGGGTCATAAAACATGATTATGATGACAAAATGGGCAGTTTTTTATAAGAAGTAACTAAAATTCAATAAAATCTCGAAATAATAATACAGTCTATCGCAAGTTGCGTCAAAAAAAATTTGTAGAAAAATTATTTTTTTCGACGGGTTTTATATGTTTTTTGGGGTGCTGATTCCGAATATCTAGTTCACTTCCACGTGGAAGGTCGGCTTCATATCAAAAAACGCAAAAATATGCGAAAAAATCGCAAAATTTTTACCCTTTCTTCGGATTTTCACTTATATTTTAAAAAATATTAGTTTCTCGAAAATTATTTAAATTACAAAGTTATAGTAAATAAAATTTTCTACAGAATGCACTATTTAATTTTTGTTTTCCGAAGAATAGTTTGACGTTATAACACACTGAAAAACAGAGAAACAAACATCCTCTGTTCAAATTGTGCTGTGTTAAAATTATCTGTTTTTCAATGCGTTATAACGTCAAAACTATTCTTCGGAAAACAAAAATTAAGTAGTGCATTTTGTAGGAAATTTTATTTACTATAACTTTGTAACTTAAATAATTTTCGAGAAACTAATATTTTTTAAAATATAAGCAAAAATCTGAAGAAAGAGAAAAATTTTGCGATTTTTTCGCACATTTTCGCATTTTTTGATATGAAGCTGACCTTCCACGTGGAAGTGAACTAGATATTTGGAATCAGCACCCCAATAAACATATAAAACCGTCGAAAAAAATAATTTTTTTACAAATATTTTTGACGCAACTGGCGATAGACTGTATTATTATTTCGAGATTTTATTGAATTTTAGTTACTTTTTAAAACAAATTGCCCGTTTTGTTTTTTGACCCTTAAAACATAATATTAGACCCCAAAAATGTCTTTCTGTCATTAAAAGAACCGAATATAGGCCCTTGGTCACCATCTTGTTATGACGTCATAACGGTCAAACCACGCCCTAAAAATTTGGGCTCCCATCGATTTTTTAGTTCTTATATGATTATCTAACATCCCTGAAAGTTTCATGAAAGTATCACATTTTGCAGTTTCAGGGCTTTTTTATGTAATAAGCCACCCAACTATTGCATTTTTTAACAATTTTAAAGCAGGTAAATATATACAGCCAAATTACTTTCTAATAAGACATATTATCTTCTTGTTATAAGAAATCTAGGCAATCATATAATACTATTTTCCATAAACCCATATACCTTAAGAGTTATAAAGGTTGGTTTGGTTATATTGTTTTATGGCACAAGAATCAAATACGATTATATTGCGCCAAGATAAAAAAAAAAAGAGTTATAAGCTATTTTGTGTGTAACTCTTATTATCATAATTTTCAACAAGAACAGCTATGTGAGTGGACTATGGGACTTGGTCTGACTTCTTCAGATCTGGAAGATTAGAAAGAAGAAAGCTCTAATTTCTTCTACATAAATTCATTTTGCATACTTAAATCCCGTTTATTGGCCTGTAGCTCCAAATTTTTACAATAAGAGCAACATCGTTTTCCTGCACCACAACTCAGTAAAACAAAGTAAACGATATCCTCTAACAGAAAAACATTTCACCTGCGTGGATCAATATCGGCAACACTGCCGATAAACAAACACCCTAAACTCAAAAAACTACCTCCAGCGGAGCTAAACAACAGCTGAGACCCCTTTCGGTCAAAAATCTGTAAAAATTAAGGTCCAGGCAAAACACTTCAATCAATTATTCATTGTCACGAAGAAGGGTGTCGGGGACAAGTTTAGCAATTTATTACGGGTATGAAAGCTAACGATATTCGGCAAAGTTTGCCACAGTGCATAACACGACGGAACCACGTGTCCCATGAATAAATGACCAAGATCGTTACTTACACATGCTTATTGAGCGCGGCTGTTGAAAAATGGCGAGTTTTGCGGTGGGGTTTGGTGTTTTGATGGGGATCAACAATGCAGCAAATCCTTGTGTTTTGAGAGTGATTTGTCGTGTGGCGGCCTTTGTGTGAATTATTTCAATGGGGGTTATAGTTGAATGATATCCGGAGACACTTTTTTGATTATTTGTTTGTTACTATTATTCTATGTTTTTAATGAAAAAAGCAAAAGACGTAAAGAGTTAAAAGTTTTTACCAAATTCTATAACGACATTCTTTATCATATGCTTCTGCTCTCCTCTCATTAAAGATATCTCCACTCGATATTATCATTCAAATATTTTTGTGTACTAACATCCTTATTAATACAATCATTAAAATAAAACGCGCTAGTATTTTGTGTTCCCTATTATGGACTTTTCTTGATTGTAATGTTTTGTTGCTCAAAATCTCTCTCTCTAAAACAATTGTTTACGACAACAAAGCGCTGGGTAGGGCAAAAAAGGGTAAAACGACCTCATTATTTTGGATGAATAATATAATGGTCTTTTGTTTGAAAATATATGTTTATGTTCATTTAATTTTGAAGATTCAATCGTGTTGAGTAAAACAATAGTATTGAAGGTATTTACTGGTAGATAGATATTTGTAATAATAGAACATGTATATTGCTCCACCAAGTAGTTCAATAATAAAACTCATAGTTTTAAGTGATTTGGTGTTTTATTTTTACTCAAAGAGTTAAACAGTAGAATTAGAAAGAAATAAAGAATTATCAACAGAGAAAGGTTAAATACCTGTCCAAAGTTTGATTGCAAAGAAAGGTATTTTCTGTAAAGTATTTCCCATTATCTTATTTACTTTAACTTTAACAAACCAATATGCTGAAAAAGCATTTAAAAACTGCCATAAAACAATTTAAACCCTGACTCCATACAAAACTCTCCAACATCATTTCAAATGTGTAAACCTCCCTCACCAATTCCAACCCCAAATCCACTCAACCTCAACACTTTCCGAAATAAAATCAAACCACCCCTCGTCCAATCCCCCCTCCCTCTCTCTCAGTCCAGTCTCGTCCCTGTCATTAAAGGGAGAGACCATCCTTATTCGCCTCGCACAAGTACTTCGTTAGCTGCAAAGCTTAAAATCAGGAAAAGCGGGTCCACTTTCGGCGGGAATGGATCCCGATCCGGAATCCGGGACAATCCTCGATGGTATAATTAGGCACGTTTCCAAGGGGCTCTGTTCCAATGAATCCCTGGGTCTCGGTCTTTATATTTTTAATTAAAAGCGGTAAGTACCGGCGGGGTCATTTGGAGGCCTGGAGGGAATCGTGTCCAGAAAATTGTTTCAGTGTGTCTTCTTCTGAGGTTTGTTTGAAATGCGAGTTCTGTGGGGGGGGGTGAGAAGAGTTCGCTGAGTTGTGTGGTGGTTTTGAGTGTTTGTGAATTCCTCGGTGGTGGAGTCATCCTAAAAGACTTTGTAATGTGCGTCTTGGGTATACAAATGATGAAATGGATGTGTGATATTAAACCAAACTTTTTGGATAAACTGATTAAGATATGTTTTGTTATGTATCGAAGTGTTTTTCTAAGGTATTTAGATTAGAGTTAACAGAAGAGAATACTAAATTGTCGATACATCTTTATGTCTTTCCTTAATAAGACTTATTAAATTTTGAAATTAACTTTTAAGTTAAACCTTTAAAACTTGTAATATTTTGGGCTAGTATACTTCAAGATTTATTGATGATCACATAAAAATAAAAAAATTCCATTACAATTATGTTTTCGAATTTGTGCATCAGTCTAACGTTTGAATGACATCAAATAATATTTCTTATTTAGGGAAAGTAAAATTTTTAAATGCGTATATAAACCTGCATTTTTAGTCAAAATTGATTTTTATGTTCTTTATATAATTCATCTCCAAAAGCTATTTCCCTCCCAACTATAACACCATTAATCGATAAAACTACTACTTCTCAAAGGATATGTAAAAATACAATGTTGAACGGAGATAAACCAGAAACTATTCTTATGTATACTTACTATTCCAATGCTATTCATGTTCTATTACCGAATTGCGTGATCTTTTATACTACATAAGTGGATTTTCTCTACCATTTCTTGTATTGCCAACGCGGTACCCATTTGTTTTTCTACTGCGATATTGAACAAACAGTAGTTCCATTGAAGAAAAACCTTTTTCATATTAATACCCCAATGAAAAGTAAGAAGAGTTTAATAATTACTAATGTATGTCAAAGTGCAACAAATGATATTACATTTTGGTACTTTAATTCATCATGCTGAAGACCCAATACTATGTAAATTTTTAAATTGTTAATCTTATCATATTTTAAAGATACAATATTCAAACTATTGTTTTTAAGTTGCTTTTATGGGAAGTATGTTTTTAATACATACATAAGTGTTTAAAAAGTCTGTTTTATGTTTTTTTCTAAAACAACGTCTCTTAAGGTCTTGCAAGAAAGGTGTTCCCATAGTAGAAGTTTAAAAACAAAGTAAGTATAAAACTAAAGGAACGAAAACTTCATTTAAAAATTGTGCGCAATATAAACACAAAGGTATGGAAAAACGTTCATGGAAATATATTGAATATTATGGGAGATATCAGCCACAAAAAAGTACTTTTCAAGACTTCGAAAAATGAAAAGTTCGTAAATTTGAAAGCTTTTCCTTTTTCAATAACAATTTGCTTTTATTTAACTACAAAGCATGAAACTACTTGAAAGCACTTGAAAACTTGCAAATTAGCGATTTTTTAAGCCTGAAGAAATCATATATTTTTCTCTTCGAATATTTAATATAGCTGCCTCAATGAATTTAGCAGGATCACTTTTAAAAAGGCAAACCTTAATTCGATGACTCCAACAGACATTATGGCCAAATAAAAGCCGTGAAACACTGGCTTTCTTTTTAATTCAGACAACATGTTTTTTCTTAAGTTTTTTTTACATATTTTACATTATTTAATCATATTAACACCATACTATTATTATAACACAAAACATATTACGATAGTAATTTTTACTTACTTATTAGTAATGTTTTATGCTTAAGTTGCATTTTAGGTTAAACATAATCTAAAACCTTATCTAGTTGACCATGAAACGAATTAGGAGAACATAGTGTTTCTCTAAATAGATAAATCTACGCAGAGTTCCTGAAGACTCGTCAGGTGGTACCCATTTCTACGATACTGAATTCCCCAGTAATGAATCCCAATTGCTGACATCTGTTAGAGGTTGAAATACCGACAATTTGCAGTCAGCTGTCTCAAAGCGAACTTGAAATGCGTTTACGGTAGACGCTTTTTGAAATCCATCAGTTTGATACGAAACGAATTCTTGCAATTTAGAAATTTAGTACAAATGTGGATTTAATCAACAGTTTTACGAATGTGTATCTTATAAGAAGGAGTTTGAAACAGTGCTAAACAAAAATCAACATCGTTTGTTTCTGTTTGAGAAAATAAATATGCTCATTTTATTTTGAGATAATATTTTTTTATCGATTGCAATTAAATTTTCGGTTCCTTTCCGTTAACTTCCTAAGCTGTTCCAAAAACTCCAAGCCGTTTTAAATGCTAAAGATTAGAAAGATCACCAAAATCATCAAACTAACCTACTCAAATATACATTTATATCGATGCAAACCTTAAAATTTGGAGATATAAGAATAATTGGCGTCTTAAAAAGCTTGGAGATATTTAACGGAATTGAATCTAATTTTGTATCACAACACGGAGCTAACACAGAAGAACACTAAATTACACACAAAGCCAAAACAACACACCTCTCTCTTATTATGCTTCCAACTTCCTATACTCAATAGAACCAAAAACAACACATACCTCTTCCATTAAACCTTTCCTTCCTAACTCAGTAACAACCCCATCTCAGAATTACCGACATCAATCGTCTCAATTAACATGGAGCTCAACCTAACCGGCGAAAGCCAGCCTACACAAGGGCGCGAAATAAAGAGATCGCAATCGCCACGATTTCCTTAATTACGAAGCATTTGCCCATTCATCAGTTCTGGGTAGTTTAAAGAGTCATTAAAGGGTCCACTGATAATTGCGTCACTGCGCTACATGGGAGTCTTTTAAGAGACCCTTCATACGCTTGCTGATAGCGCCAATGGCCGCCCAAAGGATTGAAGGACAGCCACGCTTTAAGATACAGAGAGGTCGTATGGTAATTTGTGAGGTGGCAGCCGAGGTGTTTTACGGTGATTTTGATCTCATTTAGGAGGTGTTTGTGTTTAAGGGGTGGGTAATTCGGGTAGTGGCGGTTTATGGGGTGTAATGAGCTAGTTTTATGTTGGCTCTATGGGGCTTGTAAAAATGCTGTGCTGTTCTTGCAGTTGATGGTGTATTAACTTAATTTACTGTGCAGTTTGTATTATGGTTAAATTGACAATTAGGGTCATTTAGTTTAATTTACATTTTGTGTGTATACTGCTATTTTGTTAGGTTACTCAAATGCATTTATTTTTATTTAAATACGCTGGTTTTAAGAATCAATAATAATTTTGAAAACGCATCTTTAAAACGATTCTTTATTTACTTTGAAATAGATGGTATTACACATCTTTATAGTTGTATTTAAAATATGATTTGTTACTTTTCCAAATTTTTTCCGAATTTAGTTATTTTTCAATTTAATTTGAAAGTTTGATTTTAAGAGAGAGCGCAAAAACTTCAAATATCAAAATGTGACCCCATTTAATCTTAAACATTAGGTAATTTTAAACAATGGTTCAATTATAAATTGATGAAAACTTCCATGACCTGAAGAGTAATTTATTTCATTTTCCGGGATGGAAATACGTTTCATCAAACACGGCCATCCATCCCGGAAAATGAAATAAATTAATGGTTCAATTGTTTAAAAAAACATTCAAAGCCGAAAAAGACGTTTTTCAATCCTAAACAAATGTAAAGGGATTGTAGATTTCTATTTTGAAATATTAAATTAACTAATTTTTTTTAAGCTTTTCATGGCTATTTTTGAATTTGAGTCTATTTCTTTTACTGGAAAAATTCATTTTTTCTGTTTTCAAAAAATGCTGGTATATCCCATTGAACCCCATTATTCCATGAACCCCATTATTTAAATTCCTTTTCATACTAATAAATTATAAAAACTCACATATAGCATCAATCCACTTTATTTATGGAATGAAAAATTCAATTTACACTTTATGATGCGGTAACTATAAAAAAGTATGACAACAGTCTCTCAAACACTGAAAAACTTATATTTCCTGTCAAATCACAGGTAAAATCCCCCCTTCTTCATAATGATTAAGCCTCAAAAAAGTCACATTTGGCTATCGTCACTACAATAGTAGCTCAAACGCCAACAAAATAATAAGACGAAACATTACGACTCCAGGTCAGATATCAGTAAAACTATCCGGCTGTTAAATTCGGAATTATGAGTCTTATATTTCCCTCTTACAGTTTTGTCATAAGGAAGAAGAGCCAAGTCGTAAAGGCAGTCGTTTTCAAAACTCTTAGGGAACGGGAATAGCGCTCCGTGTGGTTCTTATAAGAGGGAAATTTTTAGAGGCGACATTAAATATTTTTTTCACGTTTTCGAATGTGCGCGGGAATAAATTTTTTAGACACTGGGCGAATTTCGAATTGGAAGCTGTTATGGGGTTTTATGAGATTGTGTAAATACTTTTACGGGCCATGGCTATGGCTTCCGTTTTCAGAAATTTAGCTATAGGGTACATAAAGTTAAAATTTCGCTCAAAAATTCTGGATTTTATGATATTGACCCGGAATATCTGGACTTGGTGAGTATGAAATGTTAAGACTTTCCTAAACTTTATTGAATATTTAATGTAGCAGTTTTTGAACATTTTTGCGAAATGTGTTTAGATAATATTGAAACTTTTCATGGTCTATAAATAAAATTCAAATTTTATCAAAAATTAAAATTTTATACTACAAAATTATATTTGATATTTTTCTTGAAAACTTACAGATATTTAAAAGAATTAAGTCTTAAATATATTTTAATATTATTTTCAAATCACACAAATTTAAGGATATTTTTCTGGTAATAACTTTTAAAATGTAATTAGCTATTTTCGCATATTTTTAATTACGATAGATACACGTGTATTGAATTTAAAAAAACTTACCTTTATGAAATGGGTCATGGGTTCTTCAGAATTTTTTACGATAGATACACTTAAGTTTAGGAAATTATAGGCAATTTAAAAATAACACCTTTATGGAATAGGTCATGAATTCTTAAGAATTTAGTAGTTTCCAAGTTCTTGCACTTTTAACAATATATCTACTTTTGATAACATTCGCTTTAGCATCGATTTTGCAACATTTTGTAATACATTCAATCATACAAATTTTAACCTTTCAAATTTGTGTTGAAAGTTCAAACGATAAAACACATTATGGTTATCTACAGAATTATAAAAAAAATACAAAAAGCAATAAACGTACCAAACACGAGCAAACTTGAAAAATTTCGAAATGGGAAAAATACCCAAGTTCATTCAATATAACCAACATGATTTATGGTATTTCCAGAAGTTTCTTCATATATACTACCCATTGAAAAACTACCTTTGGGTCTGGCAATAAATAACATTTTTTCCCAGGTTATTCTTGAACAAAGGAAAAAGCAAACACGCAGAAGTAAAAGAACCTACACCGCTTTCGAGTTCCCTATGAAACGCAGCTGTTTTAAAATTGCAGTTGTCTACCGAGAAAAACATAGAAGAAAAATGAGAAACAAAATTGTGATTGCATCTGCGGACGCACAAAGTCTTACGCAGCTTATGGCATAATGACTGTAGGAAATTCTTTAATGTTTTTCATACTATAATTTACTGATTTTTTATGAGTTTTCTCTTCTTTTTCCCGCTTGGTTTTTAAGCGGACAGCTACTCGCATTTTTTCAAGGATTTTTCTTCCCTACTCAGGGTCTTGTTTCTACTAGATAATGCTCAGTTTTGATTGCCTGGATGATAAATTTTACGATTTGAAATAAATGTTTGGAAAAAGCTTAGATGTATAATATTTCCTCTGTAGTTGTTTGTTTCATAGCAGTTTTCAAAAAGTATCTTCTGGGCCATTTGATTTTGATTCCTTTTGAGCGTGACAGTTCAGCATTTTTTATGCCTGTAATGGTTGTCATTTTAAGCGGTGACACGACTGAATGTTTGGAAACATGTTGTATACGGTGAATAAGTCTTCACAAACTCTTTGTTGGATCCATGTAAACAAAGCTGCTCAATAACTGAATTTTAAATTAACTTGCTAATATTTGCATTCTTAGAAAATCTTTTAAGTGCAATGGCCAAATACATATAAATCACAATAACCATTATATTAAGTTTTTAAAATATTTCTGTTAACCTAAAAAATTCAGAATTGAGGAGGAAAATACTTTTAATAAAAATAGATAAATATTTTTCTGTGAGCATAGTTGTTAATTATTTTCCTTTTAAATACTCTGATATTTTTTATAAAATATCCTAGGTTTAAGCAATTTTAATAAGCATACTATTATAAAAAACCAACATCCTATATAAGTAACAATCTTTTTAAAATATTTCATTTAACATTTAGAGATGTAAGTGATTTTTCTTTTCATACAATGAATAGAAATTGGTTTTATACCTGGTTAATTAATTTTCTTTATTAAACTTTAATAATTACAGACATTAAATATTGGTTTTACACGTAAGTAAAATGTGATAAAAAGGAAATATAGAATTACAGCTTATTAACTCAATTATTAAGAATTATCTAAACGAAGTCAAATATCTATTTATACCACTTTCACTCATGGAACAATAAATTTTCAATTTAATTAAATTGGTAAATTGTAATATAATTAAATCATTCTTAAAAAATAAAGAATTTGTAAACATTTTTTTTGAGAAAAAACCAACTAGTTTATACAAGTAAGGAGCCTAAATCATTTTATATATATACATGTAGAGAACACAATTAAAACACACTGGCGAGGTGTTTTGCAATAAAAACACATTATAATCCCATTTTGAACGCGATCTCCTAAAGTGTTCCAAGCAAAATCCAATCGCGAATTCCATTAAATTCCGATTTCGAGAGGAATTAAAATTCCATTTCAAAGTCCCACGTAAAATTCCCGGGAAGAAACAGAATAATTAATTTTGCACCCGTCTGTTTCCGAATGCCTCTGAGAAGCAAATGAACAGAGACTGCGAGAAATTGATTTAATAATATCGCCGATCCTTCGATTTTTATAACCACCCTCTTGATCATAAAATCTTGCAAGTATATTAAATCTGGGAGAAGAATTTTTTAATTAAAAAGTTTCGCTGGCTCACACGTTTACACTTTTCGGCTTGGGACAAAATTAAAGGGAATACAGTGCGTTGGGGATGAGATGATAAAAAATGGCTCCGTTCGTAAAGATTGAAAATTGCATTTTTCATTTAAGATAGACCACAGCCTGAATGAATTGCTTGGTGGCGGTGGGACAAGGATATTGTTTTGTCATTCTGAAATTATAACTTTTATAGCTTCTTTCTTTCTTTTTTTACCCAATCTTCTTACATCAAGTAGGGAATTTTTTTGGGCTCCCAATTTTCATTAAAATGCGAAACCTGAAAGATGGGTTGAGTTTTGAAAGATTTTTAACTTGGGAAATATTTTTAAATGGTTCTATTAGTCTTTAAAATACAATTCTTTTTCATGTTGAAGTATTAAATTTCATTGGTCTCTGTTATATCCCGCTTTAAAACTGTCGTTGATTAAACATTCTTATGTTGGAATAAAAAGTCCGTAGTGAATAAAAATATAATCTTGGTGTCACCAAAAACATTTTTATCTTTTTTCCTTCCTTCAAATTAATTGTAGTAATCCCCTTTATAAATTTTTAAACAAGTTTTCTTGTTGGAGATGTATCTTTCAGTAACTTAGTTTCAGATAAAGGTTTTTATTTATTTTAATTGCTATTATAGATTGTTTTTCGTATAATTTCTAAGTTGGACATTCATAACAAAACTTTTTTTACCTTCAAGTAATAAAATCCAATAGAAGGATCTTGGTAATGCATACCAATCACTTTTAAGAATTTAAACTTCCTTTAGTGGTATTAAATTAAAAATAAAAAAAATATTTTCAATCGTCTTCTCTGGCTCCTATACAGGGTGTCCCTTAAATAATCAGTAACACTTCTAGCCTCTTCAGACCCGAGGTATAAAAAAATTCTTTCAACTCAAATTTTTTTCTTAAAATAGTATTAAAATGCTTCACAAAGTTCATAAAAATCTTCAATTCAAGAAAATGTTTATCAGGGGGCTTACAATTTAAGGTCCACCCTGGTGGACCTCAGTTCTTAACGTAGTAAAACATGACACAATTTCTATGGTATAAAATTGTTACTTTCTATAATTATAATTTAAATATATGAATTATTTATAATTTTTTTGTCATAGTAGGTTATTTGAAGGTTTTAACTTAATTTCCTTTTTAAAATAAAGAATTTTTTAGAAAATTTAATTTTTTAAAAATTCAAAAATTCATTTTTATTGGCATAGAAAACTTAATGTGCATGTTTTTAACATTTTTATGCAATAATCAAAGTAAATTTACATTTATACTGTAGAAAATAGTACTCATTTTGAGTTTTACAGAGTTTATTTTTAAAAATTTTGAAAAATTTAAAAAATTTTGAAAAAAAAATTTGTTTAATTTGTTTTTTCTATATGAAATTCAAATTTTTAAATGACAAAAATAATAATTATCATTTAAATTATAAAATAAGTGTTTTAAATTCTCAAAATAGTTTATTTACCTGTTTTTTATTAATTTTTACTCCTACACAATTATCATCGTTAAGAACCGAGTTCCACCCTGGTGGACCTCTCTATATCTTGCTCTCCAAAACTCAAAATTTGTTGGATTTCTTTACAAACTGTTTTATTCTACTTGAAAGGATACTAATTAATAAAACTAGTCAAATTAAGTCTCATAAATAAATTAATTTAGGTTTAAATTAATTAATATTCCCAAGTTTTAGATAGGACTCCATTTTTTTCAAAATCCTCTTTTTAAATATGTTCTGTGCGCAAAATATTGTTTTAAAGCGCCATCTCTCGATTGAAATAGAAAGTAAAAACTTCAAATAATACATATTTCTGCTTTTAGCTGATAAATTTCAGTAAAAAGTTTGTTTTTGAGGGGGTAAAGGTCCACCACGGTGGAACCGGGGCGTGAAGAGGCTAGGGGGGATAGAAGACACCTAGACGAGTCAGAATCATATAGGATTTGGGGGTCCCGGACCAAATCCCAGGGAGTTAAAATTGGAGCGACACCCCAAAAAATTATTAAAAAATTCAATTTGCAGAAGAACTACTATTGGTAAAAATTTAATTATGGTCTCAAAAATTGTGGTTTAGTATGATCTTTAAAATTATATCAAAAGACTTTACTTTAAAATTTGTTTCATTATGAAAAATGTTAAAAAACCACAAAAAATGACCTCATTTTGTATTTCGAAATCCTTTTATTTGATTTTATAATCTGAAAGATCATAGTTGAAAACCCTTAAGTCCAAAGTTTCACGTAAAAACCATCAATATTAAACCCTTGAGATCTTGTTAAAGTTCGTTTTTTGCGTGCGCAAACTGGTTTCCTAAAGTCGTTTCCAAAACGCCACTTTGCGGACGCAAAAAACTGACTTAAACCATGCTTTAACAGGATCTCAAGCATTTAATATCGATCGTTTTTACGTGGAACTTTGGACTTAATGGTTTTAAACTATGATCTTTCAGATTATTAAATCAAAAGAAAGGATTTCGAAATACAAAATAAAGTTTTGGCAGAGTTTTCACATTTTTTTGTGGTTTTTAAACTTTTTCTGTAATAAAAAAATTTTAAACTAAAAACTTTTAAGATAGTTTTTAATATCATATTAAACCACAATTTTTGAAACTATATTTAAATTTTTACCAATAGTAGTTCATCTAAAAATCGAATTTTTCAATAATTTTTTGGGTTGTTGCTCCATTTTTAACTCCCTGGGATTTGGTCTGGGACCCCAAATCCTATGTGATTCTGACTCGTCTAGGTGTCTACTATCCTCCCTAGAAGTGTGACCCATTATTTATGGGACACCCTGTATAATAAATGTAACTTTAACCCTTTATCCTACTGCATTATGATTCTCTGCAATTTTTTCGTGCAAATATTTTTAGAAACCCTAAATTGAAAATTAAAGGATATAAAATTATACATATATAAAGTAATCATCTTTGTGGAATTTAATCTACTAGAGCTAATTAATTAAATTGATACTTTTGAGTACCGTCAGTACACTTAGGGCTGGCGAAAACATTCTCATAATACAAAAAACACATGGTTTTTATCTCATTTTCAAGTCTTAAAAAATAATACACTTTCCTTTTGACTGACTAATTACTTTTGAGGGAACAAAAACGGCAGTCATGGGAATACGATCAAAATGACAGCTGAAAGCAAAACTTCAGTTTTGATTCTATTCGAATTTCCCGCTAAAATACTCATCACAGAACCAGTGATTCCTCTTATCCTGGAATAGGAAATCTATAAGAGTGATCCTGTTAAGTAAATCGTCCATACATTTGTAAGGATGGCTATTATAAATGTTATTTTAAAGCTGGTGGGACTTGTAAGTACCGTCAGTAGATAAAGGGTTAAAGAATCAACTTCTTGTAATATTGCATACGCCTGTACTTATGCTTAAAGCTACAGTAATAGATTAGAAAATTTTTGCTTTGCGATTTCTGGTGTTCACTAATTTCATGTGCACTATATGAATACTATTCAGAAACAATACGAAGTCTGTTAGGGCACGGCTTACTAGATGCTACTATCGATGTAGTAGTATCTAGTAGGGTGTATCGAAAAAAACTTTTTTTTTATTTTGATGATGCCTTAGTGCGGAAAAGTTGTCTAAGGTGGCAGAGAGTACTTGTGAATATTTTCAGAATTTTCGGATAATATCTTAAGGTGCTTCCAAGGCCCTGAAGGTCCCCATGTTAATCCAATGGAGCGCGCAAGCCAAGAAGGCCGAAAATTGGTTTTTCGCCCCTCATTTCTACCCTAATCCCACAAAGAATGTCTTCACTCGAGTTATGGACCCTATATGATCTAGGCTATCCGACAAAACTTGAATAACAGCCTAAATCTCTATATTACGTTTTTTTTGTATGCTCCAATTTCGTCGAAAATTGCATATTTCCTCGTTCAAATCAGAGCCCACAATCGACATAATATAGAGATTTAGGCTATTATTCAAGTTTTGTCGGATAGCTTAGATCATATAGAGTCCATAACTCTAGTGAAGACATTCTTCGTGGGATTAGGGTAGAAATGAGGGGCGAAAAACCAATTTTCGGCCTTCTTGGCTTGCGCGCTCCATTGGATTAACATGGGGACCTTCAGGGCCTTGGCGGCACCTCAAGATATTATCTGAAAATTCTGAAAAAATTCACAAGTACTCTCTGCCACCTTAGACAACTTTTCCGCACTAAGGCATCATCAAAATAAAAAAAAGTTTTTTTCGATACACCCTAGTATCAGTAAGCCGTGGTAGTAGTAGTAAACTCGTAAGCCGTGAGGGATACGATGGTCATTATTTTTTTATCCCTTTAGTTGTTGATACGTTAAAAGTAAATACTGTCTGGATCGAAGATATTTAATGTAGACTCTTTTAAACTTTTATTCTCATTCCAATCATTTTAACTCTTTTTTAGCCTTTCAAAGTCCTAGCTTGGTTTTTAAGTTTTTACAATGTGAAAAATAATAATGAATCTTGCTAAAATAACATCTGCTTTGATCAAAACAGTTCACAAAAACTAGCTTGAAATGATGTAACACGAGCCTTTCTCCTAATTTATTTCTTCCCAACTAAGCCATTACTCTAAATGTGGAGTAATTCCTCGCATCAAACAAATGACCTCGCATCCCCATTGAATAATTTAAATAAATTACCTCATCCTTTTTATCTAATAAAACACCCATTCGGCGTTTTTTGGCAACACCACTTCGAGCAATTAATTTTATAAAACGTCTCTCGACGAAGATAAAACGGGACCTCAAACGATTCGTTCAAAACGCGACAAGAATTGAAACATAAAAATTCCAATGGGCTGGAAAAAGCATCGGGACCGTTTTTGCCGTTCGGAATTACCGAACCGAGGTTGGCAACACCGCCGTACTCCATCATTGCGCCGAAGCCGAATTAAATTAGGGGTAGCCTTGTGAAAAGATTCCCAAAGGTGTTGTTAATGATACCGTGATAATAACGACCATAAAAGAGTCACAAAGAACTAGGAGTTGGGTCTCAAGGGGTGGGGTGAAAAAAAGGGGGTCATTAAACATCTGATACACGCTTTATTCCTTTCTATATCCCCCTTTGGTTGTTTCTTCTGCGTAAGTACTTCTTCTCATTGATGCAATACGCTCTTCCAAGGAAAGAGATTTGAGTCATTATCATTAGAGCCGGTATTGTGGAGGATGCGATTGATATTCCGCAATGCTCCGACCGGAAGAAACAAATGGACATTTTTATGGCGAACGGGGAAGGTTTTGCCGACGCATTAGGAAACACGGTCTTAAGAGGATTGCTGCTTTTCTATGCAGGTTTGCTTTTGTTGGGGGAGGTGGAGTAAAGGCTGGAAGATGATGATGATGATTAATGACTTCCGATTCTGGGATGGGGATGTCAGTGGGTAAATGATAATGTTTGGATTTGAAACTTTGGTTTGATGTTTAATTTATTGAATGGTGGGGAATCTTTTCATCATTATCTGAGCAGAAAGGAGTGTTTCGAAGTGCACCATTAATTGCCTTATAGGGGATGAATTGAAATGTGGTATATTAAAAAATAAAATTGTATCCATGTTTCAGGCTCAGTGCAACGCAAACTAATCTAAACTAATCTAACAAACTAAATCTAACTCAAACCAACTTATTTAAAGTAAGTGAGAAAACTAATTTGGATCAACCGTGAGCTGCTGTATGTAAACATGTATCTTTGGTAATAACCAGGTTTTAATTTTAAAAAAGCTTGTTTGCTTATAATTATTATTATGTTGTTTTAACGAAAATTTATTTAGTAATTATCTACTCGGTACACACACAGGACTTCTTAAGAAGCAAGTCAGTGTAGAGAACACTGGTTTAAAGGTTATTATTTCATCCAAACACACTAAAATGAGTCGCTGTAATTATATTATTGAAAAGACTATGCTGCATTTTTCTATATTAAGGAAATACAAGGAAAAACATCACAAATAAAAATAAAATTTTTATCAATATTTTATAGTTCTTTCATTAATAATATAATTATTTGCAATACGATTATAATGAGTTTAATTTCATTGAATGAGATTAAACATAAACTAAATCAGTTAATCAACCATTTTTTATTAGTTAAAAATTTAACCCTTTCATACTTAGGTTTCAATGGCTATCTTGGGTGGTTTACGACTGAAAGGGTTGAAGTTGAATGGTGAATGCATTAACTCTAATCAATCATGTGATGTGTACTTGCAGGTCGAATGCTACGGCGATCCCGACACCACTGGTCGCCGTAAGCGGGAGATCCCCAAGTTTCTCCCCCACTACACAAACGAGGTGTTCGAAGTCGAGATCTCTGCCTTCCTGCGAATCAAGGCCAACGTCGATGGAGACATCATCATCGAGGACAGTAAGTGACATTTAGTGAAAACATTCTTTCCTTTTTCAAACACAAACCGGTTATTTTAGTGTCAATTGTCTGATACTGAAGTAAGCTGGTAATTGGTAACTAAGCTTCTATTTACAACACTAGCGGATGGATAAAAATAGTTGCATAAGTTGATGGTTTATTAGAAATACATAAGTACTTCAATTTTAGAATTCGTTTTGGTAAGGAAAATAACTTTACTTTAAGAGTCCTTAGAAATATTTTCCAATGATTTTAGAAAGCATTAAACTTAAAATAAATATTGAGTTTCGTTCATTTAATTATTTATTGAACAAAGATATTTTATAAGCACATTGATTTCAGGATAATTGTAATAGACTTGATAATATAAATTTTAAATACATTTTACGTAATTTTATTTTTTTAAAAATTGAAGCCTAGAGCTTAAGAAATAATTCGTATCTATACTAAATAAAAGTTTCGCAACATTTAAGCCTTAATTAAATTTAAATTTTTCTAATGAGAGACAGCTACGTATGATTGCAAAACTATATCAGTATAACATTAAACCTGCAAAAAGATAGATTTAAACCCTAACTCAAGAATAACTTTTCCTTCATTCACGGAATTAGGTTATTTATCTGTCTGGAATGTTTTCATTTTGTTTTGAAAATTTAACATGCTTTTATCTGCGAGAGACGAATAAAATGTTCAATAAACAACAAATGAGGCTGTCTCCCGTTGGACATATATGTTTAGTTTAGGTTTAAAAGTAACTGCCTCTTGTAAAGGTAACTTCACTCCTAAATCTGTTTTATAATGGGATATAGTTGTATGTAAGTACGCTTTTATCTAGCTAAAGTATTAGGCTTCATTTTAGTTTAAAGGAATAGTTAAAGCAATGGCTTCTGGTGTCTGATCCAGTGATCCATTTTTACATTTTTCAAAGTTAAAATTCGATAATTCTCTTTATTAAAACTTGACATCTTTTGATAAAACTACATATTAATTTATTTTTAAGGTTATAATATTCAGATGAATATATAGGACAGAAATGCTTGCATATACGAATTCTTTATTAGTAATTTGTACTTTTTTTATATTTTTAACGGTTAAATACAGAACTTTCTTAAAGTGAACATTTTCTAACCATGGAGCAAACACACATATTTATCTAACTAAAAATGATTGATTTCTTAGAAGTCTGTGCATAAGTAAAGTATTAGTCGATCAAATAAAACTTTAATGAAAAAATCATCAAAAATTAAAAAAAACTCATATTATTATTTTGGCATAGATAGCATAACATTTTTTCTTGAATCATTAAGTTTTAAGATTTTAAATAAGTTTGTATAAATGTTTTTATCATAAATTCTTTTTTTACCAATAAGTTATTGAAAATTCAAAAATTCAATATTATTAATCATAACAACATTTTACATTCGTAATTATTTTACGAAATATTGGTCTCAAGTGTTGTTCTCTACTGAATTTTTTTCTCTGTATTTTGTGTAGCTTTTTTTAATGATGTGTAAAAACAAAATACAGCTATAATTATTTTTCTGTAGTTTAGATAAAAACATTTATGACCAATTTTAAAATCTAAATGTACTATTATCAAGTTTCATTTAATATTTTTTTAAAACCTCTCTCTCCAAATTACTAACTTCTAAAAATTAACTTACATTCAGGGTTTTATTTTTCCAAATTAAATACAAAATTAACTTAAATGATCTTAATCCAGGTATCAATACTTGGTTTCCCGATTAATTGCTTTAAACCTAATTGTTCTTTAAAAGAAGTAATTAAAAAAGTACTGGTAATATTAATGTAAAAGTTTATAATTATAAATCACTTTTTTTAGATTTACTACTCATTTAAATTTGTTTTGATTACCTGATATTGTTTTACTTTGTTCTTATTTCAAAATACTTATTTTTGAAAATTATAAAATAAAAAAAACATAATAATATTAAATTAATAACAATAAAACATTCCAATAATTTTATTCTAGTTTTATAAAATGGATCTTTTCTGGTTCAAAAAGGAAAACATTTATGCAAAATGCACTTGCACATACATTAACAACTTTGTATTTAAAATTACAATCGTATACAATATGTATTTGATTAAATATTTTACAGTTTATATCACTTTTCATCTATACAGAAACTGCTTTAGTTACCAGTTCTACAAACCATGTTTTATTTTTAAATACTTCAACTTATTTTACAAATAGCAGGATGCTTATAACAGCTAAAGTTAGTTAAAAAAAAGGTTGACATTTTCCCCCTCTTAACCAATATAGTCTACATATTTTAGAACCAATATTAATGTACGCAAAAAGATAATTTCTATTCCCATCCGCTTAGTTCTTAAGTAAATCAATGTGAGTATATAAAATAACGGATAAGGCAGAAAAACACACGTTGCTACATCTGCGGAATGAACTATTCTTTAAAACCCTATTCAACAACTCATATTTTAAATACCTAACAACAGTATTTAGACGACTATATAATAATATATTTTTTTCCTTTTAAGTTAAGTTTGCTACGAAAGTAAGGTATATTAAGTAACTCAAATTACCCTTTAGGGTTGAACTAGTATTTAGCATTGTTCTAGAAACTAACAAACCTGAAAAATGTCCTCCTTTTCCCAAGGAAATTACCAATAAACACAACTCGTACATCTAACCCCTTCACCCTACAGGAGGAGGCATTCATCTGTTTGACCCCCCACAAACAACAGACCAGGAGGCAAGCGAGATTATTAATCCCGAACACTGCCCGGGCATATTTAAATGAAGCCGACTCATTTGCATTTGTCATCCGATGCCGGCGCAGGTTATAGCTGCCCGGATTGCCGGGCGTTTTGGTCAGCATAATGTCCGGGAAATGACTTCTGAATTATGCGATTCGAGGGGGGAGGAAGGAGGCGATGTCACGCCACGGGCTGTCGTTTTCGTGTCAGTCTGTGGACACACTACCGGGCGATGCTTATTTGATGGGCGGGGGAGTAAGGTTATTGCTTGGAGCACGCACTTGAAATTGGGATGAAGAGGGAGAGAGAAAGCAGCTGGTGTGAGGTTGGAGTGCCTTGCTTAGTTTGAAAGTTAAGGTTTATGTTTATGAATGGGGAGTGAGTGGGATGGAGGGCTAGTTTGAATGAGGTTGTTAAGTATTCTGGGAAATTGATGAGCTGTTTTTACTATATTTCCATAATTTGTCTGGTAGGTATAGGTAGTGGTAGGAACACTAATATTGGATTTTAATGTTTTATGTTTTAATATGATGTTGCAGTCAGAAGTTCATTTTATAGAATCAAAGACAGTATAATAGATTAAATAGCGATTAATGTTTATCAAAACGTTTTTTGAAAAAGTAATGCTCATCCTTGAATTTTTCTGCTAACTACAAAACAATATGCGCAAAAAAATGCGAAATTGCCGTAGCTCTCGGTTTTAATCAAATTAAGCTAACTCTTTTGGGTTAACTTAAAAGTCTTCCAGCTCGCTTACAAATATTTGCTGATGTTATGAGAACCATTATGTGTGAGAAATAATTCAAATATTCTCATAAAACTCTCGGAGTAAAATGCAGTGATCTTCATAACCACTCTCTTTGGTTTAAATTTATTGATTTTTGCATTTATATCGATTTTAACATTCTTATATGTATATTAACCTGATATGATTGAACGACATCTAGAATCAATTGGGCTTTAAAACTGGTCACTTAATTTTCAACACTTTTATTTAGCTGTTTCCTAGATTGTATAATAAATATTTGCTAATATTTTTAATTACAAAGGAATAAATAAAGAAAAATAATTCTTGTAAGATGTTAATGCAAAAACCATGTCTGACTTGATAGTGAAACTTAAATATAATAATGGGTTCCTTACATTCGAAGAAAGTAAAAATAAAAACAATGAAAAGCGCTTTGAAAATATAAAACCGTTTTTTTTAACAGCAAACAGTCCTTATATCAGTTCCCCGTTTATTCTGAAGAAGAATCGTTTCACATAATGTATCAAACATTTTAATTGAACTTAATTTCCACCACACGTTTGAATTTGGTTTCTAAATATGGTAAAAATCTCATAACAACAAAATATATAGTATATATTTAATCACAATTATTATTTGCCCCAAAGCTATATCTTCTTTCACTCTTATCTTACAAAAAAAATAATTTTGACAGTTTTAAAGAAAAGTGATAACGAGTATTTAAAAAACTATCTATTTTTCAGTTAAAACTTTAAACCCTAAAGTTTTCCACCCATTTCTATAAAAATACACATATATACAAAATATTATCCATCGAGATTAAAACCCTAAGAAATTAAAAAAAACTCCGAGATTAATTTCCATACCAAATTCAACTAAGGAAATAATCCGACGCCTTTGGACCTTTTGTTCTTCGAACTAATCAGCTAAACCCCTGATGCACAAGTACCCTGGACAATATCAGCTCATTATTTAACCCATATTAGCGGCTAGTGTTCCTTTGTTTAATGAGTTAGGTTCCAAATTGATTTATTTCGCCCCCACACTGGTTTACTGCCTTTTAGGGACCTGTCCTGTATCCTATTGTATAGTTTAGATGGCTTTTCAAACTCCTAAAAACTATCTACGGAAGTTTTATAAGCACCGGATGAAGTTTACTTGGAGTGTATTATAGATGATTCCTTTGTGAATGCTCTATTGGTTGTGTGCGATAGTGAATTTTAACTTCTAGGAAGTTAAAGTAAGTGTAAAAGGTTTGTAATGTAAATTTGAATGTTTGTTTTTCGCACCTATTTTCCCAATGTTAACACTGTCAAGCAAGTTAAAAGAAATAATAAATATCTTAATGGAACTAAACAAGTTTAAAGTTGCATGAGAAAGGCATGTTAAATAATTTTAGGAATTACACATAATTTTTTTCTTAATATTCAGTATAATTTAATTTGAAATTTAGCGTCGCAAAGCAAGTTGAAATATTATCTAAGGACTTTAATCTGTAAAACAATTATGTAACTTTAAATACATTAATTAAAAAGGCTTAAACAGAAATAACTGTAAAATAACGATATTTGGTGTAAACTTAAGGTTCATGATTTTAAATATTTATTTTAAAACTTATGGAAATACTAAAGTCACTAAACGAACACTTCCAAAAACAAAGAGAAATATTTATGTAAGGTTCAACTTTTGTAAACTTTTGAACAAGAAAATTTCAATTTAATTTTCAAGACATTTTGGAGTAACACGGTGGATATTTTAAATTGCTCTCCTATACAGTGAAAAGTTTTCCATTTTACGTAAAAAAATTATTTGTATCATCATATCATTACAAATATACGGTCTGTTCACAACTAAGTAAATTATTTCAAAACTAAACAATAATATAAACATATTGAACGGCTTTATCTTGAATTCATACAGTATATTGCAGTTACATGTATTTAGGTAGACTGTTAAACAAAGGATTCCTCTTTTTACATCTGTAACACAGGTCCCCATAAGTTAATCTAAAGTTAAGTTATATGGAACTTATCTATGATGATTGGGTTAACAATGCGCCCCATCGGTATCTTCCTTTTCATAAGTTCCTAAAACTTCCTCCGAGAAACAAGAACCATTTTCATTTACTTGCACATCGACAAAAGGGCACATTAATCTTTGCCCCTACATGAAAATCCCACTTTCTCGTTTCAAAACTTCTCAAAGCAGGGGGCAGACTTCTAATATCCACCTTCGCCCTGTTGTTTAATTGGCCATGTCTTCGGGTTCCAACTTTAATAACTTCCCTTTGTGAGGCTTTTTGGAGGGGGGTTATCGGGAATTCCGTTCACACGTTTTAGGAAAAGAATTGGAGAAAGTCGTTGTTTCGTTTCCCATTGCGATCCGCATCTGCTGATTGATCGATTTTTAAGCGGACGTGCCCTGCATCGTCCCTACAGAACTCTGTTGGGGTCGAAATGGGAAGGGTTAAATGCCGAGTAGACGGGTTTGACTTTCTCGAAGCGTTCTAGGATGGTTTATCGGTTTGGTTTAATCGAAAGAAAACTGCGTGCGCTTAGCATTAAAACGACCAATACCACTAAGGTGAATTAGGCTAACGTCAGCTATGGAATTACACAACACCGATGTATCATCGGGAATTATACTGTCATTTTTTTTGCTGATACTTCATATAAAGTCTATTTACATAAAGTTCTAAGCTTCATCTATATTTTTTACCTAGAATACGGCCTAAGATGGGTGACTACATTATAATTCTCTGAAATAACCATTTTTGTAATGTATACACTACCTCTATTAAATAAATTACTCCAATATTATTTTTACAAAAAACAGTATATTTAAAATGATTCTGCACCAACACTATACCCTTTTCATTTTGAACTGACGCCTGAAGAATAGAGCTTTACCCCTCGCTAGAAGTATAACCATGGCTACGCTCTTCGAGCAGCCAATAGAAAGCCTTCTTCGTCTCTGTGAAGTTGATAGTTGCCATGGTTAGTGATTCGGTGATGGGGGAAGGAAATATTTCAGGGCGCCAGTTCAAAATGAACAGATTATAATAAACTGTTCCTGTACGGTGATATCACAGTTCTGTTATATTTCCAAACTGGTCTTTTCACTACAAGGGGGAAGGTTTCGCCCTGCTCAAACTTTAAATATGGTATTATTTTCCACTTGGACATAAAAATTGAAATATGGGTAATCAACAGTTTCTTAATGTTTCAAATGATCAATAAATGAGTATGACAAACCTAATAGTTGACTAATGATATAATTTTCGATGAATAAATCACGGTTTAACTCTCATGAGAATCATCTCATCAATCAATATGCTTGAGTAATTTTACCCGTTATCCTTCAGGTACGAACGACACCTTAGACATGTACGACACCGACTACAGCGGAGGAGATTTCTCGGAACTGGTGTCCGGCAGCCTGACCGCGACTTCCCAATCACCCCACCTCACCAGCGCCTTGCTCCTGCTGGTCTTCGCCTTCAGCCTGACCGCGACTTCTGCAGCTTGCTGCTGTAGCTTCAGGTCCTGAAACTGAAGAAAATTTGTCTTGAACTGAAGAAAAAACCACGGACTTGCTCAAGCATGTGGCAACCTCGCAGCATTGCGTAAAGCATTGACTGGAGATGACGGACATTAAAACGAGGGTTGGAAAATGGACGTAAAAACACTTTGGAATCGAAGAGGATTAGATCCGTTCTCAATTTGAAGTAATCAAATACTGGTGCATGTTGGCACATTCGACTGTGCTTCTTATATACTGTTTCGGAGGGAATAGTGAGTGGACTGTGTGAACTCTGAAACTCTCCGAACATTTTTTCATTTTTAAATGTATAATAATTCTGAAATTCCGTTGATCTATTCAGAGTGTATGTAAAGATATACGGGAATGTTCGGAAAAGGAGAAAGATTATTATTATTACTATTCGTGAAATAAATACTTTTAACGAGTGCGTATTTGTGTTTTAATTATTTGTGAAAGAGTGCTATCAATTTAAAACTCTAACCATCTTTGAATAAACCTTTAATTTTTCATTCTTTACAGTGACGATAACTATACTCTGTTCATTTTGAACTGACGCTTGAAAATATTTCCTTCCCCCACCACCGATCTGTAACCATAGCAACTATCCTCGTCAAAGTGACGAAGAAGGCTTACTATTGGCTGCTTGAAGAGCGTTACTATGGTTACGCTTCTAGCGTGGGGGAAAGCACTATTTCTCAAGCGCCAATTCTAAATGAATAGAGTATAACATGTTTTAATAGATATCAGGTTAGTTTAAGAGTTGGTTGCGTGCGTCAAAGGTGGTTTAAGTAATTCTTAACTAAGCTACTTTCTAACGAGTTTAAAATTTAAGTCTGTTATCCTGATGCCCATTATTTCTCTTACCTGCTCAAAGTAGTTTTTTTATGTTTTAAACTGAAGAATCTCTAAACTATTTCGTTCGTTATAACATTTTACTGCTTATTCCTTTATAGTTAAGATGACTCAACCTCTGCTATTAGACTTTATGTTTTTCGAACATTAAACTGATGGCAAGTAAAACGAAAAATACCTCTAACCAGACATAGTTTTACAATACTTACCAGTTAAATGTATTTACTAAATTGCTTTTCCAAATACTTGTGTTAAACTAAAATATAAAAAAGGGATACATTCGGATGCTGGGGTTATATTTATTTAAGAAATATTAAAGAATTCCCAAATATCTTATATAAAACTTTATTGGTAAATTGTAATACCAATATAAAGTTGAGGAGCACCAAACCCTATACCAGTAAATATCATCATCATAACTATACCCCTTTAACAAACCGCCCGTGTTTAGTTAAGGAATGCCGCAAACATTCTGGAGTTCTTTTAAGATCACTTCAAATAATTCCTTTACCCGATATCGTTGAGAATACTCACTTAGCTATCTACCCTCACGACTAAAAACCTTTTCTTTCTCCGATGAATCTTTCCCGGAATTACATGTCCGAGGAACTATAATAGCGTGATCCTCTTAAATCCCACCAAAAGTGCAGCGAGATCTGATTCCAACCGAAGCCCTCTCTTCTAAAAATTAATTACTCCGCATTCTTAAAAGAAACCCAATACGGAGCAAAGCTTCCTCTTTCGTAAACGGCACTTAATACTCAAACATAAATATCGCCTTCCTTTTCCCTGGAACAGAAGCGTGGTCAGATTAATGCTCTTTCCAAAGTTTTGCACTTACGGGCACGTGAACTTTGAAAGAAACGGATCCCGGAAAGTTTTAAAATGAGGGAACTCCTCGGAAGCCCCTTGTAAACTAACTAACTAGTGTCGGGACCCGGGAAAGATAAAATTTATCGCTAACCTCTCTAATCAGCTAATTACGCGAATTCAAAATGGCTGCCCCCTTTGAGAGGGGGAATTCCGCCTTTGGGAGGGATCTCGTTTGTAGATGATGAGGTGGAAAAAACTGATTTTCATCTAAAACTACTGATTAAACCTACCATTCGAGCAGAAACTGAAGCCGTTTATGCTTAAAGTATATAAGAGAAAAGGAGAGCAATTACAAAATTATGTAGTTAGCGTTGTTAGTTTTTTCAGATAAGAAAGTGGTGCCATTCGGGAGATCGGTATGAATGATGACTTAATAGGCCTGTTTGAAAGGTTGTAAGGGTTAGGTTTCACTTAGTTAGATGTTTTTGTAGAAAACGAAGTATGCTTTAATTTGTAAATTACAGGTTGGCAACGGTGTTTTATCAGTATAAATATAGTATTGATAATTTACATCTGTATTAATCGTTTAATATGTTTGTTTTTGTGTTTTAAACTAATTTTTTTATAGAAGAAAGTAGTTTAGAATTAGTTGGTTTGTTCGACATTTCTGATAAGTTTTTATTATATTCTGGAAAAATAATTAAACAACCTACACAATTATTGAAATTGAATGTTTTAAAAGTAATGTTTTTTATACATCGTTTCTTACCTACTTTTTATAATTCAAACTAAAAATTTATATGCAATTAATTTATCTATTTAATATTTAAACAATATTAGTTTAGTATTGAAATTAGCTGTGCAGCGATAGATTTTTAAAGTCCTAAAACCTAAGAATAAAATACTGTTAGTTAGTAGAAACTATAAAATTGTTAGAAATGCATATGTTTGTCAGGTTTTTAGTAGGTACACAGTATATCCAATAGCTTCTATAACCTTTCACCTTTCGTACCTTTTATAAATAGATTTATAGTAGAATAAGTTCAAACAGTATTGGATTTTAATACGTTTTAAAATAATTAGGAAGTGTATCAAAACATTACCGTCCTATAAAATTTCAAATGGTAAACAGCATTTATCACAACGTAATTCATTCCTTCATCTGCATTTACTTTTATGCCCATAATAACAAGTACTTTATTTTATTACATTGCAGTAATTTGATTGGAAAAAGCATTTTCCGTTTGTAGCATACTTGAAACTGGAATAAATTCCGTTAATGAAGATTTAAACTCCTCATTTCCCCAGGAAAAACATTCGCAAGTCTACTTAATTCAATTACAAATCACTTAACACCCAAACAAAAACAACATTCTGACAGAAGATGGATCTGAAAAACATCCTTAATTCATCAAAGACATAAATAAAGTCATTATATTTTATAATGGAACATTAAATTCGAAATATTTTTACCTTCCTTTATGTCCCCCAAGATCCCTGGAAGTATTTTTAAGAGCAGCTAAGAAAGACAAGTGACTTCTTAATCCCTGAGGCTTTGTAGCAGCTGTACTAGAGTCTCAGTTGCTTTAACTGAGATAAAACAATAAATTTGGAGCTTTGAGAATAAATCTCACGTTGAATATAATTAAAGACAAAAACTTCCTCTTCTCTGGGAAAAAGAAAATTTATAATTTCGCTCTAAGCACAAACAACTTTTTAGCACTACCGATTAAATCTTACGGAAACGGGAGGCACTTATAGAGATTAACACTTAATATAGAAAAAGTTTTTTTCAAGGCTAGAAGAAGGGCAAAACGTTAATTTGGCAACTCTAAGTAAAAAAAAAACTGGAGTATTTCGGTACGGAATTTGCATTATCGATTGCTGCGTAAGTGTTGGAGGAGTTAAAAATCGCAGGGCAAATGAGCTACCTAAGACAATTAATATGTCATTTGTTGGAAGTTTTGTGAAATGAAAAATCCGGACAATTTAAGTACCCGTTTTCTTAATGTTAAAACAACTTTTCTGGGTAAAAAATTCACTTTTGTGTTGAAATTACTCGTTCCCTCTTTATCATTAATCAGGCTTAATCTTTTCCGTAATGACAAAGTGCGTAGGTGGAGTCCCGAAAAAAAACTTGTAGAAGTTTAATGAAGTTCATAAAAAAAGTTACTTCCTGAACGTTGAACACAAAGTTTCCGAATTCTTCCAAGGTGTGCCTTCTATATTAAATTATGATTGAAATTTTATAAGTTCAAAAGTTAATATGAAGATTATTTTACGTATTTAGGTTTGATTATGAAAAACAAGATAAATAATTTATTAATATTGATATCTGTATCCAAAACGGTATCGAATAAATAATAGGCATTCGATTCTAATAGAATCTGGAAGACATGTTCAGATTTCGTCGCTTTTCCACTCACAAATTCTGTAGTAAAGAAATGTCAAACCAATTTTTTAACACTTTCTTAAAACAGTTACAAACAGGCATAAAAGAGTAAACTTTTGACTATTGCCTTAATTTTCTTTTCGTCAAATAAGCAAGACTAATACTGTATAGTTTTAAATGTATAATTAATTGATTGACAGCAAACACTTAAAAAGTTTGAATGCAAATAAATAGGATGAAAGATGTAGTAAGTAATTACAAGAATGAAAAATATGATAGTGCAAAAAATTAGTTGTTTGTATGTAGCATATACCTAATAACCTAGTGTACCCGTATTCCTCTTACTAACATTAAAAAGTTCAAATAATTTTACCTTCATTATTGAAAACTAAAATCCCTTTGTGCAGGCTAACGTTAACTATTTCCTTTTTTAACGAAGAATAATTTTTACAGAATGTGTTCATCTTTTGCATACTCCCTCGTTTTCAGTTCTCATTAGGTGTAATTTGATTAGTAAGGTAATATAATATGTTAGTTCAGCGTGTATTCGGAACTAATTACTTCTGATAACATGATTGCTTACTCACATAATTGCTGTAACTAGTAGTTTTTATACAATCTAAGCTTGATTCAAAGCAAATGACTGCAACGTAACGAAAAGAACTAGATTCATTCTACTAATCCGCAATGTGTTTTTATCGTTCTCAGAAATGCTGGAGGTTTTTTCTAAAGAAGCTAAATACCATTTCATTTTGTGATCAACTTAATTACCGTCTGTTCTCGTGTTTAAGCACTTTGTTGACTTCTATAGTTCTGAGACCTTTTTTTCTGTTGCCATTTCTGTCATATATTTAGGAAAATTCATAACTAAGGATAATTTTTGAAATGTTCTTATTTCAAACTTAATTAAAATCTGATTCAGCAGAAAGAAACTGTTTTTGATGAAAATTGCTTTGATTTTTCAATCAGGTATATTTGTTTAAGAAATACATATTGTAATCGAAGTAAAACATAATACAAAGGAATCCATTAAAATTTTAGGATCCTTGCATTTTTCCAATCAGGCTATTCATTCGTTTCTTCTTGAAATGCTATTGTTTAACCTTTCTTTTGTATTTATTATTTATTGTTTGAAAAGTTTTACTATTTGAAAAATTAAGTTTATATCTATTCAATCTTTACCATTCATCTTCATATTGATTTCTATAAAAGACAATCTGTAAACACCCCTATCTGATTATTATAAACTGCGTTTGTACCGAACACTTTATGAAGTAGGTCTCACCAATCGATGCAGTTTGTCGCGACTTCTAGGCGTCTTCACATGGGAAATCCCATTCCTTCCAAGTATGTGAAGTACTTCTTCAATTTGAAAATGGTATTCAACAATCCTTAGTAAGTATATCTATAGAACTGTCAGACACTCATTCAGAATTGTCTTCATCGATAAATAATTCAACGAGATCAATGAACTTCTCTACACTAATCCTGTCTGACGCATTACAAAATAGTCTACAATAGTACTGACAATATTTTGATTGTAGCATTATGGAAACGTATTCTAGTATATTTTTTAAGATAGGTAAACAAAACAGATGAATGGAATGCCTCATTCTTCACTTTTACGCTAGATTTTAGAATGAGAATTTATACAAGTACCATACTCGAATGTTGGGAAAGAAGCACACTTCTATCATGTTATCATGAAAGCGATCCAGAATGCACTTTTTAAAGGTTTCTTAGCCAATTAATTAGAAGAAACCGAAAATATCACAACATGTTCCTTTTTATAACATTAAATTCGTTAAAATTCATAATTTTTGTTTTACTATTTCTAAGTAAGAAGACATTCAAATGCTACTTAAGAATGTTTTTGGTCATTTTTGACCACCCCCTTGTCAGTAAATATAAGCAAATCGTAACCTCCCTCATATTTATGTAAAAAAAACTTGACCCCCTCTATTCTTTTGATACAAAATAAGAATTTTAAGTATAGGGGAGATCCATAGGGCCACCCCACTTTTTTAAATGATATTTAATTTCTTTCTCAGATGGGTGAAAGGAAACTCCAATTGCTATGTTTTGACCAATTTTAAGTCTTTCAGGAGAATAATCTGCCTAGTTTTAGATAAAAATAGTTTTTCATAGTTGTTAAGTGTCTTTTTAAAGCTTAGCTCTTATATTGTTCTTTCAAGGGTAAATCAAATAATTTTCTTCTTATTTTGAGCATAATTTTGTTTGTCAAATTAGAAACAAAAGGAGAAATTGAAAAAGTTCCAATTCCACGTGATTTTTTTTTCTCCAAAATAAAATGGCCTGCCCTAAGTAAACCACAATCCTATTCTGAAGGATTCACAAATGAATGGTCTGTAAGTATTATCTTCATATTTTACTTCTATTAAAATATAAGAAAGGGTTGAAATCGTGCAACGAACTTTTAGGGATCATAGGAATCAGAAAAATTATTTTAGTATAGAACAGGGGGTCTCTAATCTTTAGTTCTATTGAACGGGTTTTGATTGAAAGACATATCCGATTGCACAGATTTAGATATAAGAGTTTCAGAGAAGGATATAAAAAAAGATATTCTAAATAATTCATTAAACCCAACACTTTATTTCTTTTCATCATTTAAGATTTTAAATTAGATACTTAAAAATGTGGGTTATAGTGGATCCAGAAAGTGTACACTTGTGCAGATTAACATAATTGTTAGCATCTCAGTCGGGTTTTTCTAATAAATCTCTTACACATGCAACTTGTGTTTGGTTTTTGGTATCAATTTTACACACTGTAAAGTCGAACATTTTTTAAGTTTTGTGATTTTTTAATAAAAAGTTCTGTAAATAAATAATTTCATTTCAAAATTTAAGTGTGTATCTCTCATTACTTATATTTTTAGAGTGATGTGAAACAGTGGCCCTAGGTACAAATCCTACCGGTACAGTAACAAATTGCACCTAGGGCAATTTTTGAAAATTTTTAAAAAGCGTTTTGCTTCAATAAATTATTTATATAATGAGTATTCAATAATCAAAATAAGTAAACTTTTGATGATGTGTGCATATCAGTTTCATAACTTAAAACAAGTTTTGAGGCTTAGTTTGGGGGCTTTGAAAATAGTTGGCTTTAGGTACACGTAAAAATAGTAAAAGGATGAATTCAAGTAAATTGGGTATAGCACCAATATTTTCCTGGCTTCTAGAATCACCCATTTTCAGAAGAAATTTATAAGCGACGAAGTTTTACTTAGAAATTAACTCGCTTAATACATCTCTCAGACCACAGGACCATAGCTCAACAAGCGTACGCTCTCCCCGTTAACCCTCAGATAGACTGCAAACTCTCCACAAAGGGCTTCAGGACAGTTGAACCCATTCACTTAACGGAAATCTAATCGCACAAGACCTCTGATGCACTGCGGTTGCACGTAATTAGGATACATAATGTAAACGTGCCTCAATCGCCTGTCTCAGAAACTTTCCTCATGTATTAGTGAATGAAGCATTGTGGACTCACAATGGGGAGGTACACGGGCGGATTTGGAGGCAGTATTCAGCAGTTATGTGGATCAGGTTTCGAGGACGTTTCCAATAGAATATTCAATAACGCTTGATGGATTAGGGGATTTTGGGAGGATGCTTCCTTAATTTGGGGGAGGATGTTAATTAGGTGTGGCAGTGGAGCAGAGGATTTGGAGATGTTTATTGAGTGGGATGAGCGTGATGAAATATTGGGGATGGTATGAAAAATTGTGTTGAGTAATGTAAAGAATATACTAAAATCACCTTTATAATTTTTTTGACGATTTTAGGTAAAGGTTTGGTTTATGATTGAACACAGGCTCTTTTAGAAAGATGCTTCAAATTTCTTTGAGAACTTAAGAGTTATGTAAGACATATTGCACTTGAGGTTTACAAAAGCTTTTTATTCTACATAGTTTTTTTAGTTTTACATATTATTTAATTTTGACGTACTATTTCAGAGTTCTTTGATTTTTCGCAATACAAACGTATCTAAATTCTACTGTGTGCGTCATCATATTCTTAAAAATCTGTAGGTTTCTATTTTAAGTTTGCAGAAATAATTTATTTTAACCGGGAAACTAAATTAAAAAATACTAAAATTCCACATGAAATTGACAATAAAAGCAAACACGTCAAGAAATCTTACTAGTGTAAATATATCTTACTTTTAACACATTTCTAATTTTTTTTTTCAATAAAAAAAGAATGTATCGAACTCTTATGTCAGTCCTCTTACCCACTTGATAAGAACCATCCAAAAACTCTTCAACTCTCATCCACTCCCACTTACCTTCCCCATTTAGATCCAAGCCCTCCCATTCCTATTAATATTTAATCCACCTCCTCAAGTTCAAACTGGAAACTAAAAGGACATACAAATAAGACATTCCCAGAAACTCTCCGCCCCAAGCCAGCGCTAACGGGAATGGAGGTTGAGAGCTCCTTAACAGCTCCCTGGCTGACACGGTCCGGCCCGGCAATTACCAGTAATGGCCAGTTTATAGTCGCTTTGTTGACTCTGTCCTTTTACCACCGAGACGGTGAAGATCGGCGTTTATTATTGGTAATAGAGACTTCAAACGGCTTGGGGAGAGAGTAGCGTTTGAGTTGGGTGAAATGTAGAAGGGTAATTCAGAGCGAAAAGCTTGGGCAAGGGTTTTAATTGTTCCTTTGTGGAAGATAGTTGTTTAAAGTCTTGTTTGGGAGTTGGTATTGAGTTTGGGAGTTGATGGTGGGTGGTATTTGGGAGGGTAATTTTCGGGAGTTTTAGTGAGGGTGAGAAGTAAGTATGGTTCGGTTGTGGGATTGGAGGAGGCTTTAAGATTATATTTGTTTGGAAAACTGTGAGACAGTAGTTCGAATTATGCATGAATTGTCAATTACATGAATGCATGAATTATTTGAAGTAGAGGTTTGGTATGCTATTTAACAATTGTTGGAAGCGGCAGAATTGTGTCAGAATTATTTTTAGGATAAACGCTTTGAAATTAACTGCTAAAAAGTTGTCTTGGAAGTATAGTTTGCTATTAAGTTTTCAATTTGGTATAATGTATGGAGGTTTTAATAAACTGAATTATAGTGGTTTCTTTAAAGTTGGCACAAGTATGATAGTGGAATTAAATTTTGTTTTAAAAACACATTTCAAAAATGAGCAGATGGGTTTCCAATTTGTTTTTAAAAAATAATAACGTTTTCGAAAATGATGAAAAAATTTATTCACAAATCAATAGATACTCATGAATAGATACTCATTATATTCTCAATTACTGAGATAATGAGGTAAGGGGTCATCCATAAATTACGTGAGGTCAAAAAGGGGGGGAGGGGTTTGGAAAAATCTCACCAAATCTCACCAAGGGGGGAGGGGGGGTCGATTAAAATCTCACGTCAACTTTTTTTAACTTAATTATAACATAATTAGGTGCTATGAAGCACAAAATGCAAATAATTTTTAGAAAATAATTTTTAAAAGTTGTAGGTAAATCTCACGTGGGGGAAGGGGGGGTCAAGAAAAATTTCACTAAATCTCACCAAGGGGGGAGGGGGGTCCAGATTTTGGAAAAAACACCTCACGTAATTTATGGATGACCCCTAATCAATTAATATCAAAGAAGAAACTAATATATTCTGGGAAACATTTCTTACCTCTTGATTTCTTTAGCTTAATGTAACACAAACAAAAAAGAAAATATATAAAGAAAGCAATAGCAAAACATGTATCCATTAAATAGAAAAATGTTGGTTAATTACTTAAAACATCTTAAACACTTAGAACTTTGTTTTAAAATAGAAACCAAAATATAAATAATATTTTTCTGTCAAATTGAAAAGTTTCAGTTGATACAAGTTTAAATACACTATATTGAACAGAAAATAACTATTTGTAATATAAACCTTTGAGAGTCGGTTTTTTGAAAAGCCTGAGATTTTTATTTATTTACCACATTATTGACTCTAAAGGTAAAACAAACTAGGGCAGTATGTCATAAATCAAAGTCAAAGGTTATCCAAAAAGAAATACTACAGTGATTAATGTACCTAAGTTTTGTACCAATCCATACCAAAGTTTTAATCGTTTCTATGAAAACTGTCATGACAAGTTTTTACTAAATTGAAAAGTTTTATGGGAATAATTAATTACCCGAGGTAAATAAATGTTCTTAAACATGATTTATATTTGAAAGGCATAATTTCATAGCTCCTTCATAAGTTTAATAAGTGAAGTTATTTATAGAAAAGAACTTCTAATATTTTTAGTGAAAATGTGGAGTATTGAAATGAATTACTTTCACTAAGTTACTATTAAAGAAATTCAATAAACATTACTCCAAACAACTTATAATGACTAAATAAATTAAATACTCATGTAATAATGTGGACATCCATAAATTACGTAAGGTCAAAAAGGGGGGAGGGGTTTGGAAAAATCTCACCAAATCTCACCAAGGGGGTAGGGGGGTCGATTAAAATCTCACGTCAACTTTTTAAGTGTGAAATTAAACTATTTTTTTAAGTATGAGAAAGGAATAATACCACAGAGAAGATAATGTGATGATTTTTAGGCGGAACAATGTTCTTTTCTCCCACATCATTAATAATGGAAAAGTTTTAGGTGCTGCGAAGCACAAAATGCCAACGAATAGGATAGAAAATTATTTTTAAAGGTTGTAGTTAAATCTCACGTGGGGGGAAGGGGGTTCCAGCAAAATCTCACTAAATCTTACCAAGGGGGGAGGGGGGTCCAGATTTTGGAAAAAAAAACACCTCACGTAATTTATAGATGTCCCCTAACAGCTCTCTTTTTATCAAAATGTTTTTTTAGTTTAATGAAGAGAATGTTGGTTTACCGTTCTATAAATTATAAATCATTCAGTACTTATTTATCGATGTGTGTAAATGTTTTAATTTTCATCTCTTTTAATCACGTCAATTTTTTAAGAAATTAGTTCACAAAATTGGAAGATATTAATGAAAGAAAATTTCATAAAAGTGATCTTTCATGAAAAGTGTAGATAAAGGGGTCCTAAATTCTTACCTCCCTAGTCGGTAAAGTTAAGACGATAGATTTTAAAATAGGTGTTAATAACGCTTTGTTTCTTGCCTAAAATCGAAAAATAACCAGGTAATTTTTTTAATTGATCATAAGCACAATAAATGAAATGTCATTGTCTTTAAACACAATCATCACGCAACACTAATTCCAAATCATTGCGCAAATAATTAAATATATTTTATACCATATGAAGACTAATTAATCTATTATGCGTTACTATGAAACCCTATTAGAATAACGTTGGTTTTTTTTCTCTTTCTCACCGACACAACATACATTTGACTTCCCATTCCCCCAAACCTAGATTCCAAGGCCACAATACGTTACATCCGTTCCAATCCCCGACATGAAATATCCCACTCATTCCATTATACATACAAGCCTAACAACCCAACAATCCCATCGACATAGATACGAAACACCAGACAATCCAAACGACGTCGCGACGCACATTTCCCCTCGTCACATCAAAGACGCACATTGCCCTCCAACTGCACAAAAGCACGGAACGTCCAAGGTACTGCTTTTCATTTGGCCGAATGAATGAAAGAGAACCTCCGCAAGAGCATTTAGCCGCAACGTAGACTGATGGCTTTGATGGAATGGAGGTACGCACGGAACACCGCAGTTTGCCTCAGAATTTCCTCGGAGAAGATCGGGCAGCTGTTCCCACTGGAGGTGTAAGGATTTATCATTTTTAACTCTCTCAGTCCTTAGCCGACCCAAATTTTCCCTAGGATCCAAAAGTGATCTAGGGCGGTTTCGGATTGAGAGGGATAAAGGAATATGGTGAGCTGAGAGGTGGAATGTGCCCTTGTTTTGATATCTGGCTTCTGCTTGGAGAGAAGTGGAGTGAATCTTTAGTGGGGGCTCTATTAATTATTGTAGATGAGGGTGTATTAATTATTGTAGATGAGGGAAACCATGACAGTTAAGCTCAGGATCCCTTCACGGTTTCTGATTGTTGTAACGAACTTGACGCTCTCACTTTGATTTTAATACAAAATTTTCATCTTGTTCAAGCGTACTGTCTAACCAACGATAGTAAAAGGGTCATGTGATTTTGACATACTCGGAGGGGAGAAAGGAAGAAGCTGAGGGGCGAAGGAGGAAGTTGATCGAAAGAGGAAGATATATTTTCTCCCTCTAACCTGAGTTATACCCTCTATATACATAAAAAAATCTGTATGTTTTAAATAAAATAAAAAATACTGAAGCAAAAAATCACGTGACCCTTTTACTATCGTTGGTTCAACAGTATATAACAAGAGTAATTACGTATAAAAAATATATTAGTATAAATAAGATCAACGAATATGTAATGAATCGTTATGGTTGATATGGAGAATATCGATCAAAGTAACTATCAAAGAATTAAATGAACGAATCAATTAGTATCTATATCAATCAATGGTTTTAATATTGATCAGTCAATGATTATATGGAAATATTAGTATAAATCAATCAAAGAGTGTGAGGAATAATAAATGACTTTTTGGGATAACTAATAAGTAGGATAAAAATCAATAATTATGAACAGTTTCAAGGTAAATATATTATTCACGACGCGATTTTTCGAAAAGTACAAGGAAAAATTAATTTAAAAATATACAATTTCAAAGTCGAAATTGAAGATAAGTTTATGACTATGTGAATAATATATTTAAACTTGAAACTGTTCATAAATATTGATTTTTATCCTACTCATTAGTTAACTAAAAAATCATTTATTATTACACACACCCTTTGATTGATTGATATTCATTAATTTATCCATATACTCATTGACTGATCCATATTAAAATCATTGATTGATACAGATATTCATTGATTAGTTCATGCAATTCAAGACACCATTTTTCGAAAAGTACAAGGAAAATTAATTAAAAATAAACCATTTCAAAGTCTAAATTTGAAGATAAGTTTATGACTATGTGAATAATATATTTAAACTTGAAACTGTTCATAAATATTGATTTTTATCCTACTCATTAGTTAACCCAAAAAATAATTTATTATTACACACACTCTTTGATTGATTCATATTCATTAATTTATCCGTATACTCATTGACTGATTCATATTAAAATCATTGATTGATATAGATATTCATTGATTAGTTCATATAATTCACGACACCATTTTTCGAAAAGTACAAAAAAAATTGAAAATAAACCATTTCATAGTCTAAATTGAAGATAAGTTTATGACTATGCATTCCACACGTTTTCGTTTTTTTCTGAAGAGACTTCAAGTAGTTATTTGACTGCACATAGTTGTCTTAGTAAGTTAATAATAAATTAAGCTGTTTAGCTATTTTTTACCATAAGCTATTTATGTGGCAAAATGTCTCGTAGTATTAAAAAAGTATAATTCTACAGTAACTGCACATTTTTTGGCATAAACTACCTTCAACGGGTAATAATAAAAATTGATTTAATTTGAAATCCCAAGAGAGATAAAACAGCAAAATAACTAAATCACGTAGTTCTAAGACACCACCATAACATACGTTACGTACATTTTAGATTTCTAAATTAAATTTACAAGTTGGATTATCAAAATAATGTATTCGAGCTTTTTAATCTGATTTTCAGTGGTAGCTTTTCTATTCAGTTACACATTTTATTCAATTATTACATAATGGTTAAAGGAATCCCCAGATGATCAACAATATCTTTGATTCGTTTACTAATGTATATTATCTTTACTAACAAAGCTATGCTTTCCATTAGACTGACACTCAAAGATAAACCTAATTGTTCGTAAAGATAAAGTTTGAATTAAACAAAGTACATGTTTTGCAATAATAAAGGAAAGAACTTCCCTTAAAGCCATGAACAACTGACAGTTCCTTTATTGTAGCGTTTATAAAGATTTAATATTTTTTTTCAATAAATGCCCTTTGAGGGGAGCATTATTTCACGAGATACAAAAGCAAAAGCAAGCTCGGATTTAAAAGATGTTTCTCGACTCAATTTCCGCCTCTCCCTGGCAATTGTAATGTGAAAATAACACTGACGACGCCTGCACAAACAACACCAGCAAAAAAAGAGTTACTGGGTGAAAAAAAGCTCACATCCCAGCCCAAGTGATTTAAAATCTGTCCTCTAGCAGAGAGAATTTACGCTACTCCGACACTTTTTCCATCTTTTATCACCTCTCGCAGAGAAAGATTTCAGGAGAAAAAAAGGGTCCCTCAAAAAAAAGAACCATAGAAACAGAACCAAAAAAGATTCGGTATCTCTGTATGGGCAAGAAAGAATAAGATAAAAGAGGAAAATGTATTCATGTTTTCCTCCTTTTCAATTGTTGGAATGTTTTGACGTGTTTTTATGCCCTATTCGATTTGGGACGCTTCCTTTATAACCTCGGAACTCTTATCTCGTAGTTACGAACTGAAAACGGTGCGAAAGCGCCCTTGGAAATGCGCAGGAAACGTGTTATTGCATTTTCAGAGGGTGATTTTGAGAAATAGGCTGCCACAATGACGTTTGCAGGCAATGGGGTCGTGTTTATGAGTGAGACAAACGAAGGAGATGCATTCAGACTGGAGATTAATACGTTTTTATTCCGTGACGAATGTGCTTCGAGTCTGATCTTTTCCAATAATGCTCCACGAAAAGCAATAACAGTTTTCCGTAGCGATGGGCTGGAGTTTTGACTGGAATTGTGCGAATAACCTGGAACTGTATATAATACTATCATAATTGTGTAACTTGCTTTTTTATTTATATTGAAGAAATGTCGTGAGTGTTATTAAAAATGATTGATATATTTAGTAGGTTGGGTCAAAAATATTTTTTCCGTTTTCCCAGGGGAACAGTGACAAAAAGGTGCCAAATGGTTTTAAACTAACATGTGTGAAATATTATTCCATTAAAGATAACTCTATTTGCTTCCGGATTGACGTCAAAGTTCGATTAATATAGTAATTTCATGTAAAAATGGACAAACGAAAATCGGGGTTTTAACTCGATTGGACCAATCTGTCATGAATGTAAACGTACAAAATGGTATAAAAATCCTCATTAAAGACTATAAAATAATTAAAAAGGAAACCAGAGTTGAAATACTTGAGTTGTAGTACAACATATTTTGAAGTATCTCAATGATTAGAACTGGCAATCATAGATTTCTTTCTGGAATCATAAAAATGTGAGAAACCTTTATTCCCGGTTGAGTAGGATAGTAAAAACATTAAATTTCTTCTTTCTCTAAAGATCTTCTTTGAAATTTCAGTGGCATATTAGGGATAGTCCATCCAAAAGTGTCCCCATAGAAGTCCTTAATGTTAAAAAATAAATTTACATATTTAAAGAGTCAAATTTTGAAATATTTTGTTAAGGCGAGCGGTAGATCAGCGTTTTCAACTCAAAGGTCAGTAATATCCTCATAATTTTTAAATTAGCTACATTAATTTTTAGAACTTACTTGTGTTTATTTTAGACTGTTAGATTTGTTATATTTAAACTTTTATGAAAGCATAAGTGAATGCTAAGAAGCTATTTTGAGTCAATCCTCCCTCTAAAGAAATATAATTTATGGGCCTGGGTTTTAGTCTATTGCTACAGAAAAAATTAGGTAAATCATTACTGAGGCGAATCTCATCATGATATTGCTATTACCTTATAAACAAACTATCCATGCGGCACTTGTTTCAACATATTTATATGATCACATTTGGTTCCCAAGACCAGCCAATGAAATAACTGTCCGCTGAATTATGAAAGCGCGATATTTATGAAAAATACAACTATTTCTACTTTTAAAATTAAAAAATATTGTTTTAAACTAGCCATAATTGAGGGAGAATGTATCTGATCTACCAATATTTAAAATCTGACGCTGACAATCCACTATTTGTATGCAAAAAAAACCTCCTATTCTACGCCTGTTTTTTAATATGGTAATACATTATACTGTTACTTTGAAAGTTGTTTTTTTGTATTAAAAATGCATAAATGTGACTAATATGGTAAAAATTGCTTTTAAATACCCTTATTTGTGAGCTTTAAATAATTATCGTAAAAAATTAATTTATAATTTTTTTTAAAATATGAAAAATTACATATTTTTGTTCTATTTGAGGCCAATCCGGAGGCAAAAAGAGTTATTATAATGCAATAATATTTCACACAATGTTAGTTTGAGACCATTTACACCTTTTTCTTGCTGTGCCTGACAGAATTTGTAATTTTTTTTCGCCATAGGAAAATGACTCACCCTAATATTTGGTAGGATTTTTAAAGGTGGCATGATAATAAGTAAAATTGCCTGCTTCATAAAGGGGAATCACGATAACATATCTTCTTAAATTAAAGTTGTTAATGTATCACCTAACGAAAAGAAATACTGAAAAGACTGAAAATATTCGTAATATGATTGAATGGATGCGATGCAATCAATAAATTAAACTGGCATTAAAGCATTTAATTTAACATATTCATCTGAGTAGTAATGGAAGGGTAAACTTTCATTTAAGAGAACGAGTTACTTTTTACGACAGAATGTAACATCTTTTTCCAAAAAAAAGAACATAAAATTTAATAACCTAATGAATTGAAAATAGAGAACCCTAAATTGCAATTACTAAACAATTACTCGAATGCCACAGAATCCCGTCGACCACTGTCCATATTCCACGTCCCCATACCAACTTAATTTTGGTAAAATATGATACAAAACAACATAAGTTTCAAAATTCACTTCATAATTGCCTTTAGAATTAATTATGTGTGTGTGATTCACAGTTTTAGCATAAAAATATCGTCAAAACCTGACGTTTTTTTTCTAGAAAAGATACCACAAATCTAAATAATATCCCACATAAATCAAACGACACTGTGTATCAGAACTCGCACGTAACAAAACCAATATGCGGCTTAATCTTCTCCTTCCCATCAGAGATTTATTAGGCATAAACCCATCCTCAGTAGAGCTGAATGGGGTTCACTAATCATACTATATTAAGACAATTACGCATGCATCCAAAATGGCTCACTATTAGCATATTGAATGGTCGAATGTATCATATTTTATCCAGCCGCCATTAAATATAACCCTTCATAAATTCCACCTACGGTATCTGAGTGTTTGGAATTGAGTCGTTCTACGAGGACAAAATAGCGGCTAGTAAATCAACGGTCATTATTTCATAGCGTCGATGTCACAGGAGATTAGTGACCTGGGAGTGAAAATTGCTGGTTTAGGCAAAGGCTGAGGTTAAAATGACCGGCTTTATTATTCCGGGTATTTTTGAAGTACTTTGGATTGCTGTAATAATATTCGGATGTTGTCGATGTTAAAGATATTTAGGGATTTATCAGTTATATTTAGAGAGTTTTTGTGTTGTGATAAAAACTACCAAAGAAAAGGAATATTGGAAAGTTCAATACTCCAAATGGGATTTTCCATGCTTTTTTTGTTGGCTTGAAGTTTAAACAAACCATGAGTGAACAAACCTTATATGAACAAACGTATTAATTTTGACATCAGTTATATTTGAAACAAAGGAATAAAATTGTTTAATTAATTTCATTTCTAGCACAAAAAGTTCCATTAGTACAAAAAAGGCAAGGTTCTGTTATTTCTTAAAAGCTATTGAAAATAATTGTTTCTTTTAAATCCATCGTAAGATTAAATTTCTACGAAATAACTACTCCCTAGAACTGATACATCATATAAAATGTATTTTGATATTTGGGTCATACCCAAAAAAACGTACATTTCATGTTTAAAACTTTGAAAAATTAATTTCGAATTTCAAAGAATTTTTGCCTGAATATCAGCTAAGATTCTAAGCTTTTCAGTGATAAAAAATTTAAGTTGTTTAAAATAATAATTTTATTTATTTTGAAAGGTTTTGATCAGAGAAGTGAAAGGTTTTTTCCACTCTGTTACATGAATAGAATTTGATTTTTTAATGTTAATAAAAGTAATAAAGATTGTAATTACCTTAATATCTTTGAATATGCTGTGCTTTATTAGTACTCTTGCGCTTTATGTTATTTTTTAAATTTTGAAACTGTGTTGTGGAAGATTAGTGCAAAAATATTTAAAAATGTGAAATATACCTGGATAAAAGTTTATTCCACGGCTTATATTCTTATTGAAAAAATATTATTATTATTTCTGTAATAGCTAGTTTTGTTCCAAATTGTAGGGGACAATTTTAATAAAATTTTTAGAATTATTTTACACTGGAATGCAAAAAAAGTGTGATGTAACAGAGTGGAAATTTTTGTAACAGAGTGGAAAATCTTACATTCTTGGAACAAAAATACCATGATTTTGTAGTAAAAATCAATTAAATCATTTTATTTACAATCTACATTTTATAAGTAACACCAGAAGATATGAAACAAAAATTATGATTTCAGAATAACGTCAATATTTTTGGGAAATAAATAATGTATGGCACCACTCTTTAAAATTTTGGATGAGGGATATATTGTTCTAGATATATATTATATCGAAGGATATATTGTTCTAGAATCATTTGTTCTAGAATCTATGTGAATATAAGAAATGTCTTTTTTATCAGCCTTAAATAATTTATTACTTTTCCACATTTACTTTTTAAGCTCATTACTTTTACTTTTTTGTCAACCCCCATGTCTTCTGACACCCCCTGAAAACTACACATATTTGTAGGTTGAACTGCGAATAGTTGTACTTTAAAACTTTCTGCTTATTCGCTTCATCTATGTTAACATTTAATCTTCAACGTTCTTTGTAACGACCGCCTGGTCCCGTTATACTGAGGTAGGGGTAGTGAAGTGATCGGATCAGGCGGCGGGAAGAAAAAAAGAAGAAAAATGACGAGACTGTTCGGCGGGAGGCATTTTCGCCGATCCCAACCGTTTCGTCCAACGAAGACTCACGGCATTATTCACGGCCAGCGCCTACACCGGCTGGTCTAGGTTTAAGCTTAAGCGAAGACCGGGCGGTTTAGGTGAAGTTCCTTATTCACAATCCAAAGTTTCGTTAACCAGAACCTAAGCTTTTTCCTGCTTTGGCGAAACATCGTCGAGCTCATGATCGGGTTTGGCGCATTAAAGAGAAGCGCAGTCATTGGTTTTCGGTAGTCACGTGACATTGTTTCGTTTTTCTTTGACCACGTGTTTGGCGGTTTCATTCAAAATGTCGAACTCGAAACGTCGTAGTTATAAGCCCTTTGAAATTCAGCTGGTGCTTGCGCTGGCTGATAAATATAAAAGTATTATAGAAAACAAAGAGACCAATTCCGTGGTCAATAATAAAAAGCAAAGAGCGTGGGAGGCTTTGGCGAGGGATTATAACAAGGACACGGATGGGGAGAGCTGCACAGTAAGTCAACTCAAAAATTTGTATCAAAGCCTTAAGAAACGAGCCGGAAAAAAGGCTGCTTCTTTTAGGGCTGAGGTGTTCAAAACCGGAGGGGGTACAATTGAAGGTGATATAAAATTAACCCCCTCCGATGAAAAGTTACTGACCATGGGTGTCCTGAGGCTTCCTCTTCCAACACGAAAGGACACCGATGGAGTGTTAGAAATGAACATGGAAGATCAAGGTAAGAATTTTTTCCCCTTAAAATATAATGTACTATTACATGTGATAAATGTCTATTTTTTCAATGTGTTTACATTTCGAGCCACAAATTAATAAACTACCTTTCAAATTTATTTTAAGCTTCAGCGTTTGATGATGAATTTTCCACTGAGGATTTTGTGGAGACTGAAGTCTTGGTTGGTGCTGAAGTGTTAGAAAATATGGCCACTGCAACACCAAGCTCCAGCTACACTGTAAGATAGATTCTAGAGATCCTAATATAAAATCAATAGAACTTTGGAAAAATTAATATTTAATTTACACCATGTTCCTAAAATATTGCTAAAATTTGTCTATATGTGTACAAGCAGTTCCACTTGAGTTTCAATGTAATATACCTTAGATTATGATGTTTCATAAGACTTAGATATAAATTATAGTAAATAACAAGTGGGTTAATTCTGTTAGCTTAATTTATTACTTTTACACTACAGCCTTCTTCAGTCCAAGACAGTGTCGTGGTGCCAAAGCTTTTCCCATCTCACCCTGTCCCGCGCAATTGCTCTCCATCTGGACCCTCAAATAATTATCAGGTACTGGTTTCCCTTGAAGAATAACAATCTTTCAATGTAATATACCTTAGACTATGATGTTTCATAGGAATCAAAAATAAATTATATTAATTAACAAGGGGTTTTAAACTTAAGCTTTTAGCAACAGTATATGTGCTTGGAGCTAAATAATTTTGTCAGCTTAATTTATAACTTTTACACTACAGCCTTCTTCAGTCCAAGACAGTGTCGTGCCACCAAATGTCTTCCCACCTCACCCTGTCCCGCGCATTGGCTCTCCATCTGGACCCTCAAATAATTATCAGGTACTTGCTTCTCTTGAAGAATAATAATCTTTCAATGTAATATACTTTAGACTATAATGTTTCAGAAGAATCAAAAATAAATTATATTAATTAACAAGGGGTTTTTAACTTAAGCTTTTAGCAACAGTATATGTGCTAGGAGCTAAATAATTCTGTCAGCTTAATTTATTTCTTTTCTTTTACACTATAGCCTTCTTCAGTCCAAGACAGTAGTGTGCCACCAAATGTTTTCCCACCTCACCCTGTCCCGCGCAATGGCTCTCCATCTGGACCATCAAATAATTTTCAGGTACTTGCTTCTTATTGAAGAATATAACAATCTTTATATATCTAGATGTTAAGGCACTTGCTTTTAAAGTTTGTTACATAGTAAAAGGAAATTTTTCCATTCATTTGTGTAAGATGAATTTTTTTATCACAGGAATCTAAATTAAAAACTCCTACATCTTGCCTGGAACCAAAGTTCCTGAGGAGTTATCATGATAAGGTCAAAAGGAGGGAGCCTGCAACAACGAAGGCAGCATTTGCCATGCAGGAGCAGGCAATCATCCGCAAAACACAAATAGAATCCGAGTGTCAGCTTTCTAGTGACAAGTTTACTCGGGAAATGCAGAATGCCCAAGAAATTCACAACTTAACTAAAAAGAAAATTGAGCTAGAGATGTCCCTCATTAAAGAAAAAGCCGAATTTGAAAAGAAATTGGCCCAAGAAAAGTTTGAAATGGAGAAGAAAGAACATGAGTTGAGGATGGAGGTTCTCTACTCACAACTAGAAAATAAAGAATGAAAAAAAACTTTTTTAAAACAACTTTTCTAAAATGCACTAAAAAGTATAAAATAATTTTTTTGTAACTTCTTGTAAAAAGAAAAACTTGGGAATCTTGCATTAAATAATATGCATGATCCCCACGTTTTTCGTTTTACAAGGAGTTACAAAAAAATTATTTTTTAGTGCATTTTAGAAACTTTTTTAAATAAAGGGGTTTTTTTCATTCTTTATTTTCTGTTTTTTAGTTTTGTTGTGTAAAGTTTCAAATATGAAAATCTAGTATTTTGATAAATGCTTTTTGTAAAATCTTATTTTTAGATTGTTACAATGTTTTTAAGAACAAGTATAGAATTAGATTCAACAGTCCAGTAACTAAAATTTACAAGTTTCTTTTAATGGATCCAATGATAAAAAATGACAATTTTAATAAATATATAATAAATAAAATAACAATCCAAAAATTAATAACACATTCAAATCAACAAATACTATGAAAGAATCAACCAGCCAGGGTACAGAAAGAACATTGAACATGACAGTAAAATAATTCTTCAATGGTATACCTCTTGAACACAAAAAGAAAAATTCAAAAATGGTAGTAAGCATATGTACAGTTTCAATATTTCTTTTAAATAAACAGAACCTTCAAAGCACACTACATTATGGAAGTGTTTTAAACAAATGGGGTTTCAGCATTTTAACCAATTCGGAAATTCTGAATCCCTGACTTTTTAGGTAACATTGGCATTGTGTTCGTTAAATTTAAACTACTACTTAAATATGTTACTTGGTAACAAAAACACAAATAAAATTAAATTAAACAAAAAAGATTGTAGCTCCCAGTGTTGTGTTAAGATACGGCTGAAGTCAAACATTTGTTCTGTCTCATGTACCGAAAGTAGTATATTTTTTATGACCCAAGTTTTCCACACCTAAACCCTGCCATATTCTGATTGGCTGTTTACTCGTTATGTCAGTAATCTCAACTTTTATTTCTCAGACCACATGAAAATTAATTATCTTTTCTCACTACTATATAGGGTGAAAACCCTGAACTTTTTTATTCTCAACAGTCAAAATCTTGTTCTTGTGGTTACTTAAATAGTCATTAGAAAACCGAATTAACAATACTGTGTTGTGAGTGATAACATTGAGAAGATGAAAAGTTATGTTAAGAAAAAAGAGGCATAATATGGCAAAATTGGGTCGTGATAAAAATATATCCCTTCTGAACAAAAAAAATTGCTGGAAATAGAGCAGCTCAGAATTTGAGATTCTGGATAAATGGTTTGTTTGTTCATTTAGAATAGGCGCCTGAAAGAGGATCAAAAACGCTCATCATACAATTTCAGTGGCGGATTTTTTTTACAGAATTTTAATTACTTCTGTTTCAAATGCCTTGCCGAGAAAAAAATTTGATGATAATTACAGTAGTAACTGCTTCTAATTTATTACGTCTCAGTCACCTATTCTAAATGAACAGAGTTACACAGTTTTACAGGATTTTGAGCTGAAGTCAGAGGTAGGTACCCAAACCAAACAGTGACAAATTATGTGAAAATAAAGTGAAGTGAAAACAAATTATTAATTTCATTTATACAAAATATTCCTGAACAACTGTGTTCCTCTTGGCGATCCCGGCAACAGTATTGTTATTCAGAAACGGGTCCGGAGGTTCAATTGGCGATGCTCCTAGATAGGTATCACCCAAATCTACAGCAATATTATGCAAGACAGCAGTTGCAATGATGATGTTTTGTGTGTTTGGAAGAGTGCCTCTCATTTTCTGACTCAAACAGGCAAATCTACTCTTCCAAACACCATATTGCCGCTCAACCGAATTCCGGGTCCGGATGTGAGAAAAATTGTATCTAAATGAAAAAAAGGCTTTTAATGGAAGTGTATTTTTTTAGTTCTATCTGCATACGCTCACCAACCATTGAACAACTCTTTAGTTCAGAGGCCCAGTTGACAGGCTAATTGCACAATAAACTTGATTCTATGATTGCTAAATGGTACATAGGCTTAAAATTAATAAGTATTTTAATAACCCCATTATCACAATTTATGTCAGATGAATAAACCACAATTCAAAGAAGGATTTGTTAGATTGTTATAATCAGTTATACAACATCATTGTGTTTTGCTATTTGCTATTAAGATATTGAAACTTAATTTCTGTGTCACTGTTTACTGTTCCCATTTAATTTTCATTTGTTGTTCAATTATATTTATATACACACTTAAGTTTTATTGTTTTTTGTATGTTGAGTGCATTTGTAAAAATAGTTATGTCTACTTGTTAACCAACATAGATCCTCAATATTGAGGTGTTGTAAATTTTTTTCAAACAGAATAAATAAAATACAATATTATACATACCGGGATTCACCAGCATTTCTTGGAGACAAAAATGGGGTCAAGAGGTATTTCCTCAGGGGATACCCGCTATCCCCAAGAACATGGTTGTTGCTGCTTAGAACATTACTTGACTCCAAAATTACCCTTAGCCTTGAGTTGTCAAAAATTGTGGAGTCATGGGTTCCTCCAGGCCAACGGGCTACAAGATTTCGAATCCTCAGCCTGTCATCGCTCAAGGTTTGGATATTCAGGCTGAACACCCCTTTTCGGTTTCGGAACAGCTCTGCATGCTGGCCTCCAGGACTTCTGATTGGTACATGAGTACAATCCAAGGTACCAACAACTCCTGGAAAGCCTGCAATGTGTCTAAACCTTTGGACTATCTGAATAAGAAAATACAGTTTACTACCAGACAGTTGAGTAAATTTTAATTAAGAATGAATGATCAAGGTAAACAAATCAAGAAATTTAATCTTGACAGGGGGTGTTTCTGAATGCCATCCGCTAAAATAAGCAAATAGCATCAAGCCCCGACACCCACACAGCACAATATTCAAAATATTGATTGCAGTTAAACTTGAAAAATAAACACCAGCATGAGCTACTTAACTGGAATTTAAATCAATAAAAAATATCACATCAGAACGAACCATAAACTCTGTCCATGGCTGTTTGTCAGTTGAGTAAATTTAAATTAAGAATGAATGATCAAGGTAAACAAATCAAGAAATTTAATCTTGACAGGGGGTGTTTCTGAATGTCATCCGCCAAAATCAGCAAATGACATCAAGCCCCGACACCAACACAGCTTAATAGAAGCAAAACTAAACCATCTATTTAAAATATCAGAGGTTGATTGCAGATAAATTTGAAAAATTATCACCAGCAGCGGCTACTTTACCGGATTTTATCACACTATACAAACTGAAAACTCTGTCCATGCCTCTTCGTCAGGGGGCTTGGACATGAACAGGGTTTTTTTGTGATTTCATTTTCTTATGACAATATTTTACATACATTCGACATTTCTGGCCCCTTTACCCCAGTTGCAATGTGTACCTCACCCCCTCCTCCTTCTGTCATACTCTTTAACAAACAAAATATTTCAAACATTTTAATGAGAGAGAACAAATGATGTTTCTGCTCCATTAATGATTAAGTACCAATGTTTCACTAATTATGCTGCATAAAGGGGCAGTAGCATAACCCGATGGAGAGATTTGAGGATATATCCCCCTAAATATCAGAAAATTTTCGTATTTTATCATAGGTAAACAGAACATTTGCACCATATTCCCTTCCAAATTTTTTTTTGGCTCTGCCACTGTAATAAGCAAAGAAGGTGTATTGTGTAATAAGTGATGTGCTTATCAGAAGTTTTTCTTTCCCCCATATAAAATAAAAACCATTCCCAAAATTTAATTCCTGGCTATGTCATCTAACAGATGTGGGAATAACATAAAACCTGATGTATGTATGAGCTAACCTGAGTCAATATAATACAAATATCAACATCAATTCCCTACATTTCACCTACACACATTTGATAATAGGAGATTATTAGTAAATATACATAATGAAAAACTCTATTGATCCATAGTTGTGAAAATGTTTAAAAGGAGTCTGATTAATAACAAATCAAACTTACCTCATTCACCTCTATTCCAGAGGGAAACTTGATAATACTGTGGCCCATATCTGCCAGGCAGTCTGCCACAGTGTTGATTGCTCTGGAAGAACTAGGCTGGCTAATTTGAGCCAAGTCTCCAACTGTTGTTTGCACACACCCTTCAGCAAAAAACCTCAGAGCTGTGCACACTTTCTGGGCAGTGGAAATAGCTCCCACTCGTTCGACATTAGAGTCGAGTTTCGGAGCTAACTCCTCTATCAGCGTTTCCACTGTTGCTTTGCTGAGCCGATAACGGCTCTTAAAATCACTTTCGTCTAAAACATCTAGATCAACTGATCTATCATAATGTATCAGTCGAGATCTTCTTTCAAGGAATATTAGTTGCTCTAACGTTTCCAAATCTTGAAGATCGCGGTAGTCGGCCATGTTTTTGTAAATAAACAAGTTTCGCCAAGAAAGCAACTAATGCGCATGCTCCGTAGCTTAAACCAAAGCTAATGGAGGCTTTACACCACCCGGTTTGCGACAGCGATTCCGCGGTTTTCGGGAATTTCGACAGCCGCAGTAACTCAGCGACCTCTCGAAAGATGGCGCTGTTCAATTAAGGGAAGAGGGTCAATTTTTTGTCGCGAACCGGATCTCGCAGAATCGCTGTCGCGAATCGCGTGGTCTAAAGCCGCCTTAAGCCAGCGAAGAACCGGTCGGTTTAAAATCTGTTGGTTTAGCTCCTAAAACAACGATAAACCAGGGCATATGAATGCAAAACCTGACCTAAACCGGCTGGCTTAGGGTTATAAGAGGGTTGTGAATAATGCCGTCAGGCGCATGCGTCGAAGTCTGCGAAGTCTGAGGTTGTTCTAGTTGTTACATTTTGCTTGGCGGTTAAATTAGGCTTGTTCTGATTGGCGATAAAATTACTTAGATATATTCTGTGTTTTTTTTCGTTTACAAGTTTATACATTTTTGAATTGGAATTTACATTTTATACATTTTTTGGAATTGGGGGGTGGGTGTGAAGCCATAGTACTTATCTTACTTGTTAAAAGTAAAATATCATTCAAAAGTTTTAAATAATAATTTAAAAGTTTTAATCTACTTTTGTTCGTAATTGACAGTTAGGTACATAATAAATTTTTTGATCTAGTCCACTTATCTAACCTTTGGTATGTAATAAAAATCTATTCTAATGAGACTGTATTAAATATACAGTAATAAAGTCATTTTTACTTGAAAATGTGTGAAATTTATAAATAAGGATATTTTCTAATATTATTGATTCATTAATAAATATTATGTTATGCAAGCATTTTTACTAATATAATGTTATTATGTTTTAATTATGCTTAAGTAATATAATGTTTTAAAAGTATGTTAATCCAAAGTTTAAAAGAATTATAACTGAAGGGTTTTTTGTGAACAGAAATTTTACTTTTACAGAAATGAATTCTCTGAATTCAGACTTACTCCCCACTTGTGTGTAAGTTTTATTATGAAACGAAATCAGAGTATATAGACCAAAAATTTATAAGGGTTAAGTAAATATATACTGGACTGGTGTTTCAAAAGTCAGTTTCATTGCTTTTCTTTGGAACCAACGCCTCCTAGGCTCATGAAAATATGGTCTACTCTTATGTAAGTGACCTTAAAAAATCCACTGAGAAGACTTACACTTACAGTGGCTCTAAAGGCAAAATAAAAAAGTTTAAAAAAATTATTTAAAAATGGAGGAGATAGTCCCAAAACCTGAGAAAATTCATGAAAATGTCGTGATTTCGTGGAGATAAATATGTCGCATGTAAAAACAGCATTTTTCAGTTTTTTTAAATGTTTGATTAAATTGTGTCTTTAACTAAAAAAACACAAAACTACATAATGGCACTTGAAACTTGTGAAGTTGCTAACTTTTTCATTTTTGAGGCCTGAAAAGGTGCTTTTTTCACTTGCTAATATATCCAAGTATATTTTGGGTAACATTTGAAACCCCCCTTGTCAGCAAAGATAAGCAAACCACAAACCTCTCTCATTCTCATAATTACGTAAGAAAACTGCCCGATCCCCTTTTTTGTATGAACAAATTTTAAAGTAAAATTTATTTTTGGTTGAATTTTGAATTTATGCAATAAACGAGAGATTTTCAAAATGCAGTGTTAGTAAGATCTTATGTAAGCGTCACTGACTTCCCACGTTGTCTGGAAAAATAAGCAAAGAGCAAACCCGTCCCCCCTTAGGTGCTTACATAATATTTGAACGGCCCCTGTAGAACTAATTTTTTTATTAAAAAATCCACATATTTTGTAAATCTAAATAAAAATAAACTGATTGTTGCAAACCAAGGATAAGAAATACAGCCAAATTTGAGCAACTTGTACGAGAAGTATATATATTGATAATTAAAGAAAGGTTTAAAAAACTTTTGCTTAAACTTTGCCAAACTGTGAAAAAAATGTTTACGTTAGGTATAATTCATGAAAGTAAAAATTGTAAAACAGAACATTCAGAACTCTTAAATATTCCTAAACATATTCTCAAAACTCTCCAAAAACGCGAGTTATGCCAAAATTTGGCAACCCCATTCAAGACCACGGAGTATTGTGGAAATATAGAAGTCCAAACGCATGCGCCTGAGTCTTTATTGGACGAAACGGTTGGGATCGGCGAAAATGCCGGCGGGAGAGGAGAGAAAAAAAAGGTTGTGTTCTGATGTGATGTGTTCTGGTGCAAAATAAAATGCAATTATTGTAATCAATGAGGAGTAAACACTGTTGGTTGATTAAATGATGTGATGTGTTCTGGTGCAAAATAAAATGCAATTATTTTAATCAACCAACAGTGTTTACTCCTCATTGATTACAATGGTGCCAGCGGTGTCATCCAGAGGAGACTGGTGATGCTTATTTCCATCCAAAAAGCTCGAGTGCCGAATTTCCTTTGGAATGAACGTTAGTTTCGTTTTGTGTGTATGCCGTGCTGCGTAGACCTGCCGTGTGTCTCTATTTCAATGTGGAGCCCGAGCCATGCCCGTGCGAGTAACTTATGTGGCGCACAAGTTACGATTTCATCGTGCGGAGACTATTTCCATCCAAAAAGCTCGAGTGCCGAATTTCCTGTGGAATAAACGTTAGTTTCGTTTCGTGTTTATGCCATGCCGCGGAGACCTGCCGTGTATCTCTAGTTACGCGATGTGGAGCCATGCCCGTGCGAGTAACTTATGTAGCGCACAAGTTTCGATTTCATCGTGCGGAGACCCGCCCGTGTTACTTATACAGCGTGAAAGTTTTCGCGTGAACAGCGTGAAGTCACCATGCCAAGAACTGCCCGTGTTCGTTATGGAGCTCTCGATGATGTCCGATTGATGTCGATGTGCCTTGGAGTTTCAAGTTTTCTATTTAAAGTTTCGAGATAAGTACTTTTGAGCCCATTGAATTATGTATTAATGTGTAGTAATTGTATAAGTGATGTCTTTCCTATACCCGAAAAAGAAAGTTGATTTACTAAAATTGGCGGAGGAATTGGGGGAATCACCTATGGACTCCATGGCCAAAATCAAATTAATTAACTTAATTACTGAGAGTAAAAGTTATAATGAAGGTATGGTCAAGGGTTTCTTGAAATGTATTGTCACGGAAAGGAAGGAAAAAGAGCGGGAAGTAGAACTGCAAGCAGAAAGGGAATTAAAAAAACTGAAAATGGAAAGGCAGGATAGGGAATTAAAACTGAAAATGGAAAGGCAGGATAGGGAATTAAAACTGAAAATGGAAAAGCAGGATAGGGAATTAAAATTGAAAATGGAAAAGCAGGATAGGGAACTGAAAATGGAAAAGGAGGATAAAGAAAGAGAATTAAAACTGAAAAGGGTAAGGGAGGATAAAGAAAGGGAATATAATTTACTGTTAGAAAAGAACAGGTGTGCTTTGGAAAAACTCCGGTTAAAAGTGGAGGCATGTAAAAAAGCAAAAGAAAATTCTTACTATGTTGCGATTAGAGGTGTACATGTGAACAGAGTATTAACTGAAGAAGAGGGGAATGAGGTTGAAACAGTAGAAATCAGTGGAGAAGAGGGGGAAACAGTAGAAATCAGTGATGAAGAGGGAAGTAGAGTGATAACAGTAGAAACAGGGGCTGAAGAAGGAATTTTTGGCCCGGCAGTAAGGTGTCCTCTAGTTCATATTCCTATAGGTATTGTTACTGGTGAACAAGTGAATGTAGTTCACCATCAGGTTTTATGTGCATTAGCTGAGGTAGATGTTTTAGAAACGATGGGAGGAGCTCAGGGTGAAGGGTATTCACAGGCTCGGGACTCTCAGGATCTGGGGGTGAACCCAGGAATTACAGGTGAAGATGAGTTGTCACCTGGGGCTCAGCTAGGGAATGCACAGGTTAACACTTATGAAGTGGGAGTTGTAGATACCGGGAATGAGGAGGGGATTACTGAGGGTGAAGAGGAAAACGAAGTGGCTGGTAATTTTTGCTCTGAGCAAGAGCAGTGTGCCGGATTAGCAACTGCTTGGAAGCAGGCTAAGGAAGGCAAAGGTAATTACTATGTAGTAGATGGTTATCTATTCCATAGGGATAAAATACTCGGAGAGAGTATTGGGCATCAACTAGTCGTGCCAGAGAGCAGACGAAATCAGGTTCTGAAACTAGCACACTGTTCAGTGTTTGGGGGACATATGGGTCTCCGGGAAACGTTGGAGAGGATAAAGTATTCATTCTTTTGGGAGGGGATGAGGATTGAGGTTCAGAAATTTTGTGAGGCATGTCATGATTGCCAGTTGACCAACCCCTTAAAAGTAGCCGATCGGATACCCATTGCTCCAGCGGTAAGATCCGAGTTACCTTTCCAAATTGTTAACATTGATATAGTAGGACCAATTGACCATCCCAGTTCAAAGGGACATAGATATATTTTGTGTTTAGCTGATCAACATACTAGGTGGGGCGAGGCAGTCCCTTTGACAACCTTAAATTCTAAAGCAACTTGTGATGCTTTAAGTAGTATATTTCCCAGGACAGGGATTCCAAATGTAGTCTCATCTGATATTGGGACAAATGAGTTCGGTCATGTGGAAATACTTCCAACCGCTACCAAAGAGTTTAAATTTTTAGAAATCTTGGATAAGCGTCCCAAAGTGAAAATAAAAAAAATGTTTTATTTAAACCTAAGTGTAATTCTTTTGGGGTATCCATGTAGTTTTGATATTTCTTGTTAACCATATTGGGTACCAAGGCATCTATTCATTGGTGTTACTTCGTATTGTTATCATTTTGTGTGTTCTTGATTTTTGTGTCTACATGTACAATTTTGGATGTAGGATTATTCTTTATGTGATTAATAATTGGTTCTCTCTCTCCGCGTAATCCTCTGTAATGCCAGTTGTTTTTTTTTTGTATTGTAATGCCCAATGTTTTTATGGTATTCGGTGGTTGCTTGGTGGAATAAAATCAGCCACTGAGGGCTTAATTTTATTTTAAGGTGGGGCGTGTAACGACCGCCTGGTCCCGTTATACTGAGGTAGGGGTAGTGAAGTGATCGGATCAGGCGGCGGGAAGAAAAAAAGAAGAAAAATGACGAGACTGTTCGGCGGGAGAGGAGAGAAAAAAAAGGTTGTGTTCTGATGTGATGTGTTCTGGTGCAAAATAAAATGCAATTATTTTAATCAACCAACAGTGTTTACTCCTCATTGATTACATTCTTGATAACGACGTTGCCGCTAAGCGTTAGTTTCTTTCTTCATTTTCTTCAAAAAATATCAAATTTGAATTTTATAATTACCAAATGTATCCGAATATGCATTAGAATCATGTAATGTACACAAATATGTAGACGTAAGGTTATAAATTCTAAGAGAAATATCATCACTTGTTTTTGTCCACTCTGTTATATTGTTTATGCAACAGAGTGGAACGTAACAGAGTGGAAAATTCAGCCTAAAATTATAATGAGGAAGTTGCATGATTTTTTTTTATTTTTTTAATCGATTCTTCTTGCAAAAATGAGCAACTACCCAAAATTTGAGGCCGATCGAGAAATTTTTTGATTGCCAAAAAAATTAACAAAAATCCCCTTTTTAAAAGCCCGCGAAAACGCCAAGAGTTTGGATGTGACGTCATCTTATACTAAACATTGTTGTAAAGCAATGGAGTTGATGGTACTATTGTTGACGTCATCTTATAGTTTAAACAATAAACGTTTTCAGTCACGTGTTTTTTTCTCGACTTTTAAATTAAAATATTTAATTACCTGTACATTTTTTTGAAAAACTGACTAGATATTTCACTTTACCATACAAAAAACCATACGGAACGCTTGTTTGTTTTTGAAAATATGACACATGCAACTTCCTTATTGTGGCTTTTAATTTCAACTGAATGAAAAAAATAAAGCATTAGTTAAAATTTATTAGTAATGTTAATCCTAAATGTAATTTGTTTTATAAAAAGTACTTAATAGATTACTATAAAAAGGTGGAACAGAGTGGAAGTGGTTAAAGCAATCATTGAAAGAAATTAAATCTAGCCTTTTTTTCGAAATTCCAATCCACTATGGCTCTCGGGCAATGATTATTTATTCCTTCTTAGAGTTAAATACTGTTGACAACTTCAGTAAAATTAAATTTTTATATTAAGATATCAATGTAACAGAGTGGAAAAATGAAAAGACAAATAAACTGCGACACGAAGAAAAAAATATGTAACTCCTAAATTAAAAATAAAATAAATATGTGTTTTGTCAAAATTGTGTAAAATGTTGCGTTTAATTAATTGTTATAAAACTTATTATCATAACTTGCAACCTGATCATTAAAAACAATTTTAAATATGATAAATTTTAGAGTGGTACATGCTGTTTTCTGTGCTTCCTTTACGAAAAATGGCATTTTAAAGAAATATTTTATTTTTATGTTTTTAAAAAATACCCAACTAGACATAATAAAATGAAGATTCTGAAACAATGAAAACTAATTTTCCCAAAGTATATTTTTATCAATTTAAAAAATATTAACTTTTCGGACGCAGTTTGTACGGTTTTTTTTGGGAATGACCCATTTAATAATTTTTGATGCCCTTTTGTAGATTGATTGCATTATTTTTTCGGGCTCGAAGTGTCAATCCTGCCATTGAACTTAGCATGGTACCTCGAGACTTCTTATTCATAAGATGATAGAGTTTGCATTTTGGAGATACCTTGCTCCTCAACCCTTCTTATGTGAACTGAATTTGTTTGCCTGCAGAGAAGGGACTGGAAAGCAGTTCAGGAGCATATAATGAGCTGGGAGATATGGACATGATTTTTATTTGAAATTTGATTGATATAGTGAAATCTACATGTAAATAAATTATGTATTTTGATTTGTATATTTGTATGTCTTTTGAAGATTCCTTAAAAAGTATTTTCGGTTACATATAATGTTACATTTATAGCAAGCAGATATCTTCAAACTTATCAATCCTACCAAAACAGCAAATTCAACGCCCTCATTTTTTACATTGAAACGAATCAATTGCTTGTTTAGATTAAACATCCTTTAAAAACCACTAATAAATAAGTTCTAAAAAATCTGGAAAAATATATTATTTGATCTAAAAATTATAGTTTGAAGGTTTTTTCTAACTTTGTTTTCTTCCAAGTTTTTTATTACTTTTATGTAAAAATTGAGTTATATGTAGATTTCATCTCTTATTATTTTGAATGACCTAAAGATTTCGTTTAACGAGTCCGTTGAAACCATAGAGATCTTATATTTATTCTTACTTTTAGGGATAGAAAATGTTTTTTTTTAATTTGAATTATGGAATTATTTAGATTGTTTCTCGTTTTATTGTTTTCTGTTTTTGATTACAGGTTTATGGCGCAAGAATCACGCAAGATTTTGTCCATTAAATTCATTTAATACTACAGAGAGTCAAGATCAACCAAAACAACATGCGACCAAGAAGCCCTTGAGAAATTCTAGTGTATTCCACGACATTTAAAATGATTCGTATTTCTGGTTTCAACTAAAATAGGTGAAAGTGTTCTTGGACTCCGTGCCATCACACAGTTAAATTTGTCTATGGGCATATTAAATTTCAAAATTTACAATATTTTTAGTTAAACTGATTGTGATCTGCCAAAGTTGACAAGTTATTTTTAAAAAAGAGAAATAAATAATTGAAGTTTTAAATGAGCATTTACAGATGAGTGGGATATCCTGGTTTAAGAGAGTTGTAACAAACAGGAGCTCAGATTGCGAAGCGATCTGTAAAAATGTTCCGGAGGTTCGTGAGAGACTGATCAGGGGGCAAAAAGCTCCCATCAATAAATAAACATCATAAATCATCATCAAATAAACATCATAAACTGTACAGCATTGTATATTTCAGTTTAAATAAAAACAAATAATTCAGTTGAGGTATTCATTTGTCTAATAAATGATAATAAATGACATAAATCAATTTAGATTTAACAGTAAATTCATTATTACAATATATATGTTCTTATGAGATATTTTTTGTCATTCTAGAATATTTCAAATCTAAACCAAGCCTTTTGTGTGAATATCAGTATAAAAATATTAAAATTTTAAAACTATATCCGTAATCTACATACATACAGTTTCTCGAAAAATATAAATTGTATCATTCCAATTAATTTCGCGCTTCAAAACCAATCATTCCAGAGAAAATATGTACATTTTAATGAAATTAATAGAAATGTCAGAGAAGTTATAATGTAAAAGTTATTTATAGAAATACTTTTGAGAATTATAAGTATTTTATAGCGTTTTATTTAATTGGCAGAACTTTACACATGGAAGAAAATATGTTGATATTTTGAATATTTTGCTTAATTCTTTCAAAATTAGATTTAGCCATATACATTATAAATATCTGAAAAGCCTGAAAAGTAAAACAAAAATATATATTGTAGGTAATGTTCGCCCTATGTATTTATTAGCCTTTTCTAATGTGCATTGAAATTACTTGATACATATTCTCATATTTTCATAAAACATACAATGCATTCTTGAAATCAAAAAATAGTTTAATACATAAATTCAGTAGCTCTGACTCTGAAATTCATAATACTACTTCTTTCTAAAAAGCTGATGCTTTAAACGGTTGTATGAATAAAAAAAGGTCAAAGTGTTGCATGGTGTTAATGAATAGATTTCATTCCTTTATTCGTTCCCCAAAAGTGAAAATTCCCCTTTTATTCAAATTCAAATTATTCAAATATTGATTTTCATATACGCACCACTTCAATAAATTTTAAAATTTAATTTCAAGTACGGATAAAATAAAACTGTGTTTGTAAGAGTTTCATTGAAATTCGCATTTATATTAGAGACAACTTGAAACAATTTATTGAATTTTGAATATGTAATAAAAATAATACCTACATTCACTGGGACACCTTTAGTTTGTCTCACATACACTAATCAAATAACTCTAAACACAAAAAAATCAAACTTGGATACAAAGTGAACAAATAAAAGAAAAATAAGCAAGATTCACTTTTAATATGTGATTGTATTTTTTTCTTAAGAATCCTATAGACTCTCGACTTACATTCCAACAATTTGGTCAACAATATTGAATCAAATCTTTAACATACTTTTTAATACAATGATATTATTTTCTACAATTTCTTGAAAAATAGGACTGGGGACTCTTGCACTTTTTTAATAATCAATGGTGTAGTCATGTCTACCAATTTTATAAAATTACTGCTATAAGTAATGAGTATCTCAACCAGGCTTTACTTCACATGTTAAGAGTAATTCAAACCTAATATGAGGGTGTAGTTAAACTCAGAAAATCCACCTTTTGAATTCTTTTTTTATCATCTATATAACTTCTTAACGCATTCTTAACTGACACGCATAATTTAAAGATCATTTCATAGAGAGGCCATAAAAAGGTACGTAGATAGCTTCTCTTTCCACTTTTTCAATGAGGATCAGTATCAGGAGAGATCTTTATCCCAAGCTCTTTACCGCCCAACTCGTCTCAAAGCAATTATTTCTTGGCGAGCAATTTAACCCTCGCCTACCCGCCAACAAGCGTTGGTCATAAACCAGAAAAATCCGGGTATTTTTATGACGTCATAAACGCTTTGCCGTTAACGAGTTTCGACAAATAACACGTAGATTCCTCAGCTCTCTGTCTCAAAGAATATCACTTTCTTACGTGATCTACCAAACTCGTAAAGCCACGCATGCAAATTATGTGTTCTCTTATTTTTTCTGGGTTAAAAGAAAGGTATATGGGAGCTCATATTTTATTTTAAATGGGATCATAAAGCTGGAATTATTTCTTGTGGAAATATTTCCTTTTATGGAGATAGTTGCTTTGATGGTTTGAAAAATGTACATCTGGGCTTTAGGTAGTTAACGTGTTTAAAAAACGTTATGGTCAATTCCTTCTTATAATCCTTTTATTTTCATTAAAAACAACTTTTATAGACCAGTTAACATTTTTTAGTCTTTACTTCCCCTTCATTTTTTTTCAAAACCATTTTAGTTTTTTTTCATACATTAAATATGAAGATAAGGCACGCAACTTTATTTCCAATTCATTTTTCTAATTATTTATGTATTACATGAGGTTTTTAGATAAAAAATATCTAGATTATTTCTTTTCTTTTTCATATTATAATGCCAGATGGTATCTAAAAGTATAGCTTCGAGCTAAATAAGTGATCATTTATAACTGTGATCCAAGTTTTAATGAAAAGTAGTTGTTGGTTGACTGCTAGATAACATTCTAAATGCTTTTATTTATCCGAAAAAATTTAATAAAATGGAATCTAAAGACATGAGTTTTTTGCTTAAAACATCTTTATTGAAACGAATTCGAAGCATGATATTGCACTCACATGTTTTCATATATTCTGCGTCATCCCATGTCTTCTATACTATAAATAAACCGTAATGGATCCTAAAATCGTTACTAGAGCAATAATGCACTAAAAAACGGAAAAAATATCGCGATACTAAAAGCCGAAATCCATTTAAAAAGCGGAATAACCCTTTATGATAAAAAGAAGTGTTACTTAAACTTAGCAATCCATAATATACTTAAAGTAAGCATGTTCGCTTCTGTGAAAAGAAAACCCCAAAGTAAAGGATTTTCTACGACAGTTTCACTCCTTATTTCCACTTTCGGGAATTTATGTGACCTACATTGATTTTTTTTCGAGAAACATATGAGCTATAAATCTTTAAGTGAAAGCACTTTTTCGAAAGTAAGATGGATAGTGTTCAAGAGCTACATTCCTATTCAATCCCACGCATGAATGGGTGTGATTACTCGTACAAGGCGTTTTAAAGTGTTATATGCAGTTTCAAAATTACTGGAGTTTGTTTTCAAGGTATATTTATTTTTTTAAAAGTAAACAGTTTTTAGACTTTAAAATAGGAACTGATATAGACCAATGATTGAATGCATGATATAATTACATAATAAAGATGCGAATAGTTTCTTTTATATACCTTTTCTGTTCTTAAGAATTTAGCACAATGATTTTGATTATTGCAGATATAATACCTGTAGAACAAATATACAGGGTGTCCCACGAGAAGTGGCCCAACACCTTTAACTTTTGAACCCTTACAGATATAGTCATGAAAGTGGGGTCTAGGTATAGTAAAGTGACCATGTTCTATCGGATGCGATAATTTCTAACGCCTTCTAGCGGAAAATTTAGAAGTTATAATTTTTATTTTAAAAACTATTTGAGGTATGTGAAAAAAGTCAATGACTAAGTTGTAGAGCAGCATCTATTCAGTAGGAAAAGACACCTTAATGAGAAAAATATCTTGAATAAAACTCCTAAAACGCACTCTCAATTAAGTTGAATTTACGTAGATTTTACATCTTAAAACGCTCCTCACGAGGCAAAAATGAGAATTTTTCAATTTAATGAACTAAGAATACTTTTAGTCATTTACTTAAGTATAAAAATGAAAATTTCTCATTTTCGCCTTGTTAGGAGCGTTTTAAGAGGAAAAAACTACGTAAAATCAGCCTAATTGAGCGTGCGTTTTAGGGGTTTTACTCACGATATTTTTCTCATTAAGGTGTCTTTTCCTACTGAATCGATGCTGCTCTACAACTTAGTCACTGACTTTTTTCACATACCTCAAATATTTTTTAAAATAAAAATTATAACTCCTAAAGTTTAAGCTAGAGGGCATTGAAAGTTATCTCATCGGATAGAGCAGGGGTCGGCAACTGGCGGACCGCGGTCCACATCCGGACCGCGAGAGGTTATTTCCTGGACCGCCAAAATATTTTGAAAATCAATAAAATGCATTCTTAGACACAAAAAATTAGTTTGACCTTTCTTCAAGGATCCAATTTCTGAAAATTTCCAGACCCTTTCCAATGCAAAGCCATTAAAATAATTTAAAGAACTTAAGACAAAAGTTAATTCAATGGTTTTGAATCTTTTAATTTAGGATGGGATGCTGAAATGTAAAAAGTACGTTCTCTTACCTATTAAAAGTTTTTGTAGTTAATAAATAAAGGCTTTGGGAATCCTTGTAAGGATTCAGGGACCTTCTCTCAATATTAACGTGCAGACGAAATCCATTCGTTTTGGTGATAGGCATTATCAATGCTTTTTTTAAAACATTATAAGTAAATTTGATGTTTAAATAGTGATGCTGTGATGTGAAATAGATTTCACGACAATTAACAATCAATTTTTAAAAAATTAAGAAGGTAACGTAAACTGCTCAAATTACATCTTTGTAAAAACATGTGTATATCTGAAAATAAGAATTTAAACTCATTAAGTACTTTTTTTTCTCCGGACCGCGATAAAATTTTTTAAAAGTATTTGGACCCCGAGTAATAATTACTTGCCGACCCCTGGGATAGAGCATGGCCACTTTACTATACCTAGACCCCACTTTCATGACTATATCTGTAGGGGTTCAAAAGTTAAAGGGGTTGGGTCACTTTTCGTGGGACACCCTGTATAATAATGATCTCTGATGATTAAAAGAGAAATTTGAGCACTTTTAAAAGATGATTAAAATAATATTTATGTTATTTTTAATATTTATAATTTGTAAATGAAATAAACCCTAATTGTTTACAATTTAAAATTTATATAATATGCATTTCCTTAAAATAGATGAGATCCATAACTAAATTAATCATTAATTAAAATTTTATCAACTTACAGATTAGGAACACAGTGGCATCATCGATATATGATTCCTAAAGGAAGAAAGTAATAAAGTGGCCCTTAACTCTTATCCAAAGCAAATAAATTCATTAGTATAAATCAATAGAACGTATTTCCTTAAAAACATTTTACTTAGCTTAATTATAATCGGTTATTAAAATTAATCCAGCATTGAAAGTCACGTTCTCAGGCTTAATCATTTAATGTATGCCAACGAAGCAGAAAACAAGAAAATAATGCCCGATAGAAGGCGCTTTCTTTAATTAACTTATTTGGTATTGAATTTTAAGAAAGTGTTTTATGTCTGTTATTAAAAACTGTATAATGAATTACTTTATGTTTATATATGTTACGGGCAAAGTTATTAATTGGGCATAATTAATAATGCCCGGGCAATAGGATAAATTCGACAAAATTTATGAATGAAATTTATCCCTTTGCCCGCTTCCAATCTGGGCATTATTAATGCACAATTAATCACTTTGCCCGTAACATATACACCGAATAAGGTACTTAACAAAAAATATATTTGGTATTTTTTCAGCAACAAGTCATAAGTTACAAATTGTTCAGTATATTAATTATAAGCCTATGAAGTTAAATTATAATTGAATTTTTTAAGTAAGCAAACGAAAAAAAAACATGTATATCAAGGCTAATACATGCTCGGAATGAAATTACAAAAGTTATATTTTTATACACCCAAAGGCCCCTTTTCATCAAAACGTTATGAGTCTTAGATGTACAGTAGGGTGGAGCGAAAAACTTTTTTTTGGAAATTAAAAACGCCTGAGGTGGATATAGGTGTCATTTACGATAAAACTTAAAAATTCAAAACTTGAGTTCGATCAATTAATATCTTCAGGTTCCACATTCACGTTAAAGTTTCGAAGTTTCATCAAATTTTACGTAAAAATGGTTATAAATGATTCCCACACAATTTTAGCTCCTTTTTCAAACCACAACTGGTTGAGTTTATATTCTTAGGATGTCAAACAACATTTTAAGACCTTCCATGGACCTGAAATAGGGGGGAATTTCTGATTTTTCAAGTCCCAAATAAGGGCGCATGCCATTAAAATAGTCTAGCGACCGAAAAAAAAATCTTTGAATATCAGTACCAAATAGAGCTCAAAAGTTGCGTTTTACCCTCCTTATTCATGGAAAAATAATAAAAAAAATTGTAAAAAATAATTTAGGTGTGTTTTGGCCCTAGAACATGAAAAAATGGCGTATAATGGGCGTATTACATAGCGTATAATGGGAAAAGTCTTAATTAATCAAATTAAAGTTTTAAATGTAATAGAAACTTAGAGTAGCCTTAATTCGGTGTTTTAATCGTCAAAAAAGTATTTACAAGGGTAGTGCATTGTAATTTGAGCTAAGTAGATAAGGCATACAGCTTAGAATCGCCAAATGAGAGAAAAATTCATTTTTATACTTATTTATATTTATTTTTTCAGATCAGAGCATTAAAATTACTTAAAATATATCCTAAATTTTCCCTTTTTATATATAACAAATCATAACCTTTTATTTGATATTTCGTCACTTTAAATTTGAAGACTTGTTACAAAATGTGGTAGTTTAGGTTAAAGTTTAGAATAAAATGCCTATAGTGCAATATAACGCTTTTTTCGTCTGTTTTCTGTAAAAATATCAACCTTAATGTTTAAAAAGCATTTTATGTAAACAAGAATGTGTATTACAGACTACATAAAATATTTGAACTTAAAGTTTATGAATTTTGGGATTTTTAAGTTTTTTCATCCACATTTCCAATTTTAGGCTGTTAACTTGATTTTAAAAAATTTAATAATGAACTCAAAAGTGTTATTGACTATTAATACAATAAACTAAGGTAACTATAAGCTTTCACAACATTTAAAAATTTAATTTGATTAATTAAAACTTTTCCCATTATACGCCATGCAAAAGATCCATTTTTTCAAATTCTATGGCCGAAACACACCTAAATTATTTTTTACGAATTTTTTTATTATTTTTCCATGAATAAGGAGGGTAAAACGCAACTTTTGAGCTCTATTTGGTACCGGTCTTCAAAAATTTGTTTTTCGGTCACTAGACTATTTTAATGGCATGCGCCCTTATTTCGGGCTTGAAAAATCGGAAATTCCCCCCATTTCAGGTCCATAGAAGGTCTTAAAATGTTGTTTGACATCCTAAGAATATAAACTCAACCAGTTATCGTTTGAAAAAGGAGCTAAAATTGTGTGGGAATCATTTATAACCATTTTTACGTAAAATTTGATGAAACTTCGAAATTTTAACGTGAATGTGGAACCTGAAGATATTAATTGATCGAACTCAAGATTTGAATTTTTAAGTTTTATCGTAAATGGCACCTATATCCACCTCAGGCGTTTTTAATTTCCAAAGTTGGTCATTTTTGGCCAGTTTCACTCCACCCTAATGTACAGAGGTACAGTCGAAGAAAAAAAAAGTGAGACAGTTCGCAATGTGAGCGAACTACTGGGGTTAGAAAGATACTGTAAACGCCAATTTTCATTATTTAACGTCTACTTTAAAAAAAGCTATAGTTTATGTCCTTAAGGGGCCATCTACATATTAAACGAAGCACCAACTTTCGTTTTTCCTATGGGTGACATCAAAGATTATTCCCGATTCTGAAAGAGCACCCCCTAAAACCCCCCAAAACCAAATTTCATGTCATTTGGTCCCCAAATAAAGCCAGCAGTGGGGGTTGAAGTTTGTCGAATTTACGTTGAAATCTCGTTTTTTACGTTGAATTCTCGATTTCGATCCTTACAACCATAAACCCCGCACCAGAATTCAACGTGAAAAACGAGATTTCAACGTAAATTCGACGAACTTCAACCCCAACTCCTGGCTTTATTTGGGGACCAAATGACATGAAAATTGGTTTTGGGGGGTTTTAAGGGGCGCTCTTTCAGAATCTGGAATAATCTTTGATGTCGCCCATAGGAAAAACAAAAGTTGGTGCTTCGTTTAATATGTAGATGGCCCCCTAAGGACATAAACTATAGCTTTTTTTAAAGTAGACGTTAAATAATGAAAATTGGCGTTTACAGTATCTTTCTAACCCCAGTAGTTAGCTCACAATGCGAACTGTCTCACTTTTTTTTTCTGCGACTGTACCATCTTGATGAAGCACTTTATATAAACATTTTTTGCTCTTTTCTTTGATAAACATGTTATATTTTCCATCCCGTCATAAAAAGAATCACAGTTCTATTTTCTCTATGAAATAACGACAAGATGAGTTAAATATGGTTACTAGTGCCACAAGGTTATAGAGAGTGTTTTCATGTGACGTCACGGCCATTTATTTTCTTCCTTGCTGTAAGTCAAACAGCCTGTTGCGGCGGTATATCTGTTGCTGTCATGTGATTGCAAATGCTCCAATAGAAGCATTCCATGACCAGTTATTTTCTTTTAACTGTTTACTGCTGTAAGTCAAACAATCTGTTGCTAAGGCCGTTGCTAGGTCCGAGTCATGTGATTGAAAATGCACTATATGGCTAAGCGCTTACTGGGAGACTTCTGTCAAGGGCGACTATAACACTAGGTCACTCGAGAGCAATGCATCTCTATGGCGAGATTCTTGGCAGTCGGCCAAGAGTCTCGTCTCCTTATGCGCTCTCTCTAGCTTCTTGCAATAGCCAGGGTGATAATTTTGTCTCCGTCGCCTTGACAAAAGTATCTAGTGCGCGCTTAGCCTAACACATTCTTAAGTTTCACTGGTGAGCATATTTTGGTTTTACTGTTGAACTTTAGCCTTATTTCTTAACCTAAATTTGAATGTTTTACTATTTTGCCTTTGCATCCCTATTAACTGCTTTACACGCTCTGTTTTCCCATGCTGATTTATATTTCAATAAAAGTGTTTTTCTAACTTATACATCTACACTGTAAAAAATAATCCTGTAAAAAAACAGAAAATTTCTGGCAGCAAAAGTTGCCAGAAAAGTTTTGTGAGCAGAAAAATCCTGTAAACAGAAAAAAGCTGTAACCTACAGGTAAATGCTGCAAACAGAAACTTTATGTCAAGTGAGCTACAGATTTTTCTGTTGCCTCACAGTAATTTTCTTGAAGTTTTAATAAAATAATAACTGGGGATAGAACCCACGACCTACCGCATGCCAAGCACGCACGCTACCGCTGCTCCAATGAGGACTCTGTAAAAGTAGAAATTATCCGAAGATCTCTCTTTCTCCACTAACTGAAACTTGTATTTGGCTCCAAAGCGTGTTGCGTGTTGCCAATAGCTGTATTCGTTTTCGCTGCAGAAAGTTTCTGTTCAAGTACAGATAAGCTAAAAAACTAAAAAAAGCTGTTTTTTACATAAAATAAATAGAAGTGCGGTGGGAATGTTACATGACAGAATATTCCTGTAAACATAAAGTCATTTTTATTGAAACTTTCTGTTTTTCTACAGTTTTTTTTTCAGTGTAGTCTTTTCCAACATGATGATGGCCATGTAAAATATGAAACACGAACAACGCTTTCTGAATTTAAAAAACACTTTTCAGTCACCACTCAATTCACAACACCTTCCACATCTCTCCATAAACATTTACACTCTCAAGCAAACCCCAACTCTCTCCACCAACCACTGACACCTCGCGTTAAAAAGCACTTCTCCTCCGGAGAAGATGAATCACGGTCCGGCCCTCAGAGGGGATTAAACATTCCCGAAGTGCATCTATCACCCGATCACTCATCGACCAAAAAAAAAAGAAATAGAGAGAGATATATATGTATGGCTCTTGTTCTTTCATTACGTCTGTCACTCTGTCGATGATGGACGACTTTCTTCGGGTGTGTACCTACCCATTGTCGGTGCTGAAAAACTCTTTAGGTGAGCCCAGTTTTGTTCAGGAGAGAAGTGAGGTGTGAGAAAGATCTATTGGGTATCGGAGTTTTGAGACTCATTCTTCATTTTCATATGCCGGTCAGAGTTTGGAAATAGTTTCTTTGGAAGAGAGTTGTTGGACGTGTGCAGTTGGAACAGTCCAACCTCATCATAGATACCAGAAGTTTTGGCACTAATTTTGAAAGTATATTCCTATTACATCCTTCATGGAGAATATTTCTATCCTTGAGGTGATAGAAACTCATTTTTAATCCTGATCTTAGTCCCATGAGCATAACGAACGGTAGTTTCCAATTCCTACTTACTACATAAATTTCAAATACATCTTTTTGGGGACCTTATTTTCCCCCTACTCGTCTTTATTGACATTTATCAATTTAAAAGCAACTTTTCGATACAAAAATACTTGTAAGAAATTCTGAGATAGATTCCAATTTCAAGTTTATTAGATGACCATAAAAGAAAAAAACTTGATATCGTAAAAGAAGTTTCACTCAAAATACTTTTACATACCTTTTAAATGTATTTCTAGTTTACACTTCAAGGTATCTCTTCATTTTATACACTTTTTGAGTATATCCTACGAAACTTTTTTTTGAGGAGCTATATTATTTTATCCATAAAAATTTTTGAATAATTTATTTGATCAATTGCACAGGAAAAACATGTTGCAATATACATTACAAATTCTAATATCAGAATACTTTAAATAAAAAATAAATGCCTGGACTAGTTTGAAATATTATACTCAGAACACGCTTGACACATTTCAAAAACTCATGCCAACCAGCTTTGAGCAATGTGCAATAAATGCCGGTGTCACATTTAGATGAAAGAAGGGTAAGGACGAAATATCTGTAATTCCTACATCGAGAACTTCTTTTTCAGACTTATCTAGATGAGATTGGACGCGAAGGAAAACAAAAGCAGTCTCGAGCCCCGAGGACCCTAAGCACCCACTTTCTGAAAAGAACCCTTCAGAGTAAATAGTTACTAGTCTGTACATAGGTAAAGTTTGTTAAAGACAGGAGGGCAGATTTTTTTTAGGTCCCACAGCTTTGTGAACGGGGGGATGAAGAACGATAATCGATGGGGGTGTACAAACCCTCAAGCATTTAATAGTTAGGGAAAGTTTGGGGATTGTGGGCTGAAAATTGAAGCATGGGAGTAAGAGGAAATTGTTGCGGTAAAAGTAATGAGCTTGTGCTTGTGGTTATGAGGACATAATTAATAGGACGGAAAATAAAGAGAAGTGATACGGTTAGGGTAGTTGCAGTAGTTTTATGCTGTTTTGTTTTGTAATGATGCAATTTTCAATTGTTTTTTATAACTTAAATTATTGTTTTTTTTGTATAAAAATTACTAGATATTTATATATATTACTATTGTAATAAAGAGTTTTTAGAGTCTAAGGTTATTAGTAAACTACTTTAGAACTACTATTAGTACATGTAGGATGGGAGGCGAAGAAACAGGCATTGGATAAACAGCAACAATTTTAAATTGATGAAAAGTTCAACGACCTGAAGATTAATTTATTTTCTTGATGGATGGCAGTGTTTGTTGTTGTTGTTGTTGTTGTTGTTGTTGTTTCTTATGCCAATGCTAAGAGTAAAAGCGTGCAATAGCAAGCAGCAATTTTATTTAACTACACACACAATTTTCGTTTAAAAAATTAAACTAGCATCATATAATGGATCCGAGTACGTTTCAGGTTTAATTAAGTTTCTTCGAACGGTGACGCATGCGCGGTCAGGCGCGTGCGGGAAGTCATCGTAGAGTAGTATCTTCTTCTTTAACGTCTTGCTTCATTCCCACATACATTTGGCTCGTTTTTTACATATAACATTGCTTACAGTATACTTACATACAGGGCTCGATTTGGGCCGGAACGGTCCGGAACGGCGTTCCGGAACCTCTTTTTCGGAAAAATATTAATTTCATTTTTTAAAACGACTAATAAAACTACAATTAAGGCAATTCTGTCCCGGTAAAATACGTGGACTCTAGGCTAGCATCTGGTCATCATTCTGCATCAGCCATCAAAAGCAAAGAGAGATCGCGAGAGATGCAATAAAATGAGGACCAAATGACATTTCGGACTATATTTTAGATGGTGAAAATGATGACTTTCAGCTTAATTCAAAATTTAGATAAAGCTGAAAGTCACCATTGAAATGTCTTTTTATTGTTTTATTAGGAAAAGTGGTGTAACTTTAAAAAACTTCCCATTTTGTTTTAACAAGATATATTAAAATTGAATTTAAAAATTTTTTAAATACTTTCAATAGCATATTTCACTGCAGTGTATTTTCGTTAAAGTTTAGCCCGTTTGAAAATGAAATACTGAGAGTCATTTTACATCAAATTTGCCAAAATGTGTTGTAACCTTGAGACATCTTAAATTCTACTATTTCAGGACTTTAACTACGAATTCTCTATTCCATAAATTTGACAAAATATACAACACTAATGGTTCATTGATGATAAGCGGTCCTACAAGAGGCACCCTGGTGGGAAAAAATACAACCCACTCTACAAAAAAGGTGTTTTACAAAAAAATTGTATAAAACCTTCATCTTCTTATACAAGTTAGAACACTCCAGGGGTGCAGAAAATGTTCCAGCAGGGCCCTTCCCCAGAACACAATTTTCTCCGAAATTTTCCCCAAAAATGTCTCCAAATTTTCTTCATAATTTCCCCGAAAATGTCCCTTTAAAGACAAAAATAGCGTTGTTATTAAACAAGAAAATTATTTTTAATGAAAATCCAGACACCCATCATCATATAGATACGTCGTTATCTCTGCATCTCAGTCAAAACGAAGGAAAAGGCAACTTTCAGGTATTCACTAGAGAAACTCGTTTTTTAGCGATATCCGTAGATTTTCGCTATATATCCGTAATTTTTACCTAATTACCGTATGATTTTGGAGAATATGATATTGTCCGTACACTGTAAAAAATAATCCTGCAAAAAAACAGAAAATTTCTGGCAGCAAAAGTTGCCAGAAAAAATCTGTAGGTTGAAAAATCCTGTAATCAGAAAAAAGCTGTAACCTACAGGTAAATGCTGTAAAAAGGAACTTTCTGTCAAGTGGGCTACCGATTTTTCTGTTGCCTCTCAGTAATTTTCTGCTTGTGCGCATGCACTTATTTTAGTAGAGTTTTTTTAATTTTAATTAATTGATATCCGGGGATAGAACCCGCGACCTACCGCATGCTAAGCACGCACGCTACCACTGAACCAAAGTAGATTCAGTATAACGTTGCCAATAGCTGTATTGGTTTTCAATGCAGTAAGTTTCTGTTTAAGTACAGATAAGCTAAAAAACTAGGTAAAAGCTGTTATTTTACATAAAATAAATAGAAGTGCGGTGGGAATGTTACATGACAGAATATCTCTGTAAACATAAAGTCACTGTTATTGAAATTTCTGTTTTTCTACAGTTTTTTTTACAGTGTAGTGAAAATATTTTTTCTAATAAAAACTTGGAATAGTAGAGTTTTTTCTTTATAAACTTAGGCAAAAATTTCCCAACAACTGCCTCAAATTCCCCCGAATATTGTTCGGACATATTTTCGCATTCTATACCCAACAAATTACACATCATAATAAATTCTGACAATTTAAATGTTTTCAAGGCTTCCTTTTAGGCTTTCTCTTCATCAAAATCGCTAGGAAATCCCTCAAACATTCTAATGTTTTTCCTGTTAGATCTACCCTCATCACAATTAAACAAAAACTGGTGTAGTACTTTAATAGCCTTTTTGGAGGATTGTTTTATGTTCTTGGCGATAAACGGGATTTCGCCCAAGGTGGTCATCTTAAAACTAAACAATACTCACTTCTCCGCAAAAACACCTTACCAAAGTACGGACAGTTCACCTGACCAGTCCACAGCAGTAAACTTCCAAACGTCTACAGGACCAATTACCAGCAGGGGACCTTCTAACATCTATGGTACAGCGGCGAGGAATCGGTGAACATCTAGGTCGAAGTGGCGAAGAATCGTCTAACATCTAGGTCGAAGTGGCAAGGAATCGTCTAACATCTAGGTTGAAGCGGCGAGGAATCTTCTAACATCTAGGTTGAAGCCGCGAGGAATCTTCTAACATCTAGGTTGAAGTGGCGAAGAATCGTCTAACATCTAGGTCGAAGCGGCGAGGAATCGTCTAACATCTAGGTCGAAGTGGCAAGGAATCGTCTAACATCTAGGTTGAAGCCGCGAGGAATCGTCTAACATCTAGGTTGAAGCGGCGAGGAATCGTCTAACATCTAGGTTGAAGTGGCGAAGAATCGTCTAACATCTAGGTCGAAGTGGCGAAGAATCGTCTAACATCTAGGTCGAAGTGGCAAGGAATCGTCTAACATCTAGGTTGAAGCCGCGAGGAATCGTCTAACATCTAGGTTGAAGCGGCGAGGAATCGTCTAACATCTAGGTTGAAGTGGCGAAGAATCGTCTAACATCTAGGTCGAAGCGGCGAGGAATCGTCTAACATCTAGGTCGAAGCGGCTTAGAAATCTCCACAGATCACGGAAGTGATACGCAGGGTTTTTGTCCAGGGGTAATTAGTTTCCAGGAGGCCGAGCCCCCATTTATAGAACACAAGCCAGTAAAGTTAAAGATATTTATTAAACAATATAACGAATTAGTAAAAGGTTGTAAACGAACAAATGTAATACGAAGAAGTAACAAGTCCAAGTGAAGAACGCTGTTCTTATGTATTTGGATCCCCTGGAACACTTTTCCTAATCTAGTACAACACATTTGAATTTATTTTGTGAATTTAAATTTAAAAATAGGTAAATGCTTTTGTTTTACCGTTCCGGCACCGTTTTTTTTAGAAATCGAGCCCTGCTTACATATATACATTGCTTACACCTAAAACCCGTGTTGTTTACCAGGAATAGAAACCAAAAGCCATAGGAACCTGGATTGTTTGTTTTAAAGGATATTTTTAGCTACTTTTAAGGCAGAAAATTTTAACAATTATCAAGCAATTAAATATTTGATATGATTCACTGAATTATAATGATGTAATAACTTGAGAGTTATTATGTTTTTGAATCAGAAAATAAAGGGATTTATTTTAAATGTAAATTTCAGCACGATTTATACAATCCTGAAAAATAAATTAACACACATCATAAACAAATTATTATATCCCCAGTAATATGGTTTCCAACCATTTTCACTCTTGGTCTTTCTTAAACAATAAAATACCCTTTGCATTAAGAACCATAACAATTTCTGCAATTAAGGGTAACGAAACTCAATGAACCTTATTTGGAACATTCAAAGAAGTTCTATAATTTCTACATTACTTTTCATCATTACACATATATTCAACACACAATATTCAACTTCCTTCATATAAGTTCTTTAAGAAAATAAGAAACAAAGAAACTAGGTTCATCAACTTCAACTCCCCATCTTCAAAATCCACCAGAAGACTACATCACATAAAAAATACCAGTCAAACCACAAAAACGAAACCCGAATTTTCCCTCACCTTCCCCCCAAAAAAAACTACCCCAGAAGCACAAAAAAACACAGGATCTCCCCTAACCTAAATGAGACATCCCAAACTAGGTAAAAATTTCTCTAGGTTCAATCGCAGCGGCACATTTTAGTCATTTTCCCGCCAAATTTCTGATAATTCGCCGTGATGGCGTCGGACATATTGATGGATGGATTTCCTTCTGATATGATTACATATCGGGGGAGATATTTCTGCTCTGTAATTTGGGCTGCCAGATTTCTGCGTGAATATCGCATGAAACGCATTAGGGACGAAAACTGGGGGGATCGCTGTAGTTTGGAGAAAGTATTAGGGATATCCAATTTTCCTCCATCATTAGTCTGAGGGAATTTGAAGGTGTTTTAGAGGCTTTATATGAAATGGTGATTTATTGCATGTCTGTAGTTTAGTAATGTTTGAAGTACTATTATAACCATTTTGTTTACCTCATCGCTATGTAAGGATAGGGATATATGACGTATATTTTTATGAAAGTCATACGGAATTATAAGAAAAATATATAAAAATTTGTATTCAGGGATATCTGTGTTCTTTTAAGATTTACAGATTTGTTTTTAAATATATTTTTTTTCAGTAATTATAAATAATCTTACCTTTACACAATTTAGAAAAACTCAAATAAAAAATAAGACTTAGGGATTGGGGGTTACAATTGCTGCTTTTACTGCGGAAAACGGTTAGAGGTAGAAAAACAAATTCCAGTGAAAATTATAATGTTAAGCTTATTTATAAAACACATGGGAAGGTTTTGTCCTTTAGAGGTAGTCTTCAAAATGCATTAGTAATTTTACTGTCGGATTTTGAAGAGGACCTCTTTAAAAGAGAAAAACTTCATAAACTTTTATTAGGAAGTTAAAGCATAATAATTCGAAGTGGAATTTCATTTCTACTCTCCAAACCTCAGTAATCCATCTTTCATCGTTTTTTACAGTTATTATCCCCACTCGAATGCCTCGGGATTGCTTCAAATACCCCCTTTACAAGGTATTTTCTGAATAGTGAATTGAATCTAGAATTTTTTCACACGAGTTTTGAATAATCCGGTCTGTAGAATATTAAACCCAATATTGAATGACAGCGATTTCTTATTGAATGGTTAATAATCCAAAAAAATATTGAAATAACATAAATGATATTAGTATTGCTTTAAAATAATCTATAAGGACTAAAAATGTTGTATGGTTGATAAACTACAACTAAATTTTACCATTATAAATTATAGAATTTTCCAGGTGTAATAAATATATTTTATGATCCTGGTATTCTTTTTCATAATAAATGCTTAGAGAAATGCGATACATTTTTATTTTAGTCCCAGCATAAAATCGATTATATTTCATTTTCAAAGTAGTTTAAACATACAAAATGATAAAACAAAAATATAATATATTAAAGGGTGACCTTAGTTAAAAAAATTTAAGAATTACCTAAAAAGAACTGACTGCAGACAAATTTCATCATATGTGTGGGCGAATCCAACAATGTGCGTTACTGCCAGAAGATTTTTTTTGTAACACTAGGGGGCTCTGCCCCCTGCTCGCTATCGCTCACCAACCCCCGGAACTGCTTCGCAGTTCTTTGAGGATCGCTTTGCGATCTAAGCGAGCAGAGCTCGCTTGTTTCATCTCAACTATCCAGTACAACCTGGAACTTGTCTGCTTATAGTCTATTCATTTAGAATAGGCGCCTGAAACGATCAAAAACGCTCAATACTGCTTAATAATGCTCATCAGACAACTTCAGTGACCGATTGTTTTTAAAGTATTTTAACTACTTCTGCTTAGGCTGCCTTGTCATTGCAGAAGAAAATGTTTTTCGACGATAATTGGAATAATAACGCTTCTAATACATTACGTCTCAGGCGCTAATTCTTAAAGAACAGAGTATAGTTAATGATAATTTAATATCAAAACTTTTTATCTCTCAAACTTTTGCATAATTTAATTCGGATCATTACCACGAAAATATCAAAATAAAACTATTACTGAAATATTCCTCTTTAAATTATCAATAATTTAATGGATAGAGGGCTACCGCCCCATGCTCGCTTACGCTCACCAACCCCCGTAACTGCTATGCAGCTCTATATCTGTAATATCTGTAATGGAACTTTACCAGAGTAAAACAAACTTCCTGAAAATTCTCTTTCTTTCATCGCCCCAAATAACACTCAATAAAGTTAAATTATTTATTTCTCTAGTGGTTCAAAAAATATCGAAGTATCTTTAAAAGATTATTAACCAAGTCTATACTATATCGCTAGCAAACTCAGAGCAAAAAGTGCACCTCAAAACTTTTAAATTTAAATGTCCGTGTTCGCGACAACCTAGTGAATAGGCAAATATAAAATTGAAAAACATTAAACACGTCTGATAAAGACCTACTAAAACTATGAAAAGAAATAAAACTTTGATGCTTAATAATTCCAAAACTAATTAGAATTTTTTAAAGAACTAAACGTCAATCTCTTTCTAAAAAATAAGAATATAAGTGTTAAAAAAATCATATTGATACCATGATTAGTTTTTATTTTAGATAGAAAAAAACGAAAAAGTGTCAAAAATTTCGAAAATTAAAAAATTAATTACTCTAAACCAAATTCGAAATTCGAAAAAAGGGCGGCGTAGTGCACATCTTCATACTTTAGAGTATTAGGGTGCAAAAAATCATAGTTCTGCTGCTGATAGATTTTGCTGAACTGGATTACGCGGCGAAAAAACAAAAACTTCAACTTTGACCTTAAAAGTACCCCAGAACTAGTAAGAACATCAGTAAGCTTTTTGTTCAAGAATGTGCCCCAAATATTCCTCTACAAACATTTCAAATTTCATAAATTTCTATCGAGTAGTTTTTGCGTTATGAGAGTTCAAAGAGTTAGAAAATTAAATTTTCTGAAACAGCGGCCGCGGCGGCGGTATCAGTAACTTTTTTTTAATATAGAGAGATTTAACTCATATCAATTTAAAAGAACTTCAAGTTCCACTTTTTATTATGAACCTTTTAAACTGTATCATATCATATAATAGAATAAGGTGGAAGATCATGATTAAGTTTAAAAATTCAATTATATTATAACTTGAACTAATGTGTTCTATCAAAAATTTTTCATTAAGTAAGATATGAAAAAAAGATTTTACCAGATAATATATATTCTGAATGCAGTCATCAATGAAAATTTTTGTTTTATATATTCCTTTCTCCTAAAATTTCTATTATCATGTGTTCGGAAAACTTAATTTAATCTTTTAAAAAAAGGAAAGTTTTAATCCTCAAAAAGAGAAATATTTTATCATCTCTTTGCTAAGGACTTATATTTTACTTATTCAGTAATCCGTGTTTCTATCTTGGATATTTAATCGTTAAAAAGTAAGTTTTATATTACCTTATTGTCTCAGAACTTTCTCTAGTTAATCATTTCAAAGATTCAAGATATTTTCCTGTTCAACACGAAACGCCACTTTCCTCTAAATCAAAAATATTCCATTCATAATACCAGAAGAATAATTATATTTTAATTTTTTAAATGAACACTTGAATATGAACTTCTTCATTCTTCTATTAAATTCAATCAATCAATTTATTAACAAAAAAACAAAAATTTACAAAATTTGAAACAAAGATTCACAAAAGTTTACACAGAATTAAAAGAAAAGAAAAAAGAAAATTGCAAATACATCCCAAAGGAGCCACAGCTCGTTCATGAGTTCACAGATTTCCAATTTTACTGAGTTGTTAAAAAAAAAAAAGAAAAAAAAAAGGGGACTTGGCTGGCTAAGGAGTTTATTTAGTAAAAGTATATATTAATTCGAATTTGATATTAACCTGACTGATTTAAAATGTTTCCTCTGTATTAATATTACAAATAATAAAGGAAGTGCAGAGTTTTTTAAAATAACGGATATTAGATTCCGATTGGATTTCATTTGGTAGTTTATTGAATAAGATTGCAGAGAGGTATTTGGAATGTTTTTTGAATATTTCTTTATGAGGGCCAGGTACGCAGTAAAACTTGTGCTTTCGGAAATAATATGAAACAATAGAACTGACTGTGTCTCGAGGCGGGAACTTCTTTATGAAGACCAGGGTATTAAATACAAACAACTGACTCACATTTAAAAGAACTTTGTCAGGAAAAAATCGTAGAATTTTTTTGTAGATTAATTAATGGCTTTACATTGCTCAAATAATCCCCACTCCAAATTATAATTCCATATTCTATACGTGATATAACCCAAGCAAAGTAGAGTTTTAAGAGCAATTCTAGATTTATGTATTTTTTTAGGTGATAAAATTTATATAATATAAACCTAAGATTACGGCAAACTAAATTTATGTGGTCTTTAAATTTCCAGTTCTGGTTGAATAAAATACCCAAATATTTCAAAGAGGATGTACGTTTAATAAGATGATCACATAATTTGATTTTGCAGTCACAAAAGTACAATTTCAAATTTGATTCAAAATTATTCATCAAACTAAAGACAATATAGTTAGTTTTCATGACATTTATTTTTAATTCGTTATTCATAAACCAATTGTGAATTAAACTTAGATCCTGGTTTATCTTACTTTCTTTAAATCTATTGAGTTACCTGAGTATAATATTATTGAGTCATCGGCAAATGTTATAATCTTACCCAAAAGCTTCAATCTGCAGAAATCATTTATGTATATATTAAATAATAATGGTCCAAGACGTGAACCTTGAGGAACCCCTTTTTTGGCCAGTACATACTGACTAAAAATATTGTTAAATTTTACTCTGTGATTGCGCAGTAATAGAAACGATCGAAACCAGTTTAGACAGTTACCCCGTATACCACCTGCATTTAATTTATATAGTAAGATCTCATGATTAACGCTGTCGAAAGCTTTACTGATGTCTAATGAAATTGCTACAGTTTTCAAACTGTTGTTCAGATTGTTCGTTACATGAGATGAAAACTCGATTAGTGCATTTGTTGTACTTACCCCTTCACGAAAACCAAATTGATTGGGAGCAAAAAAGGAGCCGTAATTTAAGAACTTTTTAACTCTTTTAGATACTACATCTTCTAATATTTTTGAAAAAACTGGTATTAAGGATATTGGACAATAATTAGTATAAACCTCAGGCTTCCCGGATTTTGAAATGGGTACAATAGTTGAGTATTTCAAGGCTTCTATAAACCTTCCTTCCTTTATTGACTGATTTAAGATGGACTGTAAGAAATCACTGTGATATTTTTCAACTATTTTAAATATTTTGGAGTTAAGGTTGTCATGGCCACAAGTTTTAGTACTTTTTGAACCTTTAAGTATATATTGGGTTTCAGTTGGGGACACATCATCTATAAAAGCAATAGAATTTAATGAGTGTGAAACAAAATCCCGATATTTGTCATTTGTTTTAGTAATATTGCAACCCACATTAGAGAAAAAATCGTTCATCGAGTTTACATCAGTTTCTGACAATTTAAATGAGGATAAATCATTTGAGTTGCATCCTATTATTTCGTTAACAATATTCCATTCTTTTTTTGAGTTACCAGCGCAATTATCAAATTCTCTTTTAAAATAATCAGATTTGGCTTCTTTTATTAGTTTACTTACCAAGCGATTAGTTTTAAAATAGTTATAAAGAGCAGTTTTATCATCTGGGTTTTTTTTTATTTTATATAGTTTTTCCTTCAAATTAATTTCTCTAATAATTTGTTCAGTAATCCACTTGTTTTTAAATTTTTGCTTATTGTCTTAACCCATTACTGCCTGACGTCCCTTTTTAGGGACGTTTTTTTAAAATCCTCCTATTTCTACAAAAATTGTTCCTTTGAATCAAAATTTGCACGGATGTATCTCTGATCTTCATAGAACATAAAGAACACAAGAAGAAAGCAGAATTTTAAAAAATTTTCACTTTTTTTAAAGTTGGTAGATAGAATTTTTCAGAAAAGTGCTTTTTTAAAAATTTTAAAAGAAAAAGCTTAAAAATCCTAGTTGTTATTTTAAAAAAATTTCAATTCCGATATATATTACTGTTTATACATTAAATCAGTTGGGGTGTTTTTTTATTTTTCCAAAATATTTTATCTTGACCTTATTTTGGACCCTCGAAAAGCGTCCCTAAAAAGGGACGTCAGACACGAATGCCCCCGTGGTTTTCCCCATAGTGAAATGCTAGTGTTTCCTTTATTTTTTCATAAAAACGCGTTTGATTCTTATGAAATGAATTATATAACTGATATTTATAAAATTACTTTAATTTTAGCTAATAAATTTACTATTTTTTTTTGGGGAAAATACTGTTATTTCTGCCAAATTAATGAAATAAAAAGTCTTAAACTATAAGGAATTAATTAGGGTGAACCGACCAGTAGTTGACCACCTACCAGTAGTTGACCAATTGAGCATAAATTTGCAAAAAACAAGAACTGTTGTGTGTTTATTTCGAATCTGTTGCGTTGAAAACATAGCTGACATTTTATTAAAAGCTCATGCATAGTCTAAAGTTCTAGTATTGTTCTTAAAAGACGCAATAAATTGTTAAAAAAAAGTTATCAACAAAGCTTCAAAGCCTGCGCTCACACTACTAGCAATAATGGTATGGAGTATTTAGTTCAATCTCAAATCATCCAGCTAGTTTTTATTCCAAGAGTTTATTGATTGATGTATTTAGGTCCTATATGTTTAGTTTAATTAAATAAAACTATCATTGTTTGTATATTAACCATTTAATTTGATATTTGAGGGGTGGTCAACCACTGGCTGTCTAAAATAGAAAAAGTGCTAGTATTTGACCAAAGTGGTCAACTACTGGATTTTATTTGCTTTTAAGATTTCTTTTTAAACCAAGAGCGATCTTAAATATTTTTACCTGCAGTACAATTTTTGCTTAAATTTACTGTAAAAAAAGTTACATTTCCAGTAATTAACCAGTATTGTTAATGGGGACTCTTTATTCAATATAACTCTTTCATTGGTTCTTCACATTTCCAACACCTGCGCTTTGAAAATATGTCGCTCCTCTCGCTAAGCCCTAAAATACGTACCTACGGGTAGTTAGTTGGTTGGTTGTCAGACATATACGCATTTTTAGTTTTTTAGATAGCCTTCTGTAGTTAACGCTGGAATCGAACGATTCGCGGTGCAAGCGCTCACTAGGTGGCAAATCATTCTGGTTTACAGTCTGGTTTTAAAAGGTTAAACAATAAAAACAATTGTTCAACTTCTTGCTTAAAATATATACGATTTTGCTGATACATCTTAAAAAACATTATAATTACTAATCAAGTAGATAAATTTTTTCCAACAAAATATTTTTTAAATTGACAATGATTTAATATTAAAAAATTATGAGAATTAATAAATAGGAACAATTTTCCGTGTTCTCTTCCAGAGTTTAATTTATTGATTGCTGATTGAATAAAATTTTTAAGAATTTTCTAACACGTATTCAACAAATGGAAGAAATTTTAGTAGGTTTTCAGATCATTAGTAGATTCGTAGGTTTTCACAGTTGGTTTTCAGATCATGGGATTTTCTGCCAAAAGGCACGGGTATTTATAAGAATGGAATATTAGTTAAGTTCAAAATTTTTAAACCCTTCAATAAAAAAACTGTTTTTTTTTTCGCTTAAAATTGTTAAGAAAAACTATAAACTTAAAAATTTACTAAAATTTGCCAATTCTTAATTTTTGTGAGTGAATTTTATAATCATCAGATTGAATGAAAGTTTGTGTAAGGGTTTCTGAAACGTTTTCTTCAAACGTATCCGTTGCGAATTTTTTAGCCAACTTTAAGAAGAACACCCTGTTTTAAAGAAATGGGGAAAATTTCAATGGGACTCAAACAACTAGCTCTTTTGGAAATGATAGGTTGCGTTGTGGATCAGTTGGTTGATTTGTGCTTGAGCTGTATATTTTGATTTTTATTCTGGAAATGGTGAATATGGCAATGGTCAATTACTGGAATAATGGTGATCAAATACTGGATGTAAGTGGTCAACTACTGGCAAAATCTCAATTAATTGGTTTTAAAATAAATAAATAAAATTCTATAAAAGTGAAAGGAAAAATGATTATTAGTTATTATTCCTCATACTTTCATTGATATTAAACCACTGTCAATTTTTTTAGAAAAATTTTTTTCTTAGAAAGAAAAATAAAACTTGGAGGAATTTCCACTAACTGGTCAATTACTGGTCGATTCACCCTAATTTATATTAATTAAAAGGAAACAATTAATTATTTCACTATATTTATTACTTATGCAAATATATTCCGGATATATTTTAATTAAAAGTTAAATAATTATTAGTTATTATGACTTTTTGTCATTAAAATTGCCAAAAAAGTCGCTTTTGTGATAAATTTTCGGCTTTTTTTCTACTTAGATGTCGCTAATCATTGTGTTCTATACTGCAAATCAATCTATATCATCTGGCTTGCTAATGCACATGCCACTAATGCTTGATTTTTGGGGATAAATTCGTGTTCCGCACAATTAAATTAAATAAAATGAAAAAAGTATGGGCATTTGAAAGATATATTTATATGATATATTAAGATGTTTTTGAGGCTTTAAAAAAGTTTTCTACCATGCGTTTACTATAGGGAAAAACAACGGGGGCATTCGTGCCTGACGTCCCTTTTTAGGGACGTTTTTTAATTTTTGTGTAGAAATTAAAATTTTAACCTGGAATTTTTTTCACTATTTTCCAGTTGTTTTTGGGCTATTTACTATGTTTTTACCAAATATTTAAGAAAAATAAAAAGTTGGGCATTAATGGGTTAAACACTTCTAGTGCAAAAAGCAACAGCACTTTGCAATTTTGTAATGAATGTGTTATATTTAACACCCAAGTCTTCACAATCACATTCGAAATTCAAGGATTGCATGACTCTTTCTAATTTATGATAATTTATGACATTGATCAATTTGGAAGTATTATAACTTTTTGACAGACCTTTTGATTTTGAGAAAGAAAGAACAAGAAGAATTGGGTAGTGATCCGTAATAGAACTCAGACATCTGCAACTATTAAATTAAAAGAGAAGCCTGATTTAAAACGATCAAAGCATTTTTTCCAATAGTAGAGCGTTATCAAAATAATTTTTCCTCCCTCGACCGTACTTTTACTCTCAAACACATATGCTCTTCGGGATCCAACTTCACAAACAAAGCGTTTTTGAAAACAATCCTTTAAAACCTCTCAAAACACACACACACACCTTAGAACCGTGCTGAATCCCCGTTCGTGCTGCAATGAATACCAGGCGTATAAATTCCAAGAAGGAAAGCCGTCGGGGCATTTCCTTGAAGGGGTTCCATAGCTTTCTCAAGGGGAGCTAAAAAAGTTCCTCTCTTTCCAACTCTCAAGTTGGCCGCCAGCGATGAATATGCATGAGCTAGTGTCATGAATATTTTAGGGGCTCCCTTGACAATCTGATAGCTCGGGTATCTGCAGCTTTTATCGTGTAACCTTTTCATGGGTTTTATTTGAACATGGGTACCTGCGTTTTATTTATGTTTTTATGTGTTTGAGTCACCTCATTTCTTTAAGGAACTTCTGGAATGTATGCTTGGTAAAAAGTAAGATTTCGGGATCTACTTTGTGGGATGTTAGGATAAGTGCTTTTTTTTACTCTAAACCTTCGGTTTTTTAGTTATGTCGGTGAAGTTTGGTATGAGATAAAAGTATTTGTGTGGTAGTGATATAAATAATTTAAGAGAATGGAGGGTATAGAAGAGTTTGTTTTCTTTTTTGATTTTGGGGAAAAAAATAGTTTCATAGGATAAAAGTATTTATTTATGCTTGTTAACTTATTAAAATTTTAATGTACTTATCTGGGTAATAGTCGTTAATAAAAATGCAAAATGTACTTTGAATTTAATTTCATTCATAACATTATTCATTCATAACATTCATAAAATTATTTTCAACAACGTAATTATAAAACGCAATATCGGATGAGCTGTATCTTAAGTGTAAACAACTCACAACTCTCAAGCCTCCTAAACCTCCAACCGTGGACCGGTTTCGTCCTTGTTAGTACTCATCAGCACGGTATAGGAAGGCACCGCAAGAGAGCGGAGGGCAAGCACTAGACTAGCCGACTATATCTTACTATATTGAGCTGTATCTTGTTTGAGGGAAAACTTATGTCACTCACTACCGCCAGAAGGCTAAGTGAAAGCTTTTAGCGTGGAAGGGGGGTCGAACATGCAAACAGCGCGCGGTCCCTTGCGACAGAGATTTTGAGAAAATCGGATGAAAATTTGCACAGTTTAAGGAGAGTGTGAATAAAAGATAATGTAGTATTCACAAAAGTATAAGTTGTGTTTTAAGTGTTGTAGAAAACTAAACGAATTTTCGAATGTTTATATGAAAGTTATGTACGGCCGACGAGGTGCAAGGCTGGACATAGGCTTAATGTTTTGAAGAATGTGAGTAAAAGTTAGGGTAACACTCCCAGAACCAGAAGTCACCAAAGGTGCAGAAAAATCTTAAAACCAGACTCATTCGGAAACTTCTGGCTGTTTGCATATGTATGTGTATAGCTGACATATAGAACAAACTATATGCAAACAGCCAGAAGTCTAAGTGGAAGCGTTCGGGAGATATTCAGGGGCGAAGTACAAAACCGAATAAAAGCGCGCGGTCCCTAGAGACAGAAATTTTGAGGAAATCGGTTGAAAATTTGCACAGTTTAAGGAGAGTGTGAATAAAAGATAATGTAGCATTCTCAAAAGTATAAGTTGTGTTTTAAGGGTTGTAGGAAACTAACGAATTTTCGAATGTTTATATGAAACATATTTATTTTTTAAATTTCCAAAAATCTTTTATGCATAGTAGTGACCAAGTAAAAATTTTACGATGCTAATTGAAAGTGATTGTGGGAAATTTGGTTGTAAAGTGGTATAGCACCATGTTGTTTGACAGCTTTTCTCTTGCAACAATGACTAATATTACGCTAAAAACAATAATTAAAATAAAAGGTGAAATATAGTCATTGTTAGCGTTGTTTTTAGCGTATTATTGGTCATTGTTGCAAGAGAAAATCTGTCAAATGACATGGTGCTCTACCACTTTACAACCGAATTTCTCAAAATCACTTTCAATTAGCATCGTAAAATTTTTACTTGCTCACTATTATGCATAAAAGATGAAATATAAATTTTTGGAAATTAAAAAAATAAGTATGCTTCATATAAACATTCGAAAATTCGTTAGTTTCCTACAACCCTTAAAACACAAATTATACTTTTGAGAATGCTACATTATCTTTTATTCACTCTCTCATCCTTAAACTGTGCAAATTTTCAACCAATTTCCTCAAAATCTCTGTCGCAAGGGACCGCGCGCTGTTTGCATGTTCGACTCGACCCCCCTTCCACGCTAAAAGCTTCCACTTAGCCTTCTGGCGGTGGTGACATAAGTTTTCCCATCATCAATCGAATCGGTTTCAGGTGAAATATAATTCATACAAAAAGGCCTGGTAATATTTTTCATGTCTTTGACATTGAAAGCTAACAATGGAAGTTTTACATATTACTAGGGGTCTCTGCCCCCTGCTCGCTTTCGCTCACCAACCCCCGGAACTGCTTCGTAGTTCTTTGAAAATCGCTTCGCGATCTTAGCGAGCAGAGCTCGCTTGTTTCATCTCAACTATCCAGTACAACCTGGAACTTGTCTGCTTATAGCCTGTTAATTTAGAATAGGCGCCTTAAACAGGATCAAAAACGCTCAATACCTAATGCTTAATAACGCTAATCAGACAACTTCAGTCACTGATTTTTTACAGTATTTTAACTACTTCTGCTTAGGCAGCCTTGTCATTGCAGAAGAAAATTTTTTCGATGATAATTAGAATAATAACTGCTTCTAATACATTACGGCGCTAATTCTAAATGAACAGGGTATACTTAGTTAATGGTCATTTATTACGAAACTTTTTATCCCTCAAACTTTTCAATAATTGAATTCAGATCATTACCACGAAAATATTAAAAAACTATTACTGAAATATTCCTTTTTAAATTATCAATAATTTAATGGATAGGGGGCTATTGCCCCCTGCTCGCTTACGCTCACCAACCCCCGTAACTGCTATGCAGGTCTTTACAGATCGCTTCGCGATCTGTCATATCTGTAATCGATCTTTAGCAGAGTAAATAAAACTTCCCGAAAATCCTCTTCCTTTCATCGGAACAAATAACACTCAAAAAAGCTTTTATCTCTAGTAGTTTAAAAAAATATTGAAATATCTTTAAAAAGATTATTAACCAAGTCTGTACTACTATCGGTAGTAAACTTAGAGAAAAAACGTGCACATACAAAACTTTTAAATTTAAATATCCGTGCTCGAGACAATCTAGTGAACAGGCAAATATAAAATTTAAAGACATCAAACATGTCTGATAAAGACCTACTAAAACTATGAAAAAAATGAAACTTTGCTGCTTAATAATTCCAAAACTATTTAGAATTTTTTGAAGAATGAAAAGCCAATCGCGTTCTAAAAAATAAGAGCACTAGTGTTTAAAAATCATATTGATACCGTAGTTAGTTTTCACTTTAGATCGCAAAAACCAAAAAAGTGTCGAAAATTTCGAAAATTTAAAAATTATAATTTTTAAATCCATTACTTTCCATTAATTTATTACAAAAGTTTTGAAGAAATAACACTGTTCAACAAATTTGACCTTCAAAATTTTTTCATCATCATCATCATCATCATTGGCTCGACAGTCCTGATTGGACCCTGGCCTTCTCAAGAGTGCGGAACCAGTCCCCCCTTCTGCGCGCCACAGCCTTCCAGTCTCTGATGTTGATGGAGACAAAGTCTTTTTGGAGGCAGTCCTCCCACCTCAGTCTAGGTCTGCCTCTTCTTCTGGCTCCTGATGGTCTTGCCAGAAAGATTTTCTTTGTGGTTCGGTTGTTGTCCATTCTAATAATGTGTCCAGCCCATTTCATGCGTTGGATCTTTTGGTACCTGAGAATGTCTGGCTCTCTGAATAGTCCATAAAGTTCAGAGTTAGTTCTCCTCCTCCAAACTCCGTTATCGCAAAACCCCCCAAAGATGGAGCGGAGAATCTTCCTTTCAAAAGTTTCAAGGGTCCTCTCATCAGCCTGAGACAAGGTCCATGTTTCAGACGCATAAGTTAGAACTGTCCTAATTAAACCTTTATACATCAGCAGCTTGGTGTTTCGTCTAATGTAATCAGATTTTAAAAATTTCCGTAGGCCGTAAAAACATCTGTTGGCCGCAGTTACTCTCCTCCTCACCTCTGGGGACATGAGATTTTCAGAGTTGACTTCGGAACCCAGGTAAGTGAAGGAGTTTACCTTTTCAAATTTGTATTCTCCAATCTCGATGTGCTTGGAGGTGTCAGAGTAGGTAATAAACTGCATATATTTAGTTTTACTCTGATTAATTGAGAGATTCATTTTCTTAGCCTCTCTTTCTAGATCCAGGAACGCTTGCTTGAGGTCTTTAGGAGTTCTTGCTATGATATCAATATCGTCAGCATAGGCTATAATTTGAACAGATTTAGAAAAAATTGTTCCTCTTGTATTTATTTTTGAATCTCTTACTATCTTCTCAAGAGCAAGGTTGAAGAGAAGGCATGCTAGCGCATCGCCCTGCCTAACTCCGTTTTTTATTTCAACAGGGTTGGATAGACTTCCCTGGATCTTGACTCTCATTTTAGTTTCAGTTAATGTGAGGGATATTAGTTTCACAAGCTTTTCAGGTATGTAGAACTGTCTCAGAGCATCAATAAGCAGTTCTCTATTAATGCTATCGTACGCCGTTTTAAAATCAATAAAAAGATGGTGTGTATTGATTTGGAATTCCTTTGTCTTTTCAAGGATTTGCCGTAGATTAAATATTTGCTCAATTGTGGATCTATCTCTTCGAAATCCACACTGGTAGTCACCTATGATGTTTTCGGCGTAAGCAGATAGTCTGCTAAAAAGTATATTTGAAAAAATCTTATAGGTAGTGCACAGGAGACTAATTCCTCTATAGTTGGAGCAGTCGAGGATATCTCCTTTTTTATGTATGGGGCAGGTTGTTCTGAACTTCCACTCTTGGGGGAGTGTTTCAGTGTCCCATACAGATAAAATAATGTGGTGGATGGCTTTGGTTACATCTGTGCCAGAATTTTTTAGAAATTCTGAGGGAATGGAGTCTGGGCCAGGGGCCTTATGGTTTTTCAACTTTTTAATTCCCTCAACAACCTCAGTAACCGAGGGTGAATCGATCAAATCCCGATTGATGCCTGGATGAGGTTCATTAGCATACTGGGGGTGATCTATGTTTAGAAGATCATGGAAATGTTCATTCCATCTATCCAGAATCTTGATTTTTTCACTCAAGATTTCCCCGTTCTTATTTTTGCATAAAGCCGTTCTAGGTTTGAAATCTCTGCGGCCAGAATTGATCTCACGGTAGAAAGCTCTGCTTTCATTTGATCTCCTGAGTTGTTCAACATCCCGTAGTAGATCCTCGTGAAATTTTCTTTTCTTAATTCTGTGAACCCTCTTTTCTTCTCTTCTAGCAGCTTTATATTCCTCTACGGAACTTCTTGAGTGCATTCTACTAAGCATTTTTTTATATGCGTCAATCTTAAATTGGGTAACTACATGACATTCAACGTCGAACCAGTCTTTCCTTTCAGTTTTTTTAACATTACCCAGAACATTTTTACCAGTTTCGATGACAGCTTTGGAGAATATACTCCATTTTTCATCGATGTCTCCTATGTTTTCTATCTTTTTATTTCTAAGAGTATCTGATAACTGGGTTTGAAACTTGCGTTTGATCGTCTCATTCTTAAAGTTTTCACAATTAAACTTTTCACACCTTTCTCCTCCAGTTTTACGTGCATTGGAGACTCTAGCCCTTAATTTTGCCTTGACAAGGTAGTGATCTGAATCACAGCAGGCACCACGAAACGTCCGGACGTCTAGTACATCTGACATATGTCTCGAATCGATCAGCAGGTGGTCAATTTGGTTAAAGGTTTCTTCATCCGGGGATTTCCATGTCATCTTGTGGATTCTCTTATGTGGAAAAAAGGTGCTGGATATGACCATGTTGTGTTCGGCAGCAAAGCTGACAATCCTCAGACCATTGTCATTGGAGTTGTCATGAAGACTGTGTCTTCCAATAGTAGGTCTAAATTCCGTCTCTTTGCCAATTTTCGAGTTTAAATCTCCGAGAACTATCTTGACATCATTTCCCGGGCACGAGAGATACAAGTCACTTAGTTCTTCATAGAATGCTTCTTTCTCGTCGTCTTCTTTATCCTCTGTCGGTGCGTGTGCATTGATTAGGCTATAGTTGAAAATAGCACCGCATAATCTAATTTTGCAGAGTCTAGGGGACTTGGCTACAAAGTCGGTAATCATATGTTTAATGCGCTTTCCTATGATGAAGCCAGTTCCAAGAATGTGTTTTTTGGGGTCACAGCTATAGAATACAGTATAATTTCTTTTTTCTATAATGCCCTTACCAGTCCATCGCATCTCCTGCATGGCCAGCAAGTCAATTTTATATCTATCTATTTCATCGGTTAACATTTGCAATCCTTTAGATTTATAGAGACTGCGAACATTCCATGTCCCTATACTCAAGTCCTTAAGCCGTTTTCCAGGTCGTCTACAGAAATTGAAGTCCGGGTATCTTTTCTCTTGAGATCTCGTAACAATAGGTTTTTTACGAGACTGGGTTGTTGGCCCAGTGCTCAACCCCCAACCTGGAGGACCAGTCCCCTGATATAATCCCCAGGGGCAGGGTGCCCGGCTATACCCCCGGACGCTGGGTAGCTGGGTCTGCCCCGGGATTGCCACACCCGTACCTGCTCAGAATAGAGCAATTTTTTCCTTGATGAAAATAGTCATTTTTTATAGATTTTGGGTCGCTGACTATTTTTTCCTCTTATTTTTTACGCAATTCCAGTTTGAAGGGTCCTAACCCTTCCCCAAGGACCCAAATTTGATGACAATATGCAGCAATAATTTTTACTAAAAGCGGCTGAGGTGTTAGCCTCCCAGAAGCCCCCGTGGAAGAGTTCGGAAGACTTCCAGAATTGCGAAGGCGCTCGCGAGCTCAGGAATTAATATTGATGATTTTGAAAAGAATGACGTTTTTCTTATATTTTGTGTCTATCCTAAGTAGAAACTCTTCAGTTCTTTAAAAACTGACCGGTTTTAGGGAGTGAGGATTCCATGTTTTAAGATGTTTATAGATGCATGGGTGTGGATAACAATTAGGAGGCATCCCCTTAAAAACTGAGGGTGATGGAGGAAAATGGGTGTCATATTTGAATTCAGCAGAACATTTTACACAAGAATCTGCTGAAATTCAGTTAGTGGCTTCAAATTTTTTTTTGTACAGCACTGTGTTTAACTCAAAGCGCCGCATTGAACCCTTCCGTGGGTGCTTAGGGGCGCTCTCACCTCAACCGCTTTTAGTAAAAATCATTGCTGTATATTGCCATCAAATTTGGGTCCTTGGGAAAGGGTTAGGAGCCTTCAAACGTGAATTGCGAAAAAAATAAGGGTAAAAAATAGCGTATAAAAACCTCTATAATTTTTAGCTTTTTTTTTTGCATTTTTAGGGGGTAATTACCCCTTAAACCTATCCATTTGTTATAAATTTATCATATTTTATTAATTTGAACCTTTCTTGTTCCCTGGGGGGCAATTTGAAGACTAAAACAATGCTTTTTGACCTTGAAAATTGAGTTTAAAGTTATAAAGTCGTCGAAAAAAGTAAAAAAGGGAGGGACTGTTCCCCGAAAATCCTGAGTCGATTGAGAATTTTAAGGTTATTTTCGTATTCAGCGACCCAAAATCTATAAGAAATGACTATTTTCACCAAGGAAATTTTTTCATTGTTGAACAGTGTTATTTACTCTAAACCAAATTCGAAATTCGAAAAAAGGGTGACGTAGTGTACATCTTCATACTGCAGAGTATTAGACTGCAAAAAATCATAGTTCTGCTCCATACAGATTTAGCTGAACTGGATTACGCGGCGAAAAAACAAAAACTTCAACTTTGACCTTAAAAATACCCCAGAACTAATTATCACATCAGTTAGTTTTTTGTTTGAGAATGTGCTCCAAATATTCCTCTACAAACCTTTCAATTTTCATAAATTTCGATCAAGTAGTTTCATCGTTATTAGAGTTCAAAGAGTTGAAAAATTAAATTTTCTGAAACAGCGGCAGCGGCAGCGGTGACAGTAACTATTTTTAATATAGAGATATTTTTGCTTTTAAAATGCAAAAAATTAAAGCTAAATTAAATTTTTTTCCAATGGGCGGGTACTACAAGAAATTAAATCTCTCTATATTAAAAAAAAGTAACAGTGACCACCGTCGCCGCTGATTTTTAAAATTTATTTTTGAACATTTTGAACTATCACTTCGCAAAAACTATTTAAAATAATGTTATGAAATTTTGACCATTGGTAGACAAATGCACGATAGTCATTTTCGTTCCAAAACCTAATTTATTAGGTAAATAGTTCTGGAGGTATTTAATGTCAAATTCCAAAATTATTTTTTTCTGCTGCGAGTTCGCCTCCAGCAAAATTTATTAACAGCAGAAACATCATTTTTTGCAGTCACGTACTCTGAGGCATGAAGCTTTGCACCTCATGGCTCTTTTTCCGAATTTCGAATTAGTTTTTGAGTAATTCAATTTTAAAGTTTCGAAATTTTTGGCAATTTATGCGATTTTTTTGCTATAAAAGAAAAACTAATCATGATAGAGGTACAATATTTTAGACACATATACAATTATTTTTTATAAAAATCTTGGCGTTTTGTTTTTAAAAAATTCGAATTATTTTTAGAATTATTGAGATTTAAAGTTTCAATTTTTTCTTCTCTTTCTGGTCGCTCACTAGGGAAGCAGCATATTTTATGAGATAGTCTGATTCTTTTATTTTCGACGATTCACTAGATATACTCGGGCTGCATACATTACTGAGCTATATAACAAACTGGAGTGACTAGTTAGCGTGCTGAAACCGCATCACACCACGGAAAGGATTTCCATCTTCTTTTAAATTTCTCCATCTGTTAGCACAGTTGTATGCACAGAATGAAACAACCATTCTAAATTTTGCTCCTAATATTTTGAAAAGCAGGCATGTGTGGATTAAAGGGGGAAATGCTTTTCCAAATTTGCCTCCAGCTTGCCCCGATTGCATAAGCAATCGGGGCATTTTAACCTTCCGCGCTGGCACAATCAATCGCTTAGTATCGGAGGTTGTCACTCCAGTTTGTTTTATAGCTCAGTGGCTGTATATTATAAATTTAAAAGTTTCTAAAAGGCTTGTTTTCTCACTAAGGTGGTTGATGATAACTAGTAGACTTGCTGGATATTTTTTAAAACATTTCTATTCAATAATTGAAGAAAGAAGAATTGAAGTTAAGAGATGAATATTTTAGAAACAGTTTTATTTTGATATATTTGGGGGAATTATAAACTAGATAAGATGATAATTACGAATGATTAACTAGAGAGATAAGTAGTTTTGGTATCAAAGAAGCATTAACTAAGCCGAAGAGCCTGGACTGTTGAGATGAAACAAGCGAGCTCTGCTTGCTAAGATCGCGAAGCGATCTTCAAAGAACTGCGAAGCAGCTCCGGGGGTTGGTGAGCGATAGTGAGCAGGGGGCAAAGCCCCCTAGTTTACTAAAATATTATATTAAGACACATACAGGTAGGGTTCTAAAAAATCGATCGATTCGATTCCGGAATCGATTCCTGGGGTTCGATTCTTTCGATTCTTCGATTCGATTCCTGAGGTTCGATTCCAACCTGGAATCGATTCCTTGACGCCAGAATCGAAAAAAAATTCCCAAATCGAAACAGTAACCTGCTTGCATGTGTCCTTCAAAGTTGATCCCCGAATCTCCCAGTCCCACTCCAAATCAATGAGTTTTTTAACCTCGCGGAGAGGGGTCAAGGGTCATCCGGGGGCCGGGCCTGTCCCGTGCCTCTCCTCTGCGTGTTTTTTTTTGTCGCTTGTTTGTTGTTTTGCTTGTTGGAAAGTGAGGGAGAAGAAAATTGGAGAACATGTTTTCGTTCAATCAGGCAGGCTCGCGCTCGGGCCCGTGCCCGACACACGATCGGGCCATCGTTTTACATGAAAAAATCCTGAACTCAAACTTAAATTTCAAAATCGCTCCATTTTTTATGCTCTAAGAATCGAAAGAATTTCTTAATTAAATTTTTAATTAAATTATGTTAGACTCCAAGGAATCGAACGATTCTATCGATTCCTTAGAGTCAATGTCAATGACATAAGTTACTAAAACAAAAAATTTTGAAATTGCTCCTAGTTTTAATTTCCAAGAATCGAAGGAATTTCTCGTCATCAAGTTTTTATTACACGTCATCGACGCCCAGGATTTCAAATATCCAATATTCAGTTAGTCATGCATTTTTTTTATTCTTTCGATTCCTGCCTGGCCAAGGAATCGAAAGGAATTTTTTCGATTCTTTCGATTCCTGGCCCAGGAATGAAAAAAAATTCCTTTCAGTCTCTGGGCCAGGAATCGAAAGGAATTGTTTCGATTCCTGGCCCAAGTATGAAAAAAAATTCCTTTCGATCCCTGGCCCAGGAATCGAAAGGAATTGTTTCGATTCTTTCGATTCCTGTCCCAGTAATGAAAAAAAATTCCTTACGATCCCTGGGTCAGGAATCGAAAGAATCGAAAAAAATCCTTCCGATTCCTGGGCCAGGACAGGAATGGGAAGAATCGAAAAGAAATTATTTTCGATTCCTCCTGAATTGAATATTTGATTATTTTGAAATATCTCCATTTTTACACTGCTTAGATTTTATACACGAATGTAAACAAATTTCATTTCCCTTCAATGAATAAATATATTTAGTTCCACGATTCCATGAAGAGATTTTTCGAAAGCTTTCTTTCAAGAGTTGGAAAGTTCCCGATATCGAAAAAAATAGCTAAATGGTCAAAAAACGATGGTTTTTCGTAAATTTCTCTAGAACCAAGCAATGTAGAGCTTCGAGTTAATGAAATTCGATTTTTCGGGGCCAAATTGCTCTAGAAAAGAGAATACTGCACAATCTGAAGAGTCCTGGAAAAGGAGCAAATGGTCCTGGATCGTTTTGGCGGGAAAAAAGTAGGAATTTTAATTTTCACCCACCCCCTAATGCGATACATGGTTCGATTCCTTAATTTTAGGATGCACATATACCAAAATTTCAGAAGCCTAGAGCAAGCGGTTCGTGTGTTATCTAGGAAAAACGGAGTTTTGGAATTATCGGTTTTTCAGGAAAAACTCCCAAAATAATTTATTCCACACCAAAATGATTTACATATCCGTAATATGTGAAAAATTATCGATTTATCCATGTAAGACACTTGGGGCGGGGTCGAATTTTTTCCGAAACTCTCTTGACACGACTTGTCCCAAAAAATGGAGTGTTTGGCATTAAATACAAGTAAGCCCCAATCTTGTTCTAAAAATCCTGGATGACGTAACAATCACCGTGGATTCCCGGAATTCTGGAAAAACTTTGCCATAACAATTAGTTACTATAAAAAAAATTAAAAAATAAATTTATATTAATATTTTCGGATTTATAAGCTTTCTTTGGACTTGTGTTTTTTCGTCGAAATCTGAACTTTTTTCAAAGTTCAATTAGTGCCTTAATTACCAACCGATTTTCACCAAATTCGAATATGAGGTATATGGCAGAGTATATTTTGAGATTTTAAGGTCGAAAATTTAATATCGTTTTCGAATTTTGATAAATATCACGACTTTAGTGCGATTTACGCACGAGTCCAGGGACCCTAATTTTTGTCCTAAATTCACAAAACTCCTGATTCTGCAAGATTATGGAAATGTAATGAAGGTTCAAAGGTCGCCGACCCAATAAAAATGGATTTAATTGGTTTTTGATCGATTCTCTACTGCACTACCGAATCGCACTTTGGAAAGGCCCCTACACGTAATTCCCGGTCTAGAAAATTCGATATGTTGCTCTCGGACCCAGGTGTATTACTAGAATTCTTTGTCGAAATTCCTCGGAAAGCCATTAAATAAAGTATTTTTTAAGAAAACCTCTTTCCCAATAGTACTGCAGTACGCAAAACAGGGTCTCAGAAAAGCGTCAAGTTTTCTAAATAATGTTCAGAAACACAGAGCCGTTTCGAATTCCAGATCCTGGTACTACTCCTAGACGTAGAAAATTAACCGACCATCAGTCAAATTTTTATAATTAGTTTTATTATTGTTTTTTAATTTTAAAGTAGCGGTATCGAAAATCCTTGGTTCGGAGGTACTTCGTACTATTGTACAATTACTGCTTTGTTAATTTATATTAAACAATAATCTTGTAAAATCAGTTGGTAATAATAAAAATTAAAAAAGAAAGCATTGATTATTATTAAAATTAACTAAATAGTTAATTATTAATTAGTTTAATAATTTAATTAAAATTTAGAAGGAAACATTAATTAATCAGAAACATAATTAGACAGTTTAATTACTTAATAATTATAGGTTTTTATTTGAAAAAAAAGGTTCAATTCCTTGGAATCGATTCCTATCGATTCCTGAAGGAATCGATTCTTCGAGAGGTACGATTCCTAGGAATCGATTCCAAGCCATTCGATTCCGATTCGATTCCGGAATCGATTCCTTCAGAAATATTTAGAACCCTACATACAGGTTAATCACATTTTCTACCACTATTTTATTTTTTACTACATAACCGACCGAATCAGTTTTTAAAATGCTTATAAAATAATAAAAGACTCCTCTGTAAAGAGCTATGTCTTCCACAGAGAAAAAAGTAGAAATAATGTACGATACATAAAGTAGAAATAGTTTAACCAGTGAATAAAAAGAGTTCTTCAACCTATTTTACTTAAAGAAAAAATATCATCAAATGTAAGGATATATGAAAAAAATATTTGAAAAGCTGTCACAATTTAGTTTTAGTGTTATAATTAACACTTTATATAAAACTTGTATCTTATTAGTATTATTAGTCTAACGCAAATATTATATTCAGGTTATAATTTATTGGAAAAAGAAAGAAAAATCAGTGTGTTTAAATTGTATTAATTTAGTTGACTGATATAATTACCAATATATTATTTTTCTTCCTAAAAATATATCTATTATAAAGCTATAAAGATGTTTAGTTATTCCAATATTTCCAATTTCTTAACTCTACTAGGGAGCTACCGCCCCCTGCTCGCTATCGCTCACCAACCCCCGTTAACTGCTGACGCAAGACCTTTCGGATCGCTTCACAATCCACACAAAACCCTGCGCACTAAAATTATTTATTTATATAAAACATTCGTTAAAATAATTAGTAGAAGAAACGTCCAAAAGCACACTCTATTAAAAGTTAGAATAATTATTGGTTGTAAATTATCAATAATTTAATCAACACGTTTTTTTTTTAAATAGCCATCAAGTCTGCTCGTAAATATTGTTATTCAATACTTACAAAAAAGTTCAACAATGAATCTGTTAAATTTAATATAGTACCTATTAACTCGTCAAAATGTCTAGTGTTTTATCACTCAAGTTTTTGTTTTAAAACAGACTTTTTAAACAATACAATTTAAGCTATTGAAAATAATAAGAGGCAAATCCTACATTACACTCAATGTTTACAAACAATTGATTTTGATGTGTGAAATTCTATACTTAAATAGTATATCTGTGAGTTTCTGGAAAACTCTTATCAGTCTTATAAAAATATTTTATTTAGAAAGAACATATTTTGAAGCGCATTTTTAAAGCGTGAAAGGAATTACGGTTGTTTTTTAATTAACATCCGTTTTTCTCCTGAAAAAAAAGTAGTAAGAATTTCCAAACAATTTTGGTGCTGGTAGTTAGACACATCCTTTAGGCTCAATTTGCCACCTTACTGAATAAAATCGGACAATTTTTTCTATTTTTTATCGATTTTACAAGCGCGCTCCTCGAACTATTTTCCCGCCAACCCGCATAGAGAATTCGGCTTTTTTTCTCCTTTCGCTCCGTCCGCGATCTCCTGCCCACCCATTGTTTAAGGTAACTGTATACGTTGAAAAGGTCATTTCCGGTCAAAAATCGAAAATTTTTTTTACTAGTTTAAGTTATAGCCTATTTATTAACCTTTCAAAAACTGTTTTCCTTTTGTTTCTATGTTGTATATTTTTGAAGTAATATTGATTTTTATGTTGCTAGAGAAACCGAAACTAAAATTTTCAATCAAGCTGTGGGCATTCTACGGAAGTTTGTTTACAAACAAATCATAACATTTGATTATTTCTTCCATAGTTTTAATTTTTGAATTGTTTTACAGCTTAATGAGCTTTAAGTAATTGATTAATTAGAACCGATTTTACTGAACTTTTTACATTGAATCTCTAAAATTTTTGAAATATAGCATTATTTTTCTGATAAAAGTGATATTTAAAAAAATTTACAGATATTTTTTTAAAAGCTCATTTCAGTATAACAACTACATCATAACAGACATGTGTGCAAAAAATTATGATGTTTCAACTGTTAGTTTGCTAGAAAAGGTACGTCGAAGGTTTAAAAACACAGTTTTGAGATATTTGCATTCGAAGTAAGCGCAGCATAGAGAATTTCGGTTTGTTTACATTTTTTAAGAAATTTTTAGTATGCTTTAAATCCGATTACAGGCATAAGTAATACACCGTTGGAAGGCTAAATGTTTGCTCTTTTATAATTTATCAAAACGTCAAAATCGATTTTTTTTTAAGGTGTTGGGGTACGAACCCCCTTAAAAACTTTAATTGCATTTTCTGAAGAACTACATTTTTCAAATTCTTCATCCACCGCTACAGTGATAACTCTAGTAAAAATTAATATTATGTCTTCCAATTTTTCTCATGTTGTTTTGATAGTATAAGGAGTGTAATGAATCAAGATTTTAGATGTGTTTTAATATTTTATTAAATTATAAACAAGTCAAGTTTGCGTTATGCATGTTTTTTTTAGAAAATCACCTAAGTGAGCATTTAGTTGAGAATTTCTATGGAACAACTTTAGCAAGAGCTTAGATCTTGATTCATTACATTCTTGGTGTATTTACTCATTATTATTTCCAAAAATTGTTAATATTGATTAGATATTTTTAAAATTACGTGAGGGGTTTATACTGATTTTCAGACAATTTTTTAATATATATGCCCATATTTAAATATTTAAAAAAATTACATATTTTTCATCACATATAGTATTTTTAAGTTAAGATACACCTAAAAACTTCAAATATTATTTTTAAAAAAAGTTTTTTAATTTTTTTTCGTTGAACGTATACAGTTACCTTAATGTTAATGCTGCTCGCGGACGGAGCGAAGGGAGAAAAAAAGCCGAATTCTCTATGGGTTGGCGGGAAAAGAGTTCGAGGAGCGCGCTTGTAAAATCGATAAAAAAATAGAAAAAATGTCCGATTTTATTCAGCAAAGTGGCAAATTGAGCCGGAAGGATGTATTTAACTACCAGCACCAAAATTGTTTCGAAATTCCTACTACTTTTTTTTCAGGAGAAAAACGGAAGTTAATTAAAAAACAACCTATTTTCATCATTAATGAATAGCGTCGGTTGGTCATTGCGGTTGGAGGTATAATAAAATGTACGACAGTATCTTGCTGTTAACTGCAACCTTATCCGTAATCCAGAAAAATGGAAATATTTTAGAAGTGAGAATTTTTTTAGAAATTCTAAAGGCTTATGCACATCCTCAAAAGAATTCGAACAGTTTGATACCAAAAACATGTTATACGGATCAGTAAATAAAAAGCCTTTCTCTGGAAACCATTTACAAAAACTTTTTTTAGAATAGAGAGATACTGTTTGAAAAACGAGATTTAATCAAAAATAAGTGATTTTTTAGTTAGTTTATATAATTCCCATAAAAATAAATATGTTACAAAAATTTAAAAATACATAATTCATAAAATAAAACAGAAAATAGAAAAATTTTCCCTTTTATTGATTCTCTCTAGGGCTATTTTTCGAAAGGGTTTAACGTTTTAATTAATATTTTAGGCCTCATGTATTATTGATAGCATTTTTTAATTTATGCACTATTAACAACTTTCTCATTTTTGAGAGAGGCTTCACGTTGCCGAAGCATTTTTTACTCCAAAAAGACTTTTAGGCAAACTTCATTTTCCTTATGCTTTCCAAATTTAATTTCCAGCATGTTAGGTTTTTGCCATGAATGTTTTTTTAAATCTCATCGAACAAAATTGCGTTTTACTTCTTAATTTATACAGCTTAACATCGTTCCACAAGTGATAAATAAAATTCAAGCTTCACTTACTAGCGAAAATAATTTTACTACTTTAGTTTTAAAATCTGTTTCTATAAAAAACTTGCTCAAAATATTTATTACCACTCTTATTTTGAACGGGTTAATTAAAATAGTGTAAGTAAAATATTCAAGTTTATTTTTCATGTCATTATATAAAATATATCACTAAGTAAAAAAATACTAAACCATTAAAAAAAATGATGTTCTTAATTAATGGGATCGCTTTTCCCAAGTGTTCCATGAGTATCTATATACATATTTCTCTTACGTGAAGCTTAATTTTGGCGGTATTTGTTGTCTCCCGTTGGCAACGGTTGTTTGTTTTGTTTATGTTTCGTAAATTCAAAAGCATGGACTTAAGTAGAGTTAGAAAGTATTATTCCAATCTGTGACGGTGACGGTTGTAGCTCCAAGCAGGATTATTTACAATTGTGTTTAAAAAGAAGTTTTAGAGGAGTGATTAAATAATGGGGTAAGTAAAAGCACCTATATCAACTTTTAAGTATAACATATACACACTGTAAAAAAAAACAGTAGAAAAACAGAAATTTTCAATAACAGTGACTTTATGTTTACAGAGATATTCTGTCATGTAACATTCCCACCGCACTTCTATTTATTTTATGTAAAATAACAGCTTTTACCTAGTTTTTTAGCTTATCTGTACTTAAACAGAAACTTACTGCATCGAAAACCAATACAGCTATTGGCAACGTTATACTGAATCTTCTTTGGTTCAGTGGTAGCGTGCGTGCTTAGCATGCGGTAGGTCGCGGGTTCTATCCCCGGATATCAATTAATTAAAATTAAAAAAACTCTACTAAAATAAGTGCATGCGCACAAGCGGAAAATTACTGAGAGGCAACAGAAAAATCTGTAGCCCACTTGACAGAAAGTTCCTTTTTACAGCTTTTTTCTGTTTACAGGATTTTTCAACCTTCAGATTTTTTCTGGCAACTTTTGCTGCCAGAAATTTTCTGTTTTTTTGCAGGATTATTTTTTACAGTGCATGTTAATAGTACTCATCTTATATATTTTTTTGGCTGATATATGATGGCTTTTCTTGGCTAAAATGCAACAGTACCCATGAATTTTATAAACACTGTATACATATTTTTCATGCACATATTTAATGTTTCCCTGCTGCATCTTACTATTGGGTTGTCCCATAAGTTCTGTTACTTTTTACGAAGTTTTGTCTTTGAAATTTTTTTATGAAAAACTGGTAATAGGTAGAGATTTCAAACAAAGGGGATTTTTATATATGTTTATTTTCAAACATAATGTGTGATTTTGGTAGTTTTCGTGATATTATTTCTTTTCAAAATGGCAGTTTGAAAAAAAGACCAAAAACGACGATTTTCGCGTAATTTTTTTCTTTTGTTTAAAAAACTAGGAAGAACGCATAATTCATGGTTAAAAAAAGTTTTACTGCATATTTGAAATGCTAAGATTAAGATGTCACAGTTTGAAGATGATTCGATAAGTTTAAGGTAGGAAATTTTGACTTTAAAACTTCATATATATTGGTAATTTCACGTATTTTTTAAAGCACACCTATTGTTTTTCTAAGCAGCTGGTATGAAGCAAATTAAAGGCAGATGTTTTTTGCACCATAATGCTTGTTTCAACAGTTTAAACATTGAAAGCCTCTTTTCATAATATCGTTGAATTGATTTTTTTCTAAATTCCAACGAGTTGTTTTTATTGTAGTGTTTTCGTATGAAGCAAATAATTGCTTTGTTCGCTTAGCATAAGTTCAGCGAGTGTAATTCTGATAAGCTAAAACGGTGCGCGCTTGAATACTGCGCACTACTTTCTGTACTTAATTTCAGATATAATTTAATATATATTGCATATTTTACATACTTGGGTATTTCGTAAGCTTTTTGATATATTTTGATGCTTTTTTTCGTGAAAATTTCTTCGAAATGACTAACATTACTGAGGTAAGTTTCTTGCAAAGATGTTATGTTTGAGACCGAAATTTCCTAAGTTAAACTTATCGAATTATCTTGAAACTATGACATCTTAAACTAAACATTTCAAACATACAGTACAATTTTTTTAGCCATGAATTATGCGTTCTTCCTAGTTTCTTAAACAAAAGAAAAAAATTACGCAGAAATCTTCGTTTGCCGTCTTTTTTTCAAACAGCCATTTTGAAAAGAAATAATATCACGAGAACTACCAAAATCACACATTATGTTCATAAATATGCATACATCAAAATCCCTTTTGTTTGAAATCTCCACCTATTCCCAGTTTTTCATAAAAAATTTTCAAACACTAAACTTTGTGAAAAGTAACAGAACTTATGGGACAACCCAATATTTATAAAACTCTATTTTAACCAATAAATTTAGTTGGTAATGAAACTCAGCTAGGCTGTACCAGCGTATGGCAAGCGAGCGTAGCGAGCACAGAATTGCGATGCAATCTTAGGGGAACTGTGTCAGCAGTTCCCATGGGTTGGCGAGCGATAGCGAGCAGGGGGCGATAGCCCCCTAGTGTTTACTATTTTACTAATGTTATTCCAATGCGAAAATTAAAAAAGGTTTTACTAAAGATAATACATTTTTAATAACAAACTTATCTTAACTCTTTTTATAAATATTTTTATTAACCGTTCAAAAATATTAACGACCTCATATTTACACCCTGTATGCGTTTATGAAATATAAAATTCCTTTGAAAATAAGGTTTTCCCTTTTTGCTTTGTTATTTGGAAGAGAATACCTGAAATTTTTAAAACTTCATATACAAAATTGGGTTTATAACCACGGTCACTTAAAATCATAAAGCCAGATAAGCTCAAAATTGTGACGTGTTATCCTAAGACGCGAGAGTCCTAAAGTCACTTTGGAGAGCTTTTAGACAACATTCTTCGTGACTCTAAATTAAATTAAATTATTAAAGCTTATTCTAATCAAAATGTAAAGGAATTTCAACTAATATAATCTGGGGTAATTTAACTAAATTGTTAAAGTAGACTATTTCCATTTAAGTGATTATGTATGTGCTTTTCTATAAATATAAATCATCATGCTAACATTATTTGAAATGCTTCGAAACTTGTACCTCAAATTTAAAAGTCTTGTCGTTATGTTTATTCGGTAAAGAAAACCTAACTTTTTTGGGTTTGTTTTGAAATATAAATCCACACACCAATAAAATAAAGCCCTGGATAGCAAAGTAACGTAGTTGCTTCATCCAGGGCCTTAGTCGCAGTAACAGACAAAACGTCTAGTTTTAATTTTAATCTTAATCATCGCACACGCAAGACAGCGCCGACATTTTTTTATAATATTGATTCCTGACATGAAGGACTTCGTTTTTATATTTATTTTGTAATTATAAATTATTTATTTAATCGACTTTCATTAAATTAATTTAATGAAAGTAAATTGCAACTTTTTTTTACTTCAAAAACTCGAAAAAAATAAAGTTTCTTCTCACCTAGAAAATATAAGTGGTAGAATTCAGAATGAAGTTTAGTTGGGGTCAAAAGGCAACCAAAAGTTCTGTTCTTTTGGCATAAATTACTTCTATTAAAATAAATAACTTTTACTTTATATAATGTTATCTTTCTAGGTATCTTAATCCATTGCATTAAAACCAATGGTAGAGAGCCAGTTAAATCCCAAATATATATCTTATATCTTTCCTTTTGCTTTCTAAGATTCCCTAACCCCAACTTGGATAAGGGACGCAATAAACTTTTTCTTCCCATACCCCACACCTAGATAACAGAAGGTTGGAACTAAAGCTGCAAGACTTTGAGCAAAAAAAAGGACACATTTCCTGGCTGTATCAGACATCAATTGAAAATCTTATTACGAAACAAAAGATAGGAAGCAACCCCCCCAAAAAAACTAAGGAGAAAAAGTCCTTAAGAATATCATCGGCCTTCCTTTTCCAGAAAAAAGATCTGCTTCCCGTCTCGGAGATATAAATTTCACTCCTGGCCATTTTCCTTATTAACATTTCCGGTTTTCCCGATCCAGATGCAATAAATAACTTTCCTTAACCCAACCTCTGCTGTGGGGAATTCCCAGGAGTCTTATATTTTGTTTTTTCTTTTTAGGATTATTTCAGGGTTTTTTCTATCCCTATTTTTTTATCATTGAGGGATTTGGTTCAAGTCTGAATAATAGAACTTTATTAGAAGTATAGAATAAATCGTTTAATTAAACTAACCGGGGTTCATTAATTAACGAACTTTAATAGGAGAGAATTAATATAATTAAAATTTGTCTTTTCGTGTTGCTATGGATGTGTTGTTTGCCTCATGGTTTTTTAAACGTTAAGGGAATTAAAATGCATTTAAACTTGAGGGATAAAAAAGTTTAACCATGAAAGAATGCCGAAACATTTTAGTATTTGTTTCGCCATTAGTTTAACTTTACTATTTTTATAAAAGTCAAGAAACTATGTGTTTTAATCGGAAATTAAAATATTCAGTTATTTAATGATAAATAATAAAAGTGCATAAACTAATGGCACATAAGAAAAAAATATCGCATTAAGCACTCTTTCTCAGAATAATAATATTACAAGATCCAAAAAAAATTTTCAAGTTAAATGTTTACTGTTTTCAATATTCCTTTGAATTTCTTACTATAAAAACTATAATTACAGTAACTATGTAAAGAAATTTCTTTTTGCATTAAAAACATATGAATAACTGTTTATTGCTTAAATTTTTGTCAAACTCTTTTTAAAAGTGTACTAAAATGTGTTTTCATATTTTGAAAAATGACTTTAAAAACAAATTATATTTTGATGCTTCAAAAACAGAAATGTTTACTAAAATTAAATATAAATACCGATTTAATAAAACACAAAAAAAATTTTAAAATGCTAATTTTATTCTTATAGATATCTTTATTGTTTTTTTATTATTTAGGTGGATATTTTTAGAAAAAAGGCGTCATTTAAATAGTTTTCACGTTTTCTAGCATAAGAAATACAGTTTATCTATGTCAGAAAGCTTCTATGTATTCTGCAAATAATTTATGTGAGGTAAAAAATTTTTCATACATATTTTACATTAGAGAAACTTTTAAATTATTCTTTAGTTTTAATTTTATGTCACTATACTGTAATATACTGAATTAGAGTGAAAATTCTATTCAATACTTACTACAAATCACTTCAACTCACTACAAAAAGCAAATACCAATAGTTTAATCCTTCTTTCAATGAAATTCCACATATTCCTCGAATTTCCCAATCCCTATATACTTTAAATTCATCCACTCTCCCAACATTCATAAAATCCAATTACTCTATGCACACTGACTCCTTAATTCCTTCATTATCAAATTCCCCCTCATTAAAAACCGTACTCAGAAATCATTACTCCCCTGGATCGCTCCGAACAGCGCCACTGAAATGGTTAACGAACCCTAATTAACTGCTACCAGATTGAAAAAGGTCACAATCATGAACCTAACGACCAGACTCTGTTTTCAAAAGCTGCCCCACCGCAGCGTCTGAGTTCTTAAGTGGACAATTTTCACTATTTGAACACGCTACTTAACGAGTACCGGGCTAAATTCGAAGAACACTTAAAACTCGGAAGGGTGGAGTTGGGGGTCGCTGGAACGTGAGTTTTATGCGCGTGTCACGTCAAATTAGTGTAATTATGTGTCCTGTTGTTTAGTGGTTTGGAGGTTAGAGATGAAGAAGGAAATGTTGGAGGTGACTTTTAAGTTAGATTGTCAGTATTAGATTGAAGAGAAGATATATATTTAGAAGTCGTTCCTTTTTTGACGTGTTTTAGGAACTAAGAAAATCATTATCAGCGAGAAATACAGTTAATAGGATAAATGAATGAAATTTCCCTTTAATAGTGTAACATACTTTCAAATTAGATTCCAATGATCTGAAAAAGTACTAGACATTTAATTCCCAAATGTAACCACCTTTCACATAGGAGTCAATAGCTAGAAACCTAGGAAAATAACTGTTGTTTTTTTATCAGCACAAAACAAAGGCATTTTACATTTACAGTACTATATGAATAAATAAATTTTAAACTATAAATTCATATTAATATTTTTCAATGCAGTTTAACTGCTCTGAATCGAAAATATATTCGAATTATTAATTTCTAATTATTAAACTGAGTACCTTTTTAAAATTTTATATTTCTTTATTTTCATAAAATATTATTTACACTCTAAATATAATGTATTAGCACCCCAAACCCGTAGGCTAATGAAACGGAGAGGGGCACCGCCTTATAGGCCATTAGGTCAGGCCAGAATTTGATTTGATTAAATATAATGTACTGCGTCAAAAAGAGAAACCTAACTAGATTAGTTGTATTCATAAAACGCATAACTACATTTGTAGTAACATGAATTACGTAACTAGAGTAGTAGTTAAAAGCAGACGTGATTTCACGGTTATCATAAATTTATTTTATTTTAAGGATTATTTATAGTTTTATTTATTTGAAATTACTTTCGATCAATAACACACATAAATGGAATTACAAATTTGAAATCTAAACTTATTACAAACTGTCAATAAAATTTTCAAACATATCAAATGCTTGTTTTCGTAGCCTTATACGCTGTAAAAAATAATCCTTTAAAAAACAGAAAATTTCTGGCAGCAAAAGTTGCCAGAAAAGTCTTGTAAGCAGAAAAATCCTGTAAATAGAAAAAAGCTGTAACCTACAGGTAAATGCTGTAAAAAGAAACTTTCTGTCAAGTGAGCTACATATTTTTTCTGTTGCCTCACAGTAATTTTCTGACTGTCGACTTATTTTAGCTCGGGTTTTTTTTTTGAAATTTTAATAAACCAATAACCGGGGATGGAACCCACGACCTACCGCATGCTAAGCACGCACGCTACCGCTGCTCCAACGAGGATTCAGTAAAAGTAGAAATTATCCGAAGATGTTCTTTCTTTCTCCACGAACTGAAACTTTCTGTTTAAGTACAGATAAGCTAAAAAACTAGAAAAAAAGCTGTTTTTTTTACATAAAATAAATAGAAGTGTGGTGGGAATGTTACATGACAGAATATCCCCGTAAACATGGAGTCATTTTTATTGAAAATTTCTGTTTTTCTATACAGTTTTTTCACAGTGTACATCAGTCCCAGCGCTTTCAAATAAGAGCTGTCTTTCTTTGAGTTGAAACATAACACAACGACGATAAAGTCTTCAGAACAAAAGAGCAGTCAGATCCAGTCCCAATTAATCCACCTTATTGGATTCACAAACTACACAGAAAATGCGAAGCTTTTACTACCCCCCCACACAAAATATTCAAATTACTTCCTACGATTCAATGGGATCTTAACGAAACTCGAAACACAGAATGAATGTAACTCGAATCAAATCCATACTAGTACTACTTTCTCTACTTTACAACGAAGCCATTCTGCTCAATAAACTTCCCACACCCGATGATATAAGAACCGAAACTTCGCATGGCGTCTCATTTGGTTAAACAATGAGCTTGCATATTCAACAGATTGGGACATTCCCGCTTTTAATGAACCTGGAGAGTCACCTGGCTGTCCTTTCGGCCACGGAGCATTTTCCACCCTCTCGGAACACTCCGTGGTACACTAGGGTGGTTTTTTTTAAACGAAAGTTCGAATTTTTTTCGGGGCACCCCCTCAAAAGGTGCCATTTGATATAAAACTAATATTCTGAGAGTTACAGCTCAAAAAAATAATATTTAGACCCCGCCCCCGAGCGTCAAAGTTTTAAAAAAACTCTAAATTTTGCACGTTTTTAGCTATAAAATCCAAACTAATGGTTGTAAAAATACAAAGTGGGTCTCATTTTGTAGATAATTTATTTAGCTTCAACTTTTATAATTGAAACTTATTTGTGAAGCTTACAGATCATAAGATACGAGGGGTTTCATTAACTCCCCACGCAATATCTATTTTTTAAAAAGTGCCAGGGAATTTCTTTAAATTTATCAGCTACCGTAAAATGGTTCAATAACATATAAATAATAGTTTTAGACAACATAGGTACAAAATTTAGTATATTAAAGAGCAAAAAAATATTTTTTCGTACATACCTGTTATTTTTTTCAAAATCGTTAAACAATTCAAATAAAATATATAAAATATTTTTTCAACTACTTATTAAATGAATAATGTGTAAAAGTTCATAAACAAGCAAAAAAATATAAATTAATATTATTTTTACTTTTTTTCTCTAAAATATAGAAATTTTATTTTCATCGATTTGATAGTATTTTTCATAAGATCTCCCTATTTTAGAAGTAGTTTTGAGAGCAGTATTCGACACGACCCTTATCTGAAGTTTTTAAATTTAAATTGAACTGATGTAAATAAAACAGTACAAAGCTCGAGTTGATGATAAAGAAGTCAATTCAAAACTAATTATCATTAAAAATATTGGAAGTTTCATTTCTATGCATTAGGAAAAATTCAATATATCTTCAAAGAAAGGAATCTTGCAAGTGCTTGGTATTTATAAAGCTTGATATATCAAACCATCCCCCCCTAGGTACCATTGTATCATGCTAGATGTAATGCAAAAGTCCAATATTGCGTGAAAATTCTCCTTTTTAAATACAATTGTATCTAGCCCTTAAAAAAGGTAGCTGTAATCAGAATTATCTGTGGTATTCTACCACACACTTTCATTACAGTTTGGTTTTCTGAGCTAGTTGAAACATTAGTTGCATATCAAGAACTTAAATTTGTAAAAACTGTAGTTATATTTACGAAAAAATGCAGAAATATCAAAAATAGCATTTTTATTTTTTTAATAGTTTGTGGTACTTAAACCCCGAGACTTTTGAATTCTCAGAAAGCTTTAAAAATAAATTAAAGGTAACATGCTTTTGTGTTATGAGGAGGAACTATAAAACTAGCTGAAGACTATGTGAAAGTAGAACTATAATAGTGAGAGTTAATTTAAGTGTCTAATTATCTTTTCAGCAACGAAATCGACAGTTTTATCCCTTCATTTTCATTTACAATGAACTTTTTCAAAATATTTAATATTTCTATTCTACTTTTAAAGGTCTGATAAAGCTATTTGAAATACTGACTGGAATTTTCATACAACAGAGGGCTTTTGTATTACATCTAGCATGTAGCATGGTTGTTTTGGACACCTAGTCTAATTTTTTGGGGGGAAGGGGGGTGGCGGTTCCCCTACCAACCCCCTTGATATATCAGTAGAATACCACAGATACTTCTGATTACAGCTACCTTTTTTAAGGGCTAGATACAATTGTATTTAAAAAAGAAAATTTTTCACGCAATATTGGAGTTTTGCATTACATCTAGCATGATACAATGGTATCTAGGGATGGTTTGATGTATCAAGCTTTATAAATACCAAGCACTTGCAAGATTCCTTTCTTAGAAGATATTCTGAATTTTTCCTACTGCATAGAAATGAAACTTCCAATATTTTTAATGATAATTAGTTTTGACTTCTTTATCATCAACTCGAGCTTTGTACTGTTTTATTTACATCAGTTCAATTTAAATTTAAAAGCTTCAGGTAAGGGTCGTGTCGAATACTGCTCTCAAAACTACTTCTAAAATAGGGAGATCTTATGAAAAATACTATCAAATCGATGAAAATAAAATTTCTATATTTTAGAAAAAAAAGTAAAAGTAATATTAATTTGTATTTTTTGCTTGTTTATGAATTTTGACACATTATTCATTTAATAAGTAGTTGAAAAAATATTTTATATATTTTATTTGAATTGTTTAACGATTTTGAAAAAAATAACAGGTATGTACTAAAAAAAATTTTTTTGCTCTTTAATATTCTAAATTTTGTACCTATGTTGTCTAAAACTATTATTTATATGTTATTGAACCATTTTACGGTAGCTTATAAATTTAAAGAAATTCCCTGGCACTTTTTAAAAAATAAATATTGCGTGGGGAGTTAATGAAACCCCTCTTATCTTATGATCTGTAAGCTTCACAAATAAGTTTCAATTATAAAAGTTGAAGCTAAATAAATTATCTACAAAATGAGACCCACTTTGTATTTTTACAACCATTAGTTTGGATTTTATAGCTAAAAACGTGCAAAATTTAGAGTTTTTTTGAAACTTTGACGCTCGGGGGCGGGGTCTAAATATTATTTTTTTGAGCTGTAACTCTCAGAATATTAGTTTTATATCAAATGGCACCTTTTGAGGGGGTGCCCCGAAAAAAATTCGAACTTTCGTTTAAAAAAAACCACCCTAGTGGTACACATTCCACGTGTTCTCTTCCGCCACCGAGACATGCGATGGTGCAATTAACTGAGGAATGTGCACATGTCGATGGAAATCGAACGGGGCTAGGGGAAAAAATGGAGGAATTTCCCGTGGAATGAGTGGGGTTGAGGGGTTTGCATTCTGGAGTTTTTATCGTTTGAGGAGGATTCAGACGGGGTGCTATAGGTTGTTGAACGCACGAAGTTATAGACTTTTTCTCAATGTCTTTAACTTCTCTAATCTAATGAGAGAAAGTGTGCGTTTACTGTGAATATCCTAACCATTTCGTCTACTTTATATACCGATGTAAAATAATCTGCTTGAATGGAATCGCTTCCGAAGTAACATTTTCTTTAACATTTTTATTATGGATTAAGGTCCTAAAATAATACATTATAATTGTGATTAAGAACATACACAAATAATTGAGAGAGAGAGAGAGAGAGCGAGAGAGAGAGAGAGAGAGAGGATGCTTGACCATGACTTCTACTTACCCCGTTCGTTGATTAGGACGTACTGCATACTCGGGCTCTACTACAATTGATTTCTTAGCTAAACCGATCATCTTCTTTTTGCTAGGAACTCAAGGACGTCCAACAGGCACTCTCTCGGACTCTACTCGTAACATTGTCAACTCGTGAACTCCCTTACTCTCTCTTCTCAACCCTGCAGTCATACTTATCCCTTTCTCTTCTATTCTACTTCAACCGCCAATCGCTGCATTTTCTACGCCCACCTAAATTCCCTAAACTACATAATTGGGCTTCGGGGACCATCCCTCTGCCCTATTGGAAATTTTTTTCTGGTATTCCATAAACCAGTGTGAATTATACTGGATCCCGTATAAATGATACTGGAACCAGTATAAATGTTACTGGATCCAGTATAATTCATACTGGTTTATGGAATACTAGAAAAAAAATTTCCAATAGGGTGTCCCCCTTGAGATATCAGGGTTTACCAGTGGTCAGTGTATAATTTTATGCGCAGTCGAAGACTCACCCGATTGGTTTAACCTTCTCCTTTGATCCCTCACTTAGGGTCCTCCTATCCATAAATCCCGACTCCAAGCTATTCTTTTCTTAATGTCAACCTAGTAAAAGGATTTTTATTTATTTATTTGTAACTCTAAACTTCCTTGGGCTTGCAGAAGCGGATAAAATAACCTCAAGGGATGCCAGCGTGTTTCGGCTCTTATTTAGGAATTATCTTGTCCTTTACCTATTATACTTACACCTGGTTAGAAGAGTCCTTCGCACCAAGCAATTAACTAATGGTCAGGGTGCTACCATAGTAGCAACTCAACATCACCCAAAACAATAACTAAGTTCGTTTCTATGAATTAATCGTATGAATGTCTGTCTGAAGTAGTATTTTGACTGAATTATTGGAAAAATTCATTTTTCTCACATAAACAGTAAGAACAGATAATCAAAATGAATTTGCTTCTTCTTTCAAACAGGAAATAATAAATAAGGCGTGAGAAATATCCAAATTTTAGCAAGTGGATTAATAAGGGACATCCATAAATTACGTGAGGACCCCCCTACACCCTTGGTGAGATTTAGTGAGATTTTGCTGGACCCTCCCTCCCCCCTACGTGAGTATTACCTACAACCTTTAAAAATAATTTTATATATCCTATTCGCATAGAGGTAGAAGAATAATAGAGATGGCATGGGTGGGTCTCATAGACGCGTCGATTTCGAAGGTGAAAAATCGTAATAACTCACAGAAAAATGATCGAAAAAAGAAAAAAACACCTGTTTATGATATAGTAAAAAGAGACTAATTATTCCGATTTTAAAAATTCATAATATCTCCGAATCATTTTTATGGATGGAATTTTAAAAAACTTCTGGCCGAGTTCGTTCGACTTTCATGAGCTATATTCGATTATATTTGACAGAATTTCAGTTAAATTAATTCTAGTATTATAAAATGAAGATCTGTGATTCTATTGGATGTGTTTTTGAGTCATTCAAATCAATATTTCTGGTTGAAATTTTTTTTTACGAAGTTAAGTCATGAAATGAGCTTTGGTGGTCGTTGGCGATCTAGCTTGGAGCTTGTTTTGTGTTGGTGCGGGTTTAATTTTAGCTCGTTATTATTTTTATTTTGCCTCTTTCTCAAGAATTCAAGAAAATAATATAAATGCATATTCCAATTACTGAAATGCAGTGTCTACATATTGTGATTTTTTAAAGTTTCTGTGGATTTTTTTGCCATATTGTAAAGACTATTTTTAGATTGCTGCTATATTAATGCTAAATGTATCAAAATAAGTTAAAAAATTATAGATCTCCAGCAATACTCAAGAAGAGCAAACATAGAGATAACTGAAGTACCGGAATGAACAAATGAAAATACGATAGAAATCGTAAACAAAATCTTCAACACACTGGAATTAACAGAAGAATGTAATATTCAAGCTGCTCACAGAATACCTACTAGAAATCCCATGAAAAGAAAACCAATTATTGTCCAACTGCAATCAAAATCTGACAGAGATAGAATCATCAAACAGTATAAAGTAATGAAGCTAACTTCCAAAGACATTAATAGTGATTTAGATGCCGCACCTATTTTTATAAGTGAACATTTATGCCCTGCCATGAAGAAACTCTATTTTGAAGCCAGACAGTTTAAAAGAAACAATAACTTTAAATTCTGCTGGGTCAAGGACTCAACGATATTTCTTCGTCTAAACGAACAATTCAAACCTTTAAGAATAAGAAAATTGTCCGATCTTCAATGTGTTAAAGAGTAAGTTCTTTTCTCCAGCAGAATTAACTCAATGTAAATCAATTAATAATCTCAGTGACTTACCAGCTTTTATATCCAATATTATTAAACCCTTAAATTGTAACCAACTATCAGCATAAGTGCTAATTTTGATGAATTTTTAGTTCAAATTAATGATTCCCTTTGTATACTTGATTGTTTAATCTTAAGTGAGACTTGGATTTACGATAATGAAAGTAATTTTTATAATATTGATGGTTTTAAGATGTTCTCCCAATGCCAAGAAGACAATAGATCTGGTGGAATATTGATTTATATAAAAGAAAATCTCAAATTTAATTTATTGTCCATTCCCCAATTAAAATCAGCCAATGTCATAGCTATAAATAACCCTGAGATTAACTTAAATATTGTTGGGATTTATCGTTATAACTACTTTTCAGTTGATTTCTTCTTGATGAACTGAGTTCCTTATTTCAATTTTTTAAAAATAATACCATAATTGGAGGAGACATAAACATAAATTTAATAGATCAAGTTATTAGTAATGATTACCTTGATCCGTTGTACAGTAATGGTTATAAGAGTGTTATTAATATTCCTACTTGAGAAACTGAAAGATTTTCCACTTGTATCGACCACTTCAATGTTAAGTTTTTGGGTAATGGACTATCAATTAATAGTTGTTAATTAAATAATAGGTTCTTGTCTCAATATTAATAAAATTTATTGAATAAGTTTGACTTAACATTTTTGCCAGATAGGTATTAAGCTTTTTTTAGGTCAGAACATATAAGATATCCTCGAAATCAATGCTTTTCATTTTTCTACTCCTCGGAATATTTTGTTCGAACAACAAGTAGCCTTATCATTTTTTGATGACACTGAAAAATAATTTAAAAAAAGGATGGTTAGAAAATTAAGGTGCCAGGTAGAAAAAGAAGAGTGTAATGAAAGGGACGTAATAAAAGTAAAACTTAATCTCCAAGAAGTTGATAAATAAGTGGATAAAGAAATCGATTATTTTGTTTCTCCTCGAACTGTAAATTTTTTTAAGAAGTTTAAAATTGATACAGATTTTTTGAATACTGAACCTGATGTATGGTGTAAGAATGAAAATTATTTAAAAGCTCGAAAAATAGTGAAAGGCTTAAAGATTGTTAGTGACACTGCAGAGAGAGAAGTAAAATCAATCCAAGACTTTAACTCTTCTTTGAAAAAAGACGAAGAATAGCGACAGTTTGTGTTACAAGTTGTATCTGAATGTAGGCATATTTTTCCGCTCATCAAAAGCTACCTTATCGAAGATAGTACAACCTTGTTTTTAAGTTTTAAATAATACAAATGTAAATGATATTTCCTTAATTTAATTATATGATAAGTACAATTTTAAGAATTGCTGAAAATATTATCGAAGAATATATTTTAAATTTTAATTTACACTGAAGTTTATCCTGCAGCACAGTCACTTAAATATTGTAATGTTGTATTATTTGTCTTAATTGTTTTCATTTTTTTTTCGTATTTTTGAGTTTGTTCGTGTTTATACCTTTTTCTCTCTTCTAGAAATATAAAAATATTATTTCTTATCTTTATTATTTTCGTAAAAATTTTTTTTACTTATTTTATGTCATCCTACTGATCAAATTATTTCTTCAAATAAATAAATGTTTTAAATGTAATTTTCTCCTTTTTGTTTTCTCTTTTTCTCCTATTTTTACTATTTTAAATTAATACTTTGTAGCATATTCTTTTGAAAATACATCTAACTGAAGCCTTTTTAATTAAAAAAAATGTAAAATACAAAGATAAAAGTCTGAAAAGCCGATTTAATTGAATAATTAAAAGATTTTATAGTACGGGAGCTGGCGTTAAAATGAAAAATTCATCTGCTCGTACACGATTTTAATATGACAGGATAGTGTTAGTGGTGCTGATCACGGAATCGAGCGTCAGCTGGTCAGGTAGCGGTGGGTTGAGCGTGGGGAGGGGTCAAAGTTGCAAAAAAAGTAAAAAATAAATTAATATGCTCGTGTATGAAACTTGGTGGAGATGGTAGTTTAGGCCTTCCTGATTACAAAAATGACCGTCAGCTGGTTGGGTGGCCGTGGAATGACCGTCAGCTGGTCACGTGAACTTGCAAACAAAAAAATTATCTGACAATGCATGGAACTTGGTAGGGTTGTCAATCTCTATTACATGAAGTAATAACGAGTTGCTAGTCTTCAACTTACACTAGCAACTCATGAATTAATGTCTGTTGTACTAGTAACTCCTTATTATTTATGTAACAAAGATTGATTTCTTACCAAGTTTCTTGCTTTGTCAGATAAATTTTTTGTTTGCAAGTTTACGTGCCCAGCTGACGGTCATTCCACCGTAACCCAGCCAGCTGACGGACATTTTTGTAATCAGGAAGGTCTAAACTATCATCTCCACTAAGTTTCATACACGAGCAGATGAATTTATTTTTCTTTTTTTGGTCCTTTGACCCCCCCTCAACCCACCTCTACCTGACCAGCTGACGCTCGATTCCATGATCAGCACCACTAACACTATCCTGTAAAATTAAAATCGTGTACGAGCAGATGAATTCTTGAAATTTAACGCCAGCTCCCGTACTATTACGTTTTTGCTAGAAAGTTAACTTACAGGGAGTTCTTCAACCCTACCTGATAAAAATGTTGATGCTTCGAACTAGAAATTTTAGTAAAAGAAGTTAAGGGGATCTAACTTCAAACCAATAAAATTTACTATAAAATAGGACATGAACCATATTTTTAGGACGAATAGTTCCGATTTTATGGGCGAAAAACTACGTTTTTTCGGTTTTTTTCTGAACTTTGATCTCAATAAGGCGGGTCTTAATATTATCCGATTAAACTTTGCCAACCTTATTTTCTAGCCCATTGTCACATTTTAGGGGGTTGCCACCAAAGAAATTCGAAAGTTGATTTTTTGCGACCACCCTAGTGCACAAGCAATGTAAAATTGAATTATGGTAAAAATATAATTATATGCAATTCTTGTAATTCTATATGATGAATTAAAAATTAATCCAAAGAATCGTTGATCATGTTTTAGCTCTAAAGGTTTTGATTAATTTACTGTAATTTCATGTTTATAACTACTGAAAATAATATACAGGGTGATTCAGAAATAATCATCAATAATTGGGGGAGAGGTAGAGGGGCTCTAGACAAGCATATTTCGAATAGGGATGGTGGGGCGCAGCCTTACCGTTAAAGAGCTGGGACCTAATGAAGTGCGAGCGCATTTCAAAAGGCCGTTTTTAGAAGGCCCGTGTGACGAAACAAAACATAATAAAATGCAAAACATTATTGAATGAGGTACAGGAGTATCCGAACTACTTAAATCCTCATTGTGATAGAAATTGGACCACTTGCTTAACCGTAGTTGAGTTTTAAAACGTACAATATTAATATCTTAGTCAAACAATGGAGTTCCCTTAATGATATTTAGAAAAATGATGTTCGGGGAAGGAATTTTCAATGATTAAACAGTTTTAATGATCAACGTTACGATCATTGAAAATTCTTTCCCCGATCATCATTTTTCTAAATACCATTAAGGGAACTCCATTCTTTGACTAAAAGATTAATATTGCACTTTTGAAACTAACTCCACGGTTTAGAAATTGGCTCAAATTCTATAGAATTCATGGTGTAAGTAGTAGGGATATTTCCTTACCTCATGCAATAGATTTTTTCATTTTATTATGTTTTTTTTTGTCACACGGGCCTTCTAAAATCGGCCTTTTGAAACGCGCTCGCACTACATTAGGTCCTAGCTCTTTAACGGTAAAGCTGCGCCTTACCATCCCTATCCGAAATATGCTTGTCTAGGGCCCCTCTACCTCCCCCCAAAATATTGATGATTATTTCTGAATCACCCTGTATATGTTATATTCTCAATTATTAGCTGGACATTCAATAATTCAGAATGTTCAATTGATTCCTAAAATTAGAATAATAAATCATTCATAACCAATTTATAATGCAACCAGGTAACTTTAGTCCTAAATATAATTTGAAACTCAATTCGTTCATTTCATATCAAGTAGACTGGAATAAATTGTGTCCACATAATTAATCTCATGTTCCTATATTTGGTTAAGAGAAATATTTTCTGCAATATCCATTGTAGTTACAGAAAAAAATATTTAGATAAAAAATCCTGAGTACCACACAAAATAAAATTCAGCACCAGAGCATAATCACAGTTTTAATGAGAAAAACATACCTTCCAAGAAAAGGATTCTGACAAAAGAAATCCTTGAAAACATTGTTCTAAACACAAATCACCAGCAGGCACGAAAACATCACTTTTTTATGTCATCATTTTTTTTCAACGTCCTTCCATGACAATAGTTACGAGCTTGTGCAGGAACATTACTTAAAACAGCAGGCAGGTTTTCAAATTCAACTGAAGATGCAATATCGATGAAAATTTCTTTTACTTTGAATCGTTCCTGCCAAGTGTTTGCTGAAAAAACACAATTACGCTCCTTTAACCACAGATCTGGCACGAATTCATTCAAGAGATTACAAAAAAACAGTTTTGAGATTAGATGTAGAAAAAAAACAGCTCTTGGTGGGTGTAAAAGGTTTAACAAATGGTTTTTACATCTCTGTATTAATTAAAGATTCATTAGAAATGAATCACTTTTCTTTAGAATGTAAGTGGGTTTTACTTTTTTTTATTATCTATCTTTTTAGAGTGTGTTCAGCAGTCTGGAGTTTTTACATTATTTTTTATGTTTCTCTAAATTACTAAAAATGCTCTTTTGTTCTGATATCTTACCAGTATGCTGAGAGTGCAACTATTAATTCTTAAAGGATGTAACGGATTCTAATATTGTTTTATCTTCAGTAATAACATTTTTATAATAGTTTATTTGGGTTTATGGCAAAAAAAGCAATTAATAGTTTTGAATATGTTTTTTTTTAGTTTCAGCCAACAAACATAATTTTTTTCTACTTGGATATTTATTACGCCTAAAATGGTGTTTTGAATTTCAACGAATAAATATTTTAATTTATTTGCAAGAGTTATACTTCATAAAAAAACAATATAATTGTAAGCATTCTTTCAAAAAATATTTATTTTAAGAACAGGTTGCTTATTATTAAGAAATTCCTAAATATATTTCATTAAAAAATTTTTTTCACATAATAATTTATTTGTTTTTATCTCAATGTATTTAATTATACATTCAAATATGCCAAAAAAGATAGGATAATTGCATACAGAGTGTCATTTAAGTACAAATACTATGAATTAAAATCACAAAAAACCTATTTCATTAATTTTATAAAAGTTGAAATGCATTAACTATTAGTTTTTATAAAAATAAAAATGCATGTTTAATTTTGTACAAATTTCACTAACAAGAAATTATTTTGTGAGAAAACATTTGAGCAATTTTGATTAAACTAATTGCGTCATAATTCTGAATTATTTCAAGCTTACTTATTGAAACCCACATACATATTATGCACAAACATTCTCACATGTTATGCTTTGTTCCTAAATAGGGGTTGAATGTAATAGTAGAAACTTTACCAAATACATTACTGGTTTATTTGACATTATATCCAGATCAATTCAATACGTTTTCATTAATGTTTTCTTATTCTTCAGTATTTGTAAAATCTGTCTATAAGTATAATTCAATATTCTTTAAAACTTTCAAAATAAAATAAATTACAGAATTTCATAATCCCCATGGCTTGCTGAAAACACACGGCTTTTTCTTGGCACCAAAAATCAGCCACGAGAGATATTTCATGCAAATGTTTGCCAGACAAATCATTGATGTATAAATCTTCACTAAATTATTTATAATTAAAAAACAAATTTGTCCCATTAGTCCCACCTTCTCTCTATTGACTTTAAAAAAGAATTTGTGTGCATATATCGGTTTTTATTTCCTGAAAAAAAACTTCTCCAAACAAAACTGAATCAAAAGTATTAAACAATGCGTTATCAAAAGAACAATTTAAAGTGAATTCAAACTTATTTTTCAAACATAGTTTGGAAGTCCAAATAAATTTCAAATGCTTTAAAAATTCAGCTAAATCTTATAAATGAGTAAGACATCTTTTGCGATTACTTGCACATATTTTCATTAATCTTCATTGATTCAAATGAATGAATATATAAACCATATAAATAACGATACCTATCCAGGTTGCCAGTTATATAAACATCCAGCTTTAAAATCCTTAAAATCCCAAAACTGTTTAATTATAAGTTATTTTTAAAAATATCACGATAAAATATGAGTTACACAAGCTTGTCACACTTCAAGCAAATTTTGATACAAAAAAAAGTACAAGCAAGTGATGTGTGTAGATTGCGTTTAATCCATAATTAAGTTCAAAATGCAATAATTTTAACAAGAAAAAAATAGTTTACTGCCACAAAGCAAAGTATAATTTACCCTACTTAAATTTACTTTCCTGGTAAACGTTTCAAGACATTGCAATTTAAAATAAATAGTACATATGTGTATTATAAATAAAGAAAACACTGTTGTTCTGCTCGATCAATAAATCTCAAACTAAAGAAGGCATTAACACTACTTCAGAACAAGCAAATTAAGGATTAAACATTGCCAAAACAACGTCCCCTCATTCGTTCATTTAAACATGACCCTCATTTCAGGAAACCCCAATACCTCATTCCTCAGTGCCAAACAGAGCTGACACAAAGGTCCCAATAAGCCCTAACTTCGGAGGCAAAAATAGCACAACGCTTCATTTTCCAAAAGACCTTAACATTAAGAGGGCGTTCACGACCCTTAACGTATTATCCAGTTGACAAGCCTAACTGCACGCCAAGCGCCGTGTCACGGGGGCTCTTTAACTACAAAGAAAAAGCTTTATGCGCAAGTTATTCATGAGAAACCAGCTCGTAAACACGGCCTATCTGTTTATTCCACCCACTCATAATGCAATAATGGGCCTCTCTGGCTTCAGGAGTTGATATTTCGTGAAACAGCCTATTCTGGAGGGGAGCCAGGATTTTTGTTCCCGTCCAATGTATCAAGTTCGGGAAGTCTGACAGTTGTGAAAAATCGGCGGGTGAAGTTGTCGAATAGTTTCGATTGTTCGAAATGTGTCCGGGGCCGTTAGTGATTTTCGTGGGGCTTTGTGTCACCTTTATGGGTCACGCGTTTCCTTTTTCGGGTCATAAGTCCTGCTGAAAAGCAATCAGTTCACGTGGGTGTTCCTTTTCTGTGTCATGAAAAGGGGAATGCTTAGGGAAAGATGTTTTGATAAGTTTGAAGGTAAGTTTCGATAAAAACGTTTTAAAATGTGTATTTTCTTACTGCGAAAAACTGTATACTTCATAGTTAACAAAATTAACTTTATCCATCAAAATAGTATCTTGGAAAAATTTTCTATTCAAGATTAAAATGAAGATAATTTACTGTTTAGTATTGGGGAAAAAGTGAAATGAAATTTTAAATACTGCATTATATAGGAAAAGGTGTGATTTTTATTCCTAATTTAGTTGTTTTATAAATTATTTGCTTTTTTCCAGTTTTAAAAACAACCATTATATATTATTATATATGGTTATATATTTAATGAAACTTAATTATTTGCTGAAACCACATACTATTATTTAAATGAAACGTGTGAAAGAAAGTCTATCAGCTAAATATCGACAAAAGTTTTAAATAAATCTTATAAATATATTGTTCCGACATCCTATTTCCATCTAAATAAAACATTTATTATTTTACTCTTCAATTTAGAATTCATATAGGTACTACGGTAAGTGAAAATGTCTAATGAATACTACTATATGTATATAAATATATACAATCATAAATAAAAACAAATTTACCAAAGTCGAAATTTTATTTCTTCCCTATTTCTACATAAACAGGAACCCTCGACTTTTCCCTTAACTATCACTGAAATAGCTCCCACAGGAAACTTCAGAATCAATTTCACTTCCAGAGGAAACAAGAAGAGAACCACGAAAAAAAACCGCTTCGAAATACCATGTAACTATAACTCAATGCTTCTTTACTACAGAATGCAATACCTTCACCGGCTTAAAAATTGATTATCCCAGACAAAGAAATGCAAGACGCAAGCAGAGTAAGGAAAGTAAAAGTTTGTTTTCTGATAAAGCACGTCATGGAAAATGCATCGCCCATGAGAAGTACCTTTTTGAAATATTAGAAAAACCCCACCTCCTTTGGAAGATAAGGTAGAGCTTCTTTTGGCGGAAAATGTCTTAATTATTTGTGAAAGAGATTTTAATCTTAATTACTATCACCAGGCTACAGTTGGAGGTCCTCAAACTAAAAAAATGGCATCTGAGGTGAGAGTTAGGACGTCGATAGTATTCGAATATTCTTATAAGAGCTTTCATTAATCTGCTAATCTCGGTGCAGAAGCAACTTAGTTATGATTTAATAATGCTGATTCTGTTGTTTTTAAGAGTTCTCTTAAAGGATAATCAACTAAAGTTGAAGGACTTGATTTTATCAGAGAGATTGCTTCAAACTTTATTGGAGAAAATTCCCAAGTTTTCTTTCAACAGAAATGTGCTATAATATATCCTCACAGAAGGGACTAAGCAAGTACAAACTTGTTACGCTGTTGAAGAGTAATTAAATAGCCCTTGGCATGGTTCAAAGTATTACTAAGTGGAAAAATTTAAAGTATTAATATTCCATAGTGCATACCCATTAAAAATGTAAAAAGAAATTATAGAATTTTAACTTATAAGAAAACCCTTATACTTTTTTATATTGATTGTACTTATGTTTGCTATTTTCTTGTTTGACGAGTCTTGTGATTTGCAGGTATTTATGAAACACGGTAAAAAGACCTCTAAAAATATCAAGCAAAATTTCGAAAGATGTACATTTCCTGAAAAAACTTAAAATACATACAAAATCATATTTGATATAGCTCTATAAAAATGATATAAACAGAAAATATATAAATACAATTAAAATATAAAAACAACTTTTAAAAGTACTTTTATACTTTATAAAGCTTTAATATTTTCATTTATTTTACTTGAACTATTTTACATCAAATGCTATAATTATGTGTAAAAAAATTAAAGTAGGTGCGATCAAGAGACGGTAGAGAGTAATTTAAGTTTGATACTCAACAAGTAAGATCAAAGATTCATCCAAGTCAATATTTTTAGGTATTAAGTTATCCTTTTTTTCTTAGATAAAACTGTTTTTTTTAGAAATCAGTATTGTTTCCCCTGAAAACTAGATGAAGTTGGTGGGAAAAAACTATCATTTTACTAGTTATAATGTTACTATCTGAAAAAAAGTTAAAATAAATTATTCAAGTTTTAATAGTATCTGTGTTTTTAACAATTTTTCCCATATCGTCTCAATAACATATTCTCTCTAGAAAGAAACAAATGTTTTAAAGTGGGGATAGTACTTTTAAATCAAGCTATATCACAACAAAAAGTAATGACGTAAAATAAGTCAAAGCGTGGGTGTTGAAACATTACACTCTTCCAAAATAAATGATTTTTCAGACTCAAAATAAATGGAATGCTAGTGACTCAACTGAGCGTTTCTAGGGAGTTAAAAATGCTTTTTATACACTTTTGCTTCAAGACATTATCTTTTTGAAAATTCGTAAAAAGTGCTGAGGAAATTATTTTTCAGTCTTTTAATTCAAATAAATATTTTGTCTATTGGGCTCCTCGTTCTAGCAAGTTAAGAAAGAAAATTTGAAATGCGCAATTTCCTTGAATTGAAGGGTTGACTGGATATCTATGGGTTTTTGATTAAAGAGTAAGATTTCTGGACTTTTTTCACTACTATTTCTTTTTATAATTCCTTTCAAAACTTTCTCTATTTTCTAAAATAACGATTGTGAATTTTCTTTTTTTAACTTTAAAAAGGCCTCTAAGTGCTTCGATATCTAGATACCATTTTAAGGTATTACTAATTTTATTGATCCAAAACTTTTAATTGCGTGTTTTGCGCAACGAGATTTCGTAATCACTTTTTCATTTTCGTGTACATTTCAGTATAGGATACATTTACACTATAAGGGAAAGTTAAACAGAAGATATTTTCATATGACATTTAGAAACCAAAACTTTGCATCTATTTATTTATGTAAAATATATTATTTTTGTAAAATAATATTTCTTTAATCTGTAAAAACGGTTTGGAGAAATAAGTATGAAAGGAGAAATGAAGGTTTATCTAGAATTTGTTAGAGAGATTATCTTGAAACTAAACACTTAAAACATTTAATTGAATACCAACTACTAATAAAGAAATTATCCAAGTTATTTTCCCATTTCACTGTGTGTGTGTGATTCTTACTTTTCTATTTTTATTATTACCCAATATATTGCTGTGGAACTTTTGCTATGGAATCGTATCAAATTGTAATTGAACTATAATGCATCATGTAAACAGTCTCAAATATTTAGGACTTTTCGTAGATTCTAACCTTAAATGGAAAACTCATATAAATGAGTTATGCAGAAAACTTCGGTTTAGCTTGATCAAACTTCGTCATCTAAAAAATAAAGTCAGTACGTCATTTTTAATTAGTCTATACTATGCATGGTTTTACTCTTTGCTTAACTATGGTATTATTGTTTGGGGTGGTGACTACAAAACAAATTTATATCCTTTAATTTCTATTCAAAATATATGCTTTAGAATATTAAACTTTCGTTCTTCTTATCTCCAGGATCAAAATAATCTTAGTCTTTTGCCTGTTCGTTACATTGCTTTTTTTCGTATAATTTTATTTTTACATCGAAATAAAAACATTTGTATTACTAAAAATAATATCTCTGTTAGAAGACCATCTGAAATATTTCAAGTCCCTCGTTTACACAAAGAAATTTTTCGTAATCACTTCTTTTATCTTGCCCCCAAACTATATAATAGTCTACCTTACAATCTTCATTAGGTACAATTAGTGTCACCTAAACAAGATATTTTTCTTCTTGGTGACAAATAAAATTTTTTCTTAAATTTTGTATTAAACTTGTAATGTAAATAAAGATTATAATAAAGATAATAATAATAATAATAATAATAATAATAATAATAATAATAATAATAATAATAATAATAATAATAATAATAATAATAATAAAAATAATAATAATAATAATAATAATAATAATAATAATAATAATAATAATAATAATAATAATAATAATAATAATAATAATAATGATGATAATGATAATGATAATGATAATGATAATGATAATGATAATGATAATGATAATAATAATAATAATCTCTCTATTCTAAAAAAAAGTTTTTGGTGAACGGTTTCCAGAGAAAGGCTTTTTAATTACTGAACCGAATGACACATATATGGTATCAAAATGTCCGGATTCTTTCCGGATTTACGAGATGGCCCTTCGATTTTTCAAAAAAATTCTCAATTTTAAAATATTTTCATTTTTTTGGATAACGGATAAGGTCGCAGTTACAAAGCAAATACTGTCAATCATATTATTATGCATCCAATCACAACGACCGATTGGCGCTATATTTTAAAATGAAACATGTTTTTTCACCTTTTAAAAGAGTACTTTCTTGATGAAATATCACTCAAAGACTGATAAAAACGTATTCTAAAAACTTACATGTACGCCATTTCATACTAAAATTTCACCATTTTTGTCCAATATTTATAATTTTTAGTCTGATTTTATCAAAAATTAATTGTAAACATAGAGTGATATTTTGTCTTTTTTTATTTTCAATTGCTTAAACGGTATTGTTTAACAAGTCTGGGTTTAAACAAAAATATGAATGACTAGCTGTTATACCCGGCCTTGCACGGGTGGGGTGTATAAATTTATTTTTTAAAATATTTCTTAAAATACATTAATAATTTTGTAAATTAGCAATATTACAAACCATCCCGGTATCCCAGGAACCTCTTTCCTATCCCAGTGTTCCCGGTATCCCAGGCGCCTCTTTCCTATCCCAGTGTTCCCGGTAATCTTATCCCGGTGGTCACGGTAATTTTTCTAATCCCGGCGTTCCCGGTAACTTTCCTACCTCAGTGTTTATGGTAATTTTTATATTCCGGTATTCTGGGTGTCTTTATGGTAAATTTCCTGTCCGAGTGTTCTCGGTAATTTTCATAACCCGGTAATTTTTCCATCCCGATGTTCCTGATAATGTTTAATATCTTGGTGCCTTTATAAAATAAAAAATTTGAAACCATAGTAAAAAGTCTAGTAAATTAGTATGTCTAGTGAACAAATTAAGAAATTTAAAACCCACTGAGCTAATATAACAACAGTGTTAAAACCAGTGTTTAAAACTAAAATAAAAGATCTAGTAAATGAAAAAGTCTAGTGATCTGTGTCTCATTTGAAACAATGTTTTATTTTTAACTCGTTGTATGACTGGTAAAACAGGTTTTCAAACACGGAAAAATAAGTGAAAAAAAAGCAGGAAAAACTGGAAAAAAAGAATGAAGGACTGATTTTCTCTTTATAAATTATAGCCCATGTCCTATTCTGATGTATAAGCTACATTATGGTAAAATTTCATTAAAATCCATTCAGTAGTTTTTGCGTGAAAGAGTAACAAACATCCAGACAAACATTCACAATTATAATAGTAGTAGGATAAACACTAGGCATATTATACTAACGAGTTACTTTAAAATAATGGTTTTTGTTTGGTCCTAATATTGATAAACAATTAGAATTAGTTATTTTCATAATCATAGATTAAAAAATAATTAAGATGAATATTTTAAAAAACATTTCGTTTTTATTTTTGAGAAGTTCGAGTTAATATATATTTAAACTTTTAAGGGAGATTTATTTATGGAGGGGATTTGGTGAAGTATTTTTGGAAAGTTGGTTGACGTTTTTTCTATAAATTGTTTAATTGTTTTATAAAGTGTATTAAGTTCAGCGAGTTGGAATTTGTACGAATTGCGAAGCAATTCCAAACGGTCCTACGTCAGCAGTTAACGGGGGTTGGCGAGCGACAGCGAGCAGGGGGCGGTAGCTCCCTAGTAATAATAATAATAATAATAATAATAATAATAATAATAATAATAATAATAATAATAATAATAATAATAATAATAATAATAATAATAATAATAATAATAATAATAATAATAATAATAATAATAATAATAATAATAATAATAATTATAATTATAATAATAATAATAATAATAATAATATATCGATGTTTATCGATAGATTCTTTAACGAAATACTAATTTCGTTAGAGAATCTATCGATAAACAAAAATTTATCAGTAGCTTCTAAAATAAAGCTTTATATTTTACAACAAGTAAAAAATAAACCCTTTCGAATTTTTTCTATAAAGCTCCAAAAATGTACTAGGCCAAAAAGGGGTCCAACTTACCCCAAGTGACCCTAATATAAAGTTTATTTTAATAAATAAGTTACCAAAACACAATAATCTCTCAAACTATTATAGTTGGATATTTTTAAGTTTTAATTATTAATTCCAAAGAATAAGTTGAATGCATTGGTTACAGTTAAAATTTTTTTTGTATGTCTCGGTATGCTGAAGAAATGCATAAAATATTCTACAAGTTTAGGACAAAAGTTATTAACATATTTTGTTCTGCCTTTTAAAATTTATTTATACATATATGACGTAGAAACCAAGATTCTCATCTTTCATATACTTCTTAATATTTGCATATTGTTTCATATTGCTTCATAAAACAGATCTCAATCCTTTATCACACTTACTTTTTACTAGTGGTTTTCCCTAGGTCTATTCCTTTTATTTTAATTAGAATATATTTGATGTGACTGTTTACATAGCAGTGGCTCGTATTGAATTGATTTTTGCCTAAGAGCATTTTTATGCACCCTTTCCCTTTATTCAAAATGCGAATAGATTTTTTCCCAGAGTTTTCGCATATCTAAAAGATACCCAACGAAACTTTCTATCCTCCTACACACACCCAAATCTCATTTTTAACCTCCTAGTTACCTTATATTCATCGTCAAAAATATACGGAGGAATGCAGTCAAAGAATTCAAAGAAATACGATAGTTAAATTTGAGATTTAAAGGAAGAAATGACGGGAAGAGTATTTTTTTCCAATACGCTGAGCCCCAATCGCAGGTGCGAAAGAAAATTCCAGCTAAACAGACGATAGCCCGCGGTTGCCAAACCTCAAATACAAATAAAATACCAATAATGATCAGCAAAGCATGTGATGGAATGGAAAAAAGGATTACTCCTCAAACCGCATTGGTCTCTTCTTAATGCAATTTCCTGGCCTGTGAAGTAAGCAACTCGAGCACCACACAAAAAATTGGAGAAGTGCGAAAGAAATTGCGGGCATTGATAATTGAATTGATACTTTCGGATTCTCCCTGACAAGCTGTTGCCCGAAACACGCCATGAAATGAAAAAGTTGCAGCCGCTCGAAAAAAAAATAAAGTGAAGAGGCCGCCTCAATTCTTTTCGAGGACCGTCCTCTAAATTTGGCGAACTGGAAATCAATCTTCGATGTGTTTATCAGGGACTTAGTTTTCAATCGGAATGTTGGGAGGAGAGAAAAGAAACCACCCTGTGTTCTCGCTTTTTGGTTTTAATAACGTTCTCGAATATTGCGAGTTTTCGTTTTGGTTCAAAGTAGGGTTAATCCTCTATGACTACAGATCCTTCTTTTGAGGCACGTGAGAAATTGAATGAGTTTTTTTATTTCATCTCAAATAGATGTTTTTAAAGACTATTTCGAGTGCCTGACGCCACAAAGCCCTCGAATACTTCAATCATTATAGTTCAAATTGAAAATACGATTTACCTTTCACGTTTTGGAATACAAAGGACGTGCTCTCGTGCTTACTTGTCAAAATAACATGTTATTCCGGCTCAACTCGTTTGTAGTTGAAAATATGTAGCTTCATGAAATAAGGAGTTAGCAATCTTAAGTAAAATAAGTAATAAATTGACAAATTATTTTCACATACAAACATTATCACATTAATTTAGTATACAGATTTCTTTCAGGTATATGAATGTGAACTCTTAGTTCAAATCTGTTGTTATTTCAGAAATATATACCCAGATAAATGAGCTGTTTGGTAATTACGAAATAATTAATAAATCAAGGAAGATTTAAATTCAAGGCCACAGTATTTCTAAAAACGACCTAATATTTTTTGACCTAAATATTTTTTGCACCATTCATTTTTCATTAGTTTTTAAGACGATTTGAAGCAAGAAATAAAAGAGGATTAAGTTTAGAAATACAATGTTTTTAATGGTTTGTAGAATTTTCAAAACTTAATCAAAGATTATTTTCTTCATTCATTACCTCAACTTTCACTAAAGTTTATTTTTAATTGAAAAACCTTCATTTACTGTAACTTACCGTGTTTTAAATACGGAAATTGTTTAACTCACGCTTCTTTAAACTAAAAAATGCCATAAATTCCATCGAAATATTCTAAAAAGTACCTAAACAATGACCTGTTAAATAGCATGGAAAATACAATAGTTTTCCCAAAAAGATTTTATCTCATTTGAAAACTTCATTCTTAGTTACAAAATAAAATACAGCGAATGCTTGTCTTCAAACCAGCTAGACCCATTGTTGTTTACTACATATTCCAGAAGCCTGACTACAACCGCATTGCTATTCCAAGCAGCCGGAAGCACAATTCCCAATTTAATCAGCAGAATCAACAGATCAACATTATAGAGCGAATGAAAAGTCTAATATTTGCTCAACTGTTCTAGTTTAAGATGGTGATTCTTCTGAAGGGATAAACAAAGTCTTGTGTTGTAAGAGTTTGGGAATTTGGAGGAGAATGTAAATGCGAATTTATGCTTTTTTGTGTGCAAATGCTTTTATGGTGTCATGCGTAAAGAAGGTCCTGCGTCTCTTATGGAAAGTAATATTTTGAACTCTATAAAAGTTAAGTTAAATAATGAACTATATTTTCCAACATGTAACCGAAAAATAAACATTATATTTAAGAAAAGAACTTGACTGAGAAAAAAATATGGTGTAAAATAGTGTCTTAAATTAGTGTAAAATTTTTTAATATTATTTTTATAATATCACTACACGTTTTTTAGTATCAAACATCGAAAAACGATCGAAACGAACATCGTGTTTCTCAACCTATTGCAGTATTTTTATACAGTATACAGGGTGTATCTGAAATGGTGCAACAAACTTTCAGGGATGATAGTACTCATCAAGACGAACAAGAATCGGTATAGAAAGGGGGTCCCAGACCAAATCCCAGGGAGTTAAAAATGGAGCGACACCCCAAAAAATCATTGAAAAACTCAATTTGTAGAAGAAATACTATTGATAAAAACTTATTTATGGTCTCAAAAATTGTGGTTAAATATGATCTTTAAAATTACCTCAAAAGTCTTCACTTTAAAATTTGTTTTATTATGAAAAAAGTTAAAAACACAAAAAATGTGAAAACTCTGCCAAAACCTTATTTTGTATTTCGAAATCCTTTCTTTTGATTTGATAATCTGAAAGCTCATAGTTGAAAACCCTTAAGTCCAAAGTTTCACGTAAATACAATCAATATTAAACGCTTGAGATTCTGTTAAAGTTTGTTTTTTGGGTGCGCAAGCTGTTTTCTAGAGCTGTTTCCAAAACAGCTGTTAGCGCACGAAAAAAACAAACTTTAACAGGATCTCAAGCGTTTAATATTGATTGTATTTACGTGAAACTTTGGACTTAAGGGTTCAACTATGATCTTTCAGATTATCAAATCAAAATAAAGGATTTCGGAGTATAAAATAAGGTTTTGGCAGATTTTTCACATTTTTTTGTGTTTTTTTAACTTTTATCATAATAAAACAAATTTTAAAGCGAAGACTTTTGAGGTAATTATAAAGATCAAATTAAACCACAATTTTCGAGACCATAATTAAGTTTTTACCAATAGTAGTTCTTCTACAAATTGAATTTTTCAATGATTTTTTTGGAGTGTCGCTCCATTTTTAACTCCCTGGGATTTGGTCTGGGACCCCCCTTTGTATACCGATTCTTGTTCGTCTTGATGAGTACTTTCATCACTGAAAGTTTGTTGCACCATTTCAGATACACCCTGTATAGATGTTATACTAATAATAAAACTAAATCGGTTTTTACATTGTATTTATGCCTCCAGAATTCGGTAAAACGAAGTTTGCGCTTTTTTTAATGATCAAAGTCAAAATAAAATTCCTAATATCAGATAAAATATAATAGTTAAGCCAACTCTGTTTTAATTGTTAAATTTTCAAACTAAAAAAATTTATTTACTAATTTATAAAAAAAAGAGTTTTTATGCTTTTCTTGTTTTGTAACTTTTTTAATTCTCAGATTATATATGCTCATCATTTATTTCACTTTTAAATGGAGCATTTTTTAAATAGTTCAATAAAAATGCTTATAAACAGAAATATACTGTATAAGAATGCAACTGGACTCTATTTTTTCCAGAAATATCTTGATTATTGTAATGTAATGAATTTTTTCTTATAACTGTTGATGATGAATCTTTAAAATTTTTAACCATTAGTTGAGAAAAGGGAGTGATTTGACATATTAGTTATGTCGATACACCTTTAATATCTTAACCGATTTTAAGGTTATTTAGGTTAAATTTTAGTGAAATATTCCTTTGCTATGTATGAAACTATTAAGCTTTGCAATAAGTCTATAAATTTTAATGAATGCAATTAGAGCTTTTAGTAAAAAAACTATAAGTAAAATGCAAAATCGAATAGAGTGATCTGAAAGTACCAAAAAAGGTGATTCTTTTAACAATATGGGGTGCATTTAAAGTTAAATAAACATTAAATGAATTAATAAACATTAAAGATGTTCCCTACCGTGGCTAAAATTAACAATAATAATACATATGATTTTCGTCTACATAGTTATTATCTAGTACCAACTCCTCATAAAGAAATATTTAAAAAACATTTCCAATATCTTTCCGTTATACTTTTTGATAAATTACCAAGGGATATTCAAAATGAAAAAAGTATTGGAATCTTTTAAAAATTAAGCATTTGTTTTATCCGATACCAATATAACATTGAGGAACTATTTAAATCAGTCAGGTGAAACCAGAGTGATAGTAATAATAAAGTTCATTCCTTTGTCAGCCTTGCCAACCCCCTTTTTTTTCTTTATTTATGTATTTACCCTATGTTTTTTTCTTTTATCTCATTTATCCTGGAATTCCCTTTTCCCATGGACGAGCTTTGACTCCTTTGGGATAAACATGTAAAATTTTTATTTTAATTTTTTCCCACTTTAATTTGTGTTCAGTATGTTATCTTTTTGAAAAAATGTATTTTGTGGTTTATTGTTTTTTTGTTTAAATAAATTTTGAAATTTTTGAATTTTGAATCTTGTAAATAAAATTTGTGTTCAAAAATAATCGATAGGGCAAATTGATACATAGCAAAGTGTCTATATTCTTCGTTTGAATGAGACTATTTCACAGCAATTTTATAAAACCATTTGGAAGTAAGTTAAGGATAATGAAGAATATTTTTGTTATGAATGAAATGTTGATTTCGGAATCTTTGTGTCTTACCAATTATTTGAGATAGGTAACTGTTTGTACTGGGAGGTAGCTATGTGTAGGGATAAAAGTCTTAAGCCCCCTTCTTGTCAAAAGTCAGTTTCTTAACTGAAATTAGTCAACATTTTCATGAAGAGTTAGAAAATACTATCCCTTCAGACAAAAAATACATTTAAATATGACGTTAAATTTTAAATGAATAAAGTTATTTTGAAGTGATTACCAATATTTAAGGAAGTTTATAAACAGATTGTTAAATTAGAGGAACATGGAGAAATCGTCTTGAAAATTCTGACCCTTCTCTCAATACAAGCACATTTTTATTTTTAATTACTATTTTTAAACAAAACTTTTAAAGAAGAATTTAAAGTAAGTATAATAAATAAATAAACTTCAGAGTTCAAGCGTTGATTTTAACATATGAGTCACCAAATTGTTTCAAAGCATCAACCACTTATCCGATTAATGATAAGTTATTATTACTAACAAGTTATTGTTACTTTTTAGGCAGAAAGCGTCTGGAATATACAATAAATGGTCATTTTACTACCATAGTGCCATTCTACATCAACCACGTTTCTTTCCTCTCCCTTACAATTTCACGCTACACATATTCCAATAACAACTCTAGCAAATCCTATGAAACCGCATAACTGAGTTAGTAAACAGTTCGCCATTATTGACCAGCCAAGGACGTGAGTGATTGGTCAATATGGATCGCTCAATTGATCTCAGATGTGTATAAGGTCGCTACTAGTGAACTGCAGTTCCTTATCTAAGCTGTTCAGATAGATTAAACTTGAAGGTTGTGGACGGAGAAACGCTTTGGAGGCTTCATTAAATCGTAACTATCTTCAAATCAAATTGAAGACGAGTTAGCCATGTTCAGTTAAATTATTATATATTTAACTTTCCAGGTTCTTTATCACATAAAATTTAGCTCCAAACCTTGTAAAACCTTTTCTTCTATAGCGTTAAGGGTTAAATACATGAAAATACCCAATGGATAACTGCAACAATTTTCAATTTTGCTTTTAATGTGTTCCGATTGTCTTAAAACTTCTAGAAAACATTTTATTTCTTAGATTTACGCGCCCAATAATAAATTATTTGCAATTAAAAATCACCTAGTTTCGGAATCACTTTGAAAAGGCAGTCATGTGATTTGAATGCCTGTGACGTAACACGTGGTGATTACTCGTTTGTTTTATTTAGATATCCATAGCGTGTAGTGTGTTTTATTATTTAGAACTATTTCTTCCTGTTTTTCTCACCCAGAATTGGCGCGAATTTTTTCTCAAAAACTCTTCAAAGAAGCCTAATTAATTTTTTTGTGTTGTTCTGATCGGAATACTGCTGTCGACAATTTATTTTAAGAATTAGGTGAGCCTATTCTAAACAATGAGAAAAAGCAAGTATCAAGCTGTGATAAAATTCTTTTAAAAAGAAGCGATGTCACCAAATTAAAGTAATTCTAAGTTCATAAATGTGTAAAGGGACTCTTAAACTTTGTTTTGCCGGTGCAAAAATTTGCGTCGAAGATTTAACTTGGGTGTGAGAGCGTTCATTAAGAACCATGAGGAAAAAGTTTAAAAAGAGCGACCACACACACACACACATGCCGGAAATCATCGAAAAGTCCCCCCTATGATTTTAGAAGATTGATGAAGGAAGGTGGGGAACATTTCTAATTGTATAATCTAGGGGTATCAAAGGAACACGCAAATTATTTTTTGCATGAGGAATTGCACTTGAAAACACTGCTCAAGATGGGTGCCGCCAATCCTAACTGCGGCACAAAAACGCATTGACATGACGACTTAAATGCGATTTTTAACGCGATTTTCATAAAATAAAAGCTATTTTATGCGTCTACAGGCAAACATGGACATAACTTTGAACTTTTAAGAAAAACAATAATCAATTCAATGGATAATAGTCAGTTTTTCAGCACAAAAAAAGTCCTATCGGCTGGCAAAGTCATGGCGTAATAACTCTATGATTTCAGGAAAATTCTGTCAATGAATTATAGGGGGAAGGCTATGAATATAATTGGAGAATACTTAACTAAACGGTTGCTAAGATTTTCCGAGAAAAAATACCTATTTAGCAATTTTGAGATTGGGATTAAAAATTTTAAAAACAACCATCCTGTCACCCAGATTTGGAATCTTCAATCTTCTATCTCTCCCACAAAATAACAATTTTTCTAAAAGGAAGCAGTGTTGAAAAATAAACAGTTTTTTAAACCATAAGTTATCATTTTCATGGTCAGTCCGAAAACCTTTTTATCTACCCTAGTATTAATATCATTAGATATGGTTGTAAGGCATGAGAGCTGTGGATTAATATGGCGATCTGGACGAATGCAAGTTTCATGTAATATTTTAATTAATAACACAGTCAAAATTACATTTGAACTAAAAATTTTATATCATCCACAAGAATCTGGATAAAATTAGAAAATACTTATAGCTAGAACAAACATTCTTAGCCCCAAAAAAGGTTAAAACACTAAACACCATATACTGTACATTACATTTAAAAAAATTTATGAGTATACGTATATAATTTGCTTATAAGGGAATTTTTCAAGGATAACACCTCTTTTTATATTTAAGTAGAATAAGGAATCAATGCATGACTTTTTAAGCTCAACAATATTAAGCAGTATAATAATTTAAGTTTTGTTAAATACGACTTAAAACACACAAGTTCTATAAAGTTGTTTAAAAATATATGAAATATGCCACTATAGTATGTTTATCCACATTTCTTGCTAAATGCTATTAGATATAAATAACATTTTCTGGAACTATCTTTGTTCCTTCATCTAGAATTCATTTGCAAGAAGTTTAGAAAATTCTAAAACAAATATTAAGAATTCTTTATTTTGGGATAAAAATATTTTACCTTTGATTTCCCCAGAAAATAGTCTGGATTAGCAGTGAAGAACTGCGGACATAATTTCGGAAATTTGTGGCAAATGATCCGTTTTAATTTTTTGAAATAAATCTTCCACCTCTTGTTAGAATTAAGAATTCCTTTTAAATAAAAATAAAAAGCAAAGCAGAAAGTCTCACACTTACTATACAAAACAAAGCCATGTGTCTGAGCGAGTCGGCACACGGCACGTCACGATGGCAACAACCAATCATGGTGCGTTTCTGATTGCATCCCTTTTCGCTCATTTTTAATTGTTAATAATAAAAGAACTAATTATTTTTGAGATTTAATAATTTGATATTCGGATTCAGAAGACTAAATTTAACTAAGAACGAACTAAATAAAGAAAATTTAAGAGATGCTGTAGTTATCCATTCATTTTAAATTATTTTTATATTAGTTGTGATAATAATTAGATAATAGTAGAAAGTTAGCAATTTTAGTACATTTTTGTGAATAAAGGAAAATCACGCAAGGAAGGAAATACATTCACATTCCTTTAAAATGGCACTTTGGAACTCGAATACTATTACTTACTGTATGGATGTAATAACTTAAGGTCTTTAAGGTTAAAAAATGGTCATATCTTATGTTGATATTATAAGAAGAATTCAATTATAATCCGTGTAATATTAAAAGTTAAGGAAAAATAGCTATAATATAAGTAGAGTTAGCTGGGGTAAGTGGCCACAGAGGTATGTGGGTCATCCCTCTCAGACTAAAATATGGAGAGGACCTTTTACATTTAATCGCATTGGTTATGTTACATTTTGTCATACTTATGGGTTTTGCATATATTTGAGTACTGTTTCATTTCTTTTTAAGATTATGGAATATGATTTATTTATAAAGTAAGACTCACACTTTCCCCCTCTTTAATTTGGCTTGCTTTCATTCTAAATAAAAATGGATGGTCCGCTTTCACTTCTTATGGGGTAAATGAAACACCCATAAGATTTTAAAAAAAAGGCCAGATTTTAGAAATATGTAGTAAAGCGTTATTTAAAAACTAATAATATATTTCTGTCAAGATGACTTTTTATTAGGATATCAAAAATTATATTCTTAGTATAAATACCTGATACCTATTGAATTTATTTTATTTGTGACAAAAATAAAGGCAAGTCGGTAGTTTTTTAAAACTTAATTTCATACCACAAGTTGTAGAAAACGTAACTCTTCTGCAAATAATCTCAAACAGTTATTAATGAAATAAATCTCGTTATGCTTTTCATCTTATCACTTATACTCAGACCTAAAGCTCTCAAACTATGCCAACTCTTTTTCCTTCAAAATATCTTCCTCTTTTCAAACTTTTTAAAAGCACCCCACGTATACCCTCTTCTCAAAAACACCTCCCCCAACAAAAATAACAACTCAACACTTCAACGCACCACTTAGCAATTACCCAACAACACCATCCGTCCGTTTTAGAACAAACTCGTCCCAATTAGTTCCGCCATTCGAACCTTTTCACTGAAAGCATCCGCCATCTTTGAGTCCAAATCCCGAAAAGCGATCCGTCCAAGTGATCCGTTTCCTCTTTACGGTTCCTCACAATGGAACCGAGTATGCCCGACTCCCTCCCAAAAGAAAAGGGGGCCAAAAACTAAATGGAACGAGGAGCAAAGGATTCGCGTGTTGACTCATTGCCATGTGTCAGTTCACTTTGTATTTATTCCGCTTCCTTTGGGGTTAACTCTAGAGTCATAGTCGGCCAAAATTTCTTTGGAATCAAAGGCAATCTTAGACGGGGAAGAACTGAAAGGGTTAGTTGGGTGTTTCTTTTTGGGACAGTTCCTGTTTTCTCTCTTCGTTTTCGCTTCTTACATGCTTCTATGAGAGAACATTTTATTGGACATTCGTATTCTTGTTCTTTGGGGAGCTTTTGTGAGGGTATGATTTTCCTCCTTTGGGATGGTTGTTATGGGTATGTTTGACTTGGTATGCTGTTATTAGATAATACTTGTAATAACTGTAACCTAACAGACAATGTGCTGCAAAATATTGGGAAAAACTGATAAGTATTAATATCTGAAAATATTTATTCGGATCTCAACATCGTGTGAAAAAAATCATCATTCAAATCAGGAACCTTTAAAGAATATACAGGTCATGTTTAGTGTTAGAATCTTCCATTCTTGCCTGCCTTTGAAACTGTCTGTTGAGATTTCCATCATGAAGAGAAACTTGTATCGCGCATTATTTAAAACAACATTTTGTAGAGTTTATTATTAGTATTCAGAAGGCTTTAATTTATACGGGAGAAAGAGTAAACAAAATTGAAAGTTGAGTTTAAATGCATTATGAAATTATATTTGTTTTCCTTTCATAGTATTCTGTAACTTTAATATACCCGTAATAAAAAATATCATATCGTGAATAAAAATATGTATATAAAATAAAGTTAATTCATGTTTAAATCAGTTTTTAATCCAAGTTAAGTTTCAAATTATTCAAAAGTTACAAAATAAACTTTTTTTGCAACTTAACAGCCACCAAAGTTTTGTAAAACATTTATTTGCAATAAAATCATCAATAAAAAATTTTAACACCTTTAGCACTCCATTTCTGAAATATAAAATACTCAATAAGGTTTTTCTGCTTAGTTTTCAATCGAATAAGAAGAGTTATGTATTAAGTTTGAACCATTCAAATTAATTTTACTCAAGCCATGTTTGAATAAACAATAAATTCTGTTGTAAATTCACATTTTATCTTATCTGAAGTCCATGCTCTAATTGAATTTGTTTCGTACTAATATGCTCTTTCTTTGGTAACTAGAAAATTTAAAGAAAATACAAAGCGTTTAGGCCTTTCGAAATACTTTAAGCACAATTTTAATAACTTAGTAGAATAATTTGATTAAAGTATTAAGAGTTTCTTAAAATTACATCGAAATATTTTCTAGGTCCCTCGAACTTTTACAAACCCTTTTTAACATTTCTATTTTCGATTTATTATCGTAATTTTTCTCATTTCCAAGTCTCCCGTGGAACAGAACCTAATCAAATTTACTTTCACCTTATTATTTTCCTTCTAAAAGTATTAGATTTTAAATATGTAATTCCAACTGCACACACAGGGTTTATTTTTTGGTAATCTTTGAAACCAAACTATCTCGAAGTTTCAGTTTATGAAATAATTTTAAATATACCTGAAAGTTTACAAGTAAAACTTCCAGCATACTGAATAAAAACTGAAATATAATAAACATGTAGAACTCTGACACAAAATAACAACTTAACGATATTAACCTCGCTTAAAACCTTTCGGTACACAAATAAAGAACAAATTACGGAAATATCTGCTTAAATACCCTTGAGAAATCCAACCCTAACCCTGGCAACACTTAATCACAAAACTAAAGTAAAACTACATCCACAGAAGCTTTTCTACATCTATCGATTTCTAATAACTTGAAAAAAAACTTTTGGAAAGAACTAACAGAAACACGGCACCCAAACACTTTTTAGACTCTAAATTCATTCATCATCTCGAATCGCATATTAATTAATCACTTCATCCTCAAAAAATCCCCCTCTCTACACAGACCGATTCGGCTTTGATGGTGATAATTAATTAGAGACGTAACCATCGCTGAGAGAACCTTATTACCCCACCATGTCCTTTAGGGGGAGTTTATATAGCTCGGTAAACGGCGACGCGATCGTAGCAACATATGCCTTAGTTACTATTTAGTAGAGCTAAGCTGGGCCATATCCAAGGGGGAGGGGATAGGGGTTACCCGAAAACCCCCGGCTTAACTCCCCCTTCAATCTTCAAGAAATTTTCTTAGTAATTTTTATACTGTTTTTTTCCTTGAAAATTCAGGGACTTACAACAAGGCACAACTTCTTCAGGTGAATGATTCAAAATGAAGCAAACCCCTACTTTTAAGGGTAAAAACTCCATAATTTTCTGGTGGAGGACTCCCTACCTCCTTTAAATTTCGGAGTCTATTATGCACGGTTTTCCTTGTTTGTGACTTACAGTGAGTGGGTCCCTTTGATGTAAACGAAATAGTCTCAAATAAGTTAAAACATCGCTTCTAAGATAAAAATTCCAAACGTTTTCTGGGAAAGAACCCCCAAACCCCCCTCATAATTTAGTCGTTTGTTTATTAGTTACTGTTTTTTCTTGAAAATTGTGCCACTCACAAGTTTAATTGGAGTTCACATAGTTTACACAATTTTAAAATTTAGTGCTCCAAAATTAATATCTACGCTTATACGTATTATGAAAACACTCGTAAGGGCAGCTTTGGAGCTATGAAACAATGAAACAACTGGATTTTTCATTCATTCACATTGTCTAGGGAAATTTTTTACATGGTGCTACAAACGCGTCGCTTTTATGTAGCGATATGAATCCGCCCTTATCGGAATAGGAAGAAGGTTCCGACACTTGGCGATTATAACTTTTTCCATCGGGTCATTTCGAAGAGGGTAATAAATGATGTTAAGTGCTATAAATTATCGGATTTCAGTATCGGGGTTTTAGGTGGAGGGCACCAAGATGGCCGGCCATGAAATGTCTTAACCGGTGATTGATTGTTTGGCCAGTAATTAGTAGTTTTGGAGGATGGGTGCTGTGATTTTCGGATTGGTTCGTTGGGAACTAATAGGGAGTTTTGTTAGGATCTCGAAGTAATTAGTTTAGAATAAGGTTTAGGGGAATGTTTCATTAAAAGCGCGTTTGAAGATTAGTGTATTTAGTGGGATAATAATATCAGTTTAAAGTAGAAAGTATTCATTATTGAGAGGCATTAGGAGAGAATGATGTTGATGATCTTGTATTTTGATTCTTGATAAGGAAACGGTTAAGTGGCTTGAATAAGTTAGTACAAGGACGATCTACATTGTACAATATCTGGCAATGACGGATTCTTCAATTATCTTTATGTTAGGTAAACTGTTTTTTTGTTCGGAGCCTTAGGTGCTAAATAATTTTAGATAGAGAAATAACAGTGTGAATATTTGAATTGTTAATTTATTTGAGAAAATTATAACTATATGTATAGTTGTTATCAATAATATTAAAATAATTTTAAATAAAAAAGTAGAGCTTAATTACAAAAAATTATGTACTTTAATTTGAATCATTGAATGATTCATCAGTTTTTAAACCCATGTCTTAACCTAGATCTCATAAAACTTAAATTTGTACAACGACCGTTTAAGCAATCTTTTTGTCCATTTCATTTGAAAACTCCGAAAAACTTCTCTCTAATATATATTAAGATTTCACTTCACAAAAACGTTACTTCATACCATTCTGTACTAAATATACAAACGAATATTTTCATTTTTAGTTCATAATCATTATTCATGATGAAGAATCATCATTATTTCTCACGAAATTATTAATCTCCATATTTACCTTCTGATATCCCACATAAATCATAACAAAAACCTTATCAGTTTGGAAAATATCATTAAGGTATTCCCTAAATCTTACATTGATTGAAAACCTAACTGACTCAACGCCTCCCCCCCGCATCTATGATAAAAAACAACCCTACTTCATTTTACGCAAAAACATAAACCCCCACATTCATTTTTCATCCCTCGACACACCATACCCCCTTAACTCCCCCTGTCAAACAAAACCCCACTTTTTCCCCCCGAAACCCCCGAAAAACAACCAAGAGCGATGTGCAGCTGTGACATCATTACAGCAAGAAACGGGGGCGCGTTCCCCAGATTTATCGGGGCACAATTCCCCCTCATCTTAACCCCATCCGGCGGGCACAAGATGTTCCCTCCTAATCGGGCGCAATCGGCCGTCATTAAACACCGGCCGGCTGACCAATGGGCCGAGCCCCCTTCCCCGCCATTAGCTGACCGCCATTGATCTTGACCAAGAACAAAAGGAGGTGGTTTTGGACGGCTGGGCGCTCTCTCTCTCTCTCTCTGTTTGTTGAGGGAAAAGACGGCGGAGAGTTACTTGGTCTGAAATGAATGTGTCATATTTTTCGTCTTGCAAAGTTACGGGAGTAATGATGTGTAAGAAAATCAGTTGGGCTCTAGCATAGAGATTTTTGTTTATTTAGGCGTTGAGGAAGATAAAGAAATTGTAGATGAAAACTTAAATCCAACGTTGTGGGTTATTTATATAAAGTAACTGTAACTCCCTTCAAAATGACTGCTTGAATCAAATTTTACTTTTCTTTTAAAACTCTAGAGAAGAATTTTCACATTTGTACTGTTCTTTATCTTAACATTTATAGTTCTTATGATATGCATGATCCATTGAAGATATTTTATAACTTGTTTGATTAGTTACGGTAAAAAAACAATTTTCATAATTTGTTTAACTTTCTCTTATTTTATGCTTTTTATCTCTTCACCTTTATTTATTTCCCCAACAATAATCACATAGGATCTTTCTATAAAGTTGGACTTATTTTTCATCATAGGCTATAATTCTTTTACCACAACACTAATCGAAGCAATGGCAACCATGCCGTATATAGCGCATGTACAACTTTGGTACATTTTCACTGCATTTCTATTGAATTTGCTATTTTGTCAAATGCCGAGTTCTCAAAATTCAAAAACACTAATTAAAACCTTATAACAAATATCCTATATGAAAACGAACCAAAAATCTCACACGTCTCCCTTAAATGAAGGAAAAACTAGATAACAGTTACCCTCGAATACACCAGGGTTGTGTTTCAAAACCCTCTTGACGAACAGCAAGAAAATCGAACTCTCTCTCTCTGTTTCCAAAAAATACCCCTCTTTATTCCCCCTCCCAAACAAAAATAATACCAAACCCAGCATCCCCAACAACGACAAAAAAAGCCTTCCACAGTCAACCGTCCGACTCATCTCCCGAATGCTTCGTTATAGATTTCCCTCAGCCAAACCTCCCCAAAGCAAACAAATTATCCAGGTAAAGAGAAAGTCCGCACAAAGGTTCCATCCAACATCCCCCACATTCGATAAAAATATAACTTCCTTTTTTCTCTTCCTGTTGGGAAGGAATTCTGAAGCCCCTGTGGCACAAGACGTCGTTAAAGGATTCCGGTATTAGCTTTTCTCTGGGAGAGGAAAGTGCTGCTCCTCCTGCTTTCCTGGTGGTTTTCGCCATTGGGCTAACGGCGGATTTAATTTCGGGTGCGTTTCGGTTCTGGTTCTGAAGCAAATTAGGTTGTAGTTTGAAATTGAAAGCGCATTAAGTACACAGTGTGTTTTGTAAAGGTTTTTCTAGAAAGGGAGATTATCATTTTTGCCAGAGTGTAAATTTCAGAGTTGTATAATGGATTGAAGTTGAGGATATGGAGGGAGAATTTTTTCACTTGTGTGAGAGATAAAAATGCATGTTTATGCTAAATGATTCAATACGTTCACAGATACCTCTAAAATGTTAAATATTGACGGTGACACAAAAAAGAATAGGTTAAATTTATTTAAGCTCAAGTAATTGTAATTTATGTTATCATTTATAAAATTATTTGGCAAAATGTGTGAATAAATAATATGTAATTAGTTTGCGGCTTATTCCACTTTCTATACACATCAAAAAGTTGCTTTGTTTCCTTGAGTAGCTCCATCTGTATGGATGTTCAAGAACTAAACCATGAGATTTAAGGATCCACATATGTAAAGGTAAACCACCACTCTCTCTTACAGATAGAAAATCCACAAAAATTTCCTAAAGAGATTTAGTACATCTTTTTGTAATCATACATACCTTATATTACAGTCGTTTTAATGATAGTATTTGATTATTTTGATATGAATTGTTATTGGCGTTTAAATTCAGCTCCATAATTCAGTTTGATTGTGTAATTAATTTCTGTAAAAGTGGTTTTCCAAAATAAATTTCTCAGTTGCAATAGGATATTACTAGAAATCACAATTTTGGTTTCATTTAAATGGTTTATTTTTTGGATTTAATGACTGAACCTGAGTTGTTCCATTCGACAATAATAGAGGTTAATCATAGTTATATTCAGATTAATTCATTAAATTATCATATGAAAAGAACTTGTATGAATTAGTTCAAATGATTAAGATGATTATATGATGATGACTTTAACTTTTTTAAACACTTTTGAAGTATTGTTTTAGGTAACGATTGGAAAATACCATTAAAACTTTAATTTTAATTTAATTTATTCATTATACCGAATTCAATTCATTAAAAGTATAAATATTTTAAGTATAATATTTTATTTAATATGTTAAACGCTAATTTAAGAAGTATAATTACTTCAAAAAATTTTTAAATCCAACAAACTACTAAAACACAGTGGTTTTTTATCAGAAATAAAATCCCTTGAATTGCAGTGAATAAGTGTATCCCTAACTTTTTGAATTCAATGCTAAAAAATGAGATATTTCATAAAACTTGAATCTTACTGTTGGACCAAAACGTTTTTTATGAGCATTCCGAAAATAGTTATGATAGAGGGATAAATCACACATGCCTTTAGCGAAAGTATTTTACGTAAGTCGTAACTGCTTTGGATTTACGTAAAATGAGTTTATGCAATATTTCGTAACATCTTTCTAACATATAACCTTTTCTTCGCAACATATATAGCACCAGTGGTGGATCTACTGGGGGGCTTTCGGGCTGAAGCCCCCCAAAAGGTCTAATATTTTACTAAGTTTGTCAAAGCGCAAAAAATCTATATTCGAAATTCGGATGAAGTGTACCAAAACGAGTTGAAAAAGTGGGGTTTTTGACTTAAATTTCCAAAAATGTTCTGGGGGAGGACCCCCATACACCCTTTTAGTGGTTTGAGTAGGATAATTCACTACCATTTCCGTATTACCATAAACTAGAAGATTCAATTGGATTATGAAAATTCTTAGCCCCCCCCAAAACCAAATCCTGGATCCGCCACTGTATAGCACTTCTCTCAGAAATATGACAAGAGTAGAATAAAATAGGCATTATAAAAAAGAATAAAAATAATAGTTGAATTGATAATAAACGAATACAATAAATTAATAATTTATAAATGAAGTATAACAAATGACAATAATGAATTAAATTCGTCAAAAATAATTTAAACGAACACAATGGAAGAGCTTTTTGGCTCCTTTGGGAAATCACTTACAATTTCCATTTCTTTTTTTTTTGTTTTATTATGTTCAATTGTGTGATGCATAACAAAACTTTAATTTTTAAAAATGTTTTATAAACATAATTTATTTTAGATTATTGTTATCTCATCTTAAAAAAATAAATTACTTTTCTTTCCAACATAGTAATAAAGATAATATATCTTTGCAAGGTCCTCAACCCGAACACTTCAAATGCATGACCCCAAAATGCATGCATATCCAAAACTTCACATTTCTGCCTCTCAATAGTTGTTCCGTTAAAAACCAAATCTCCTCTCTCCCACACTCATACGTCAAAGAGGGAGTTCAATATTCGGGCAGTAGTGGCCCTCATCAGGCAATGCATAATTCAACAGCGAGAAGCGGCTTTGGCGATGGCCAGAGCCACTCGCTTCACCGCTTCCAGCCTGCTTTGCTCAGAGGGCTTCTCAGTGAGTCTCAGGGGCACGACTTCTTCGAGGTCGCGCACAAGATCCTGCTGCTTTTCTTCGGGGACTATGCATTTTGGGTAGTTGTCTGCAGGGAAAAGATTGCATTTAATTATTTATGTAAAGACAACACTATGCCAACACTATGACAGACACTATGCCTTACTAGACGGCAACTTAAGTTGAACCTACTACGTCACTAACAAACAAAGTAGTTCCCATCGCGGTGTCTGAATTTCGAGTGAAACAAAGAAGATAATAAGATCATTTCGCGAAACCCATGTATAAATAGTGTCTTTTTATCACAATTCGCGTATCGAAATTCCTCCTATCAACCCAACAGGCTTTGCGTTTACTCACTTTCTCCTTCCGCGTAGTGACGTACTGGGTTCAGGAAACGTCGTGACGTTATCAGTGACAGTACGTCACTGTCACTGTCAGTACGTCACTGTGAAGCAGTGGCGGATCCAGGGGGTGGCACTCTGGAAAGTGGAGACCCAAAAAGGTTCTCAAAATGAGTAAAAACCCAACTTTTACAGGTCTAGTTTCCAATTTTTTCGGGGGGAGGACCCCCATACCCCCCATTAGTATCAAATGGGGTATTCAGTGTTTATTTTTAGGAAATCCTCAAAACTTTGACATTTTGGGTCAAAAAGTAAAGGTAATAGTGTTGGAAAATGCCCCCCTTAGACTCAAAACACTTCTAAAAATGAGTTAAAACCCTTACTTTTACACGTCAAATTTCAATTTTTATCTAGGGGAGGACCCCCATACCCCCAATGGTACCACACGTGGATCTACTTGTCTGGAAAAGTGCCCCCTTGGAGCCGTGCTGGATCCGCGCCTGCTGTGAAGTATAGGCTGCAACGTTACTTGACCCGGACTAAGAGAAAACAAAGAAAGTAGGTCCCGGCGCGGTGTATGAATTTTGAGAGAAATTAAACTTCAATTTAGAAATATAATTGGTTTGTTAAACCCGTGTATGTATAACGTCTTTTTATCACGATTTACGTACCAAAACTCATCCTAGCAACCAAACAGGTGTACAACCCAACTGTTTACTCAGTGTTTCCTTCTACGTAGTGACGTCATAGGGTCAAGAAACATAGCAACCAAGTACATACAGATAAAATCCATTTACAGTGGTGGTGGAAAAACAAAGTTCAAGCGAACAACAAAGCATTTTCCCATAACTTTTTAAAACCTTAAAACTACTTTTTAAATATATCAAGATCCTTATCAATAGGAGTTGAAAATGTCACAAAATCTATAGAAAGTAAAATTGATTAGATACTTAATTTTATTTACAGGATGCGCTTAAAAATGAATATTTAGTAATTCAGTTATGACTTTAACAGGAAACTGAGTCATATTTAAAATATTAGAACAATCGATCAAATTATTTATAAATTTATCTACACTTTAATATTGGAATATTAAATATTTTAAGGTAATTTTTTAGGATTTTTATGACAAAGAAGGCGTAATTTTAGGTCAGAAGTTAATTTCAATAGTAATGGAGCTAAATTTATGAATAATTTTTGGGACGTCTTAAAGGAATATTATAAGATGTAGTGTAACGTTTTGGCGTTAAAAAAACTTGCATGGTTGAAGAATTGCAAATTTAAAAAACCTGGATTGATATTGATTTATGCTATAAAGAAATATTAAAATGCCATATTGAGAGTTAGAGTATGTGAGGAATTCATACTTTTATAAATTAACAAATTAAGAAAAAATAAACTCGTTTAGTTTCCACTATCTTGGAATAAAATAAAGAGTTCAGAATCAAAATAAAAAATAACACGAAATTTTCCGATTAATAATAAATTCCTGAAAAAGTAAGTAAGTTATATTTCAGTAGATGTATGGAATGGTTTTAAATGTTAAAGTTAAGTTAAATAAGTTTGTTCAAATACACAAAATTCCTGAAAGTTAAGTCATTAAAAATATCAAACAGTTTAAATATTTGTGCACAAATTCAACTCAACAGATTAAGTTTTGCATTTATTTTCAACATGTTAAATCTTTAAAATCTAAATGATCTATTGAATCTATTGAATGTTATTAAATAATAATGAACATCACGCACTCGCACTGTGTGTTGTAGTTTTAACGTTTCCTTTATTTGTGATTCTAAGATCTTATTGAATCACTTTTACTTTAGTAAAAAACATATTTTTAAACTATACTAAATAAAGTTTAAAAAAACATTATATATTTCCTCTATTGTTTGAAACTGATTATGTGACCTACAAAAATTTATTTTACAACAGATAACAACAATGTAAGATATTAGTTTGCTCTAGAATATTATTTCCCTTCTTGTTTCATAATTAGAACTAAGAAGAAATGTTTCTTTAAAACAAAAACATTTTTGTGGCGAGAAGCTTTAAGAAAAACAATTCAGTTTTGAAAACATATGTATTTTAAAGAAATAAAAAACCATTCATACTTACTTTGAATAATAAACAACCTGTGGGGATGAGGAATCATTATTAGGATTGTGAATATTCCTAAAATTTCAATAAAAATCAACAAGAGCAGAAAAGTCAAGCTGTTATCAAAATCTCCGAATATTCTTATCCTACAATCAAAATAAACAATTAAGCTGAAAGACCCTTGATTAACTTAAACTTCCATTGAAATTTTTTTAAGACAGACATTCTACAAAATTTGTTTTCATTTACGAAAACACTAAACGAAAATAAAGTTTACCAGCTGGTTTCCAGTCCAACTGTTGTCACACGTCTCCTTTTTATCAAATCAATCGCTGTTTTCAACATTCCTAGAGATTGTACGCTTAGTCAACACAAATATAGAGGTTAGTCAAACATACTTATCTAGTTTATACTTTTTCATCGAAGCGTAACATTCCAAATAAAGACAAAAAGTAACAGACAATTAGCTGTATTAATTTTCAACCGATAAGCTACATTAAGCAGTTGATGGTTTATATAAATTATACTTTTAATTTCACTTCATGAAACAACTTATTAAGACACGGGATCTTAGCATGAAAAAATAGGCTATTTTTATTTTTATAAAACTAGGGGGCTACCGCCCCCTGCTCGCTATCGCTCGCCAACCCCCGTTAACTGCTGACGCAGTAACTTTTGGACCGCTTTACAATTCCCCACAAAACCCAGCTCACTGCACTTACTTTATAAAACATTCTTAACACAGGGGTAGTACTTCTCCGTGGTATTCTTTCAAAAATGGCGAATATTTATTCAGTGGTGGAATTTTATCCTTTCCTTTATGGTAACATGAATTGGCGGATCGCTTTATAATTCCAAGAAAGGTTCATATATAGTTCCCGCTAAATATGAACCTTCCCTTAATGTTTCAGTGCTTCCCTTAATGTATCTGTGAAAAACACATTACCTTAGGGAAATGGGTAAAAAAATGTTTACATTGCTCTGTTGTTAATTTTCTTGGGGTTGAATTCCGTTATAGTTCCCGCTAAATATCACTAATCTCTTTTGGACACTATAAAGTATAAATATTGCTAAATTGTTTCAAATTCATAGATTAAAGTGTTTAATTAGATCTATAACTATTGAGTTTATCATTAAAAATAAGAAAAATTGGTTTACATTTGAATATTGAGCGTTCGAAAGAGATTGGCGATATTTAGCGGGAACTATAACGGAATTGAACCCCAAGAAAATTAACAACAAAGCAATGTAAACATTCTTTTACCCATTTCCCTAAGGTAATGTTTTTTTACAGATACATTAAGGGAAGCATTGAAATATCTCAGGAATAAATTTAACTTTCTTAAAATTTGTAATGATTGACTGTTAAAAATGTAGTAATTATCTTAAACATCGCGAAAATTTAGAATTTTATCTTCATGAGAAATAAACTTCGAAGTTGTGTCATTTTCATAGCAACGACACCGAATGTCAAGACTTCCAACATTTTCATCCTTATATCTAAAACATTCACCCGTGTTATTTAGTTGTTTGCGTTTTGTCATTATGAAATAAAGAGTTACATTTTACTACCTTAAAAAACATACTTGCAAAAGGATATAAAAATAAACGCAAAATTCAAAATTTCCGAAAGCGAGTGTATATTTTATTGTAAATATAGTAATGATTAGGTTGCCACAACTACAAAGATAAATATAAAAATATTAATTTGTTATTTAAAAAATAAAAAATAAATTAATTATATATAAGTTTAAAATATAATGAAAACCGTTTGAACAACAAAAATATAAATATTGTTAAAAATAACACAAAATATATTTTTCAAAATTCGTGTTATAAATAGAGAGATGATTATTTAATCTATTTGAATATTAAAAAACCAGTGAAATACGTTTTCAATTGTTTTAAAATTCATAGTTTCTTGCTTTGTAACTGTGACCTTATCCGAAATCTAAAAAAATGGAAATATTTTAAAATTGAGATTTTTTTTAGAAATTCTAAAGGCCCTTTGCACATCCTCAAAAGAATCCGGACAGTTTGATACCAAATATGTGTTATACGGATCAGTAATTAAAAAGCCTTTCTCTGGAAACCGTTCACCAAAAACTTTTTTTTAGAATAGAGAGATTCCCACAATAATATAAGTAATCGATCTATCAACAGCAAGTTTAGTCTTCAACATAGTACTACTTTTGTTTATAAGTTCCAATTTGTGAAAGGTACTTAAAATGTTCCAGTTTATCTCGTATAGACCGTTTCTTTGGACCTTAACACCACGCAAGAAGATAATACCATACTTATCAGCATATAATTATCATCTCACATTCTTTTACTTCAATATAAATTATTTTTTTTAAATATGTGTTATTGACACAACCTCCAGTCACAAACTTAAGCATTTTCATAAGATTAAAAAGTTAACATCAAAAACTAGACAGCATTCAACTTGCTTCAATGTAAAATTAAAACAGTAATTGGAATCTTTGATATGATGTTAGACATATGAAAATTACCTCCATCTAAATATTGAATAAGGAGATGCATTATGTGTTGCTATTATCTCATTAAGATCTCTACTGGGTATTTCAGAGATTTCTAGGAAAATAACTAATTATGTTTTTTCAGTAAATGATAAACATCAGCAATATCTAAAATTACCTCCAGAACTATTAGTATTATCTATTACCTAAACCAAACAACGTCATCTTATTTCATGGTACCCCGCAAAATCGTATACCCAATTAAATGAAGAAATTCTGATAATTTTATCCAAACCTGATATATTAATTCTCTATTTTACGAGAATTTCATAGACTAATTGCGCAAGTCTGATTAATTGAACGGCTAAGAGGCTGTAAGAAAATCTCCATTAACAAATCCAAATTACCTCCGAAAATTTTGCAATATACGTAGGCCTTTCTTTTCCCAATTAGATGTGGTTCACTTTTTTATGTTGGCTTCAGGGAATCTAGCAAAAAACTGGAGTTGCTAGGGTTTCTTAGCTTTAGGGATGATACTTTATTCTGTTAATCAAGAGAGACATTTTTAATCTTGGTGAGATGTTCCCTTAATAATTGGTGAGGTTGAATGTATGAGATGGTTTAATTGATATTGCATTTTTTTTTAGATTTTTGTGAAGTAATTAATTTCGGCGGTGTATTGAAAGATAGGGTCTATCTAGTCTACCAGAACTATTTTTCATTAAAGGTAGGGGAATTCCCAGCTTTTATATTTTTGTGTTTAGAATATACGTAATTTTGCGGATTTTAGTCATAAGACTATATACCTTAAATTGAAAGTGTTATATTGAAGTTATTTAGTTAAAACCCGTTTTCAATCTCTTCCGAAGTATACTATAAAGGTATATAAAATACCTATTTGTTATTTTTATTTTTATATTTCTCATTATAGAATTTTATCAACCAAAGAGGAAAGGTTATTTTTAAAGTATGATAATATTCTCAAATAAACATCATTCCTTTCCCATTCAATTATAGTCCGAGAGTTGGCTACATGAGAGTTTAACCGGAAAAACATAGTTTCGAAAATCATATAATTAGATTGGGGACTTCTTAATAAACAAAATTCGCTTGGTCATCCGGCGCAAAGCGGTTGCCTTTATTAAATGAGGGGTTATCGAAATAGCCAAAAATTTCATCGAATTCAACCGGAAAAACGTAGTCATGGTTTTTACGTCATTCGAAAGCTTGCGACCCCCTGAATACAAATATGCTGGTCAGCCGGCCGAAAGCGGTTGCTTTCGAGTGGTCAGATCGGGTCAAAGTTTGAAAAACCCTATTCAAACCTATGTAATCCTTTTTGCGGAAATTTCATTTGTGTAAAGCACTATCATTATGCTTAAATTGAGAGTTCAAGATAACGGTGGTTTTTTCAAAGTGGTAGATTTTCCCCTGAAGGAATTTTTTGGGGAATTTTGGAATATCGATCACTATCTTCTACATTTCCACAAATTTTCAGCGTGTTATTTTTAATATCTACCAACATTACAACCCAGCATTGTCGCTTAAAATTCACATTATTAAGCAATTCGGGACAAAAACGAACTCAATCGGGCTTTTGGTTCAGTCGCTATACTTGAAAACGCAATCCAAGATGGCGGTGGTTTTTCCAAAATGGCGGATTTTCCCCTGCACAGAATTTTTGGGAATTTCAGGATATCAATAAGGACACTATCCTCTACATTTCCAATTTTAAGTCTATTATATTGAATGTCCGGGTCAATATGGACTAAGCGGATTGTTTAAATGTGGAGTGGTGAAAAGTATCTTTTCGCACTGCGTGGACAACATCTCTTTAACTATTCAATCAAATTGTCCAAAACTTTTGCATTATCTTCCTTGCATATGTATCTTCAAATTAATATACGGGTTTGAAATTTTGTTCTATGCATTCTAATTTACAAGCAATTAGAATCAGGTTTTTTTTCTCAAAATTTGAAAATTAAACTTTGTAATCTTTTAGAATGATGAAATAATTTAAAAAAGTTTTTCGTTAATTAAAAGATAAGCGTCTTTTGAATTTCAGAAAAAAATCGAGGGGAAATATCATTTCCTTTTTTTAAAGCTGCACGCATAAAAATAATGCCCTAAAAACGCCAAGTACCTTAGCCGATTTTTCAAAAATAAACTATTTCAAAAAATGTTTTATTGGATACTTTTTTAATAAAAATGTATTTGAGAAATAATATCTCCAAGAATATCATTGAAATAAACATTTGCTAAAGAATTACCATCATCTTAAAAATTCTTGTAGACTATCTCCATTTCAGACATCTCAATGGGAACACACATATTAGATATTTTTAGAACGGTGGTCCCTGCAAGCATTTTCTTTATAAAAACAATGAACGGGATAACATAGATTTGAATAAGGTTTTTGCAACTTTGACCCGATCTGACTACTCGAAAGCAACCGCTTTCGGCCGGCTGACCAGCATATTTGTATATTTAAGGGATCACAAGCTTTCGAATGACGTAAAAACCATGACTACGTTTTTCCGGTTAAATTCAATGCAATTTTTGGCTATTTTGACCCGATCTATCCAGTCGAAAGCAACCGCTTTCGGCAGATTGACCAGCACATGTATTCAGGGGGTCGCAAGCTTTCGAATGACGAAAAACTATGACTACGTTTTTCCGGTTAAATTCGATGAAATTTTTGGCTATTTCGATTACCCCCCATTTAATAAAAGCAACTGCTTTGACCCGGCTGACCGAGCGAATTCTGTTTATTAAGAAGTGCCCAATCTAATTATGTTATTTTTGAAACTGTTTCCGGGTAAACTCTCATGTAGCCATCTTTCGGACGATTAGTTTGATGGTCATTTTATCAGCACTTTTTTCAGCAAACATGAGAATTATCTAATCAAATTAGTAATAGTTTTTTATCTTTGTTTCTTCTAAAGAAACAAAATACTTCAAGTAGGTTTAAAGTGACAGATCCAGTAAATTTAGGAAATATAGTTTATTCCATACACTTGAAGTCTTACTCGGTTGGATCATTTTTAAAATTTTGCTTTTACGTTGAAAGATTTCTTACATTTATGTATTCTTCCATCTTCACTCTGTTCAACAAACATAACAACCTCGACGAACTAACTTTAGACTACGGATTATTTATTAGTGTCTTGATATAAATTGAGAATATATTGGGTTGTCCCATAAGTTCTGTTACTTTTTACGAAGTTTTGTCTTTGAAAATTTTTTATGAAAAACTGGTAATAGGTGGAGATTTCAAACAAAGGAGATTTTGATATATGCATATTTATAATCATAATGTGTGATTTTGGTAGTTCTCGTGATATTATTTCTTTTCAAAATGGCGGTTTGAAAAAAAGACCAAAAACGACGATTTTTGCGTAATTTTTTTCTTTTGTTTAAAAAACTAGGAAGAACGCATAATTCATGGCTAAAAAAAGTTTTACTGTATATTCAAAACGTTAAGATTAATATGTCATAGTTTCAAGGTGATTCGATAAGTTTAAGGTAGGAAATTTTGACTTTAAAACTTCATATATTGGCAATTTTACGTGTTTTTAAAGCACACCTATTGTTTTTCTAAGCAGCTGGTATGAAACAAATTAAAGGCAGATGTTTTTTGAACCATAATGCTTGTTTCAACGGTTTAAACATAAAAAACATCTTTTCATAATATCGGTGAATTGATTTATTTCTAAATCCCAACGAGTTGTTTTTATTGTAGTGTTTTCGTATATGAATCAAATAATTGCCTTGTTCGCTTGGCATAAGTTCAGCGAGTGTAATTCTGATAAGCTAAAACTTTGCGCGCTTGCATTGTGCGCCCTACTTTCTGAACTTAAGTTCAGATATAATTTAATATACTGCATATTTAGAATACTTGGTTCTTTCCTAAGCTTTTTTACTCATTTTGATGCTTCTTTCGTGAAAATTTCTTTGAAATGACTAACATTACTGAGGTAAGCTTTTTGCAAAAGATGTTATGTTTGAGACCGAAATTTCCTAAGTTAAACTTATCGAATTATCTTGAAACTATGGCATCTTGAACTAAACATTTCAAACTTACAGTAAAACTTTTTTTAGCGATGAATTATGCATTCTTCCTAGATTTTTAAACAAAAGAAAAAAATTGAGTGAAAATAGTCGTTTGCGGTCTTTTTTTCAAACCGCCATTTTGAAAAGAAATAATATCACGAGAACTACCAAAATCACACATTATCTTCATAAATATACATAAATCAAAATCGCCTTTGTTTGAAATCTCCACCTATTGCCATTTTTTAATAAAAAATTTTCAAACACAAAACTTTGTAAAAAGTAACAGAACTTATGGGACAACCCAATAGTTAAAAAATTTCTCAGCAAACCTTTTTGTCGGGGTGTTCTTAAAACGCTTCTTTGAAGGAAAATAATGGAAACAATATATTTCACTTTAATTCAAAATAAAACTTGGTAGAAATTTTGGAAAATTATGTTTCAAAGTTTGGAAAAGTGCAAATCTAATAAGCGTGAACTAGTTAAAAAATTAGTAAAACCTACATGGTTATATAGCTGGTGTATTTTCAAACTAATTATTGTTTTCCTGCAATTATGATGCACATACATATATTAGAGTACAATTCAATACATAATCAGAAAATAAACATATTTTTTACCATCCACATTCTCTGTTACTTGACATTCAAAAACTGGCATCAACTTCGGCATTTTTCCCTCCTCACCCTTAACTTAATTACGTGAATGCACGGCGAAATTAAATTATCAAACCCTGGAATGTATTCATAATCTCATTTAAATTAAGCTAGTTTCAAATTCTCGCTAAGTCAGCCAATAAACCACCTCAAGTCGAAATTCGAGGCTTAAACTGAGGTCATGCTTTTGTGGTGGAACTTCCAAGGAGGCTAATTATGCTTTTAATTAGATAGTGCTTCTGAAGGCAGTCATCTAGAAGTTTCTTTTAGTTTCTGTTCTTGATTAGGTCTCTTCTTTGAACGCGTTGGTTTGGTGGCGTTTTCGGCAGAAATCCACTTTTTCGTTTTGTTCTGATGAGAAAAACAAAGGATGAAAAACTTGTATGAAAATTAAATTGTGTTTTTAATTTTTGTTTTGAAATCACAGCTGAAACAAAAATTAGCCTTGTTGCGTGAAACTAAGTGTAATTAAAGAAGGCAATTAGTCAGCATAAATGAACTTAAAAACGTATAATGTTGCTTTAAATGTTTAGTTGAAATTATTAAATTAATTAAAAATTTATAACGTACAACAACTTTAATTATAACTTTCTTGGTTAACATTTTTTTTCCAACCTTAAGAGAAACACACTGAATTTACCCGTATTCAGCATTTTACTCATAATAACTCTTGAAAACAAGATTTATGCTTTTAAAAGTACAATGTTTCAGTATGTTTTTTATATCCCTATCTATCTTTTTAAAAGTTCTCTTAAACATATCTAACTACTTTTTACACTGAAAAACCCCTAAAAAAATTCTTTTAAGAAAGTTATATTTTGTTTATTATTGGTAAAATATTTTTCAAACCTACATTCCAAACCATTTAAAATGATACTCGTATGGGATATTAAAAGAAATTCCCTAAAACTGCTGTCTTTAAAACTGTTTTTGATTTCAAGAAATCTGAAAATGTGTTTTCACTGAGATAAGAATTTGAAATAATTCAAAAGCCTAATCAAGTGGCACTTTGTTCAAATCACACTTTGTTATTGAAGATAACTTTAAGAACCGGCTACATGGAGTTCCATCCGCTTATGTTTTTATTTGGACCATTATGAGAGTAATTTACAACTCCCTTGCAAGTTGTAAGAAAACCACTTCAATGTAGTGCTTAAACTCTAAAAATTCCCAACATTACATACCACCCCAAAAAAAAACTTCTAAAATCTTTCGCAGTTCATATTACTTCCAACACACACAGAATTACACCGCAGTCTAACCATTGTCTCAACCCCGTCCAAAAAGCCAGACTGGAAAGAAATAGCCGCTGCCACATCTCGTATATCCCTCCACCACTCATCCAAGTGCTCTCCAAAAACTGGTCATTTGGACCAGCATGTTTTTACCACAGGATTTATGCCCCTTTTACCCGCGCCCTCTGCTCCTCATATTTACAACGCGAAATTCGAAGCCCGAATGGTTGCCCCAGTGGTTGTAAATCTTGCCCCTCTTACCCCTGGAAAGTTCCCTGTCCGCGTTTCCATATTTATGGCGATTGGAAATGCGCTGTGAAAAGTTTTGCTCGCTCCTTTTCTGCTATCTGGATTCCGTTATGTGGAGAGTTTGGAGCCCCTTGCTTTGATGTAGGGCTAGCGTAGCTTTCGTTGATGGGCAGTAGGTTTTTCTGAGTGGGGATAGGGCTGTTCTCTTTTTTTTTCTAAGGAATTGCTATTGGATATAAATTAGCTAAGATCGATTATAGAAGAGAAAGGGAGGGGTGAAGGAAGTGTGCCCTGTAATTTCGTAGGGTTTATCAGTCTTGAAACATCCATTGCGTGCATTGTGCCATTATCATGATTCATGTAATCGTTTTTAATTAAAATATGCCTTTATGAGGGGCAAGTGTAAACTAATATCACATTTTGGAGCATTCAATATGAAATTCCATATTAATGTAGTATTATACCATTTTACTTTGCATGTTGTTTCAGTTTGTTTATTTCAGTATTTATCAAACAACATTGTGACTTCATTTTCCTATACTTCACAGCAACGTTTCCTGAACCCTGTACGTCCCTACGTGGAAAGAGAAAGTGAGTAAACACAAAGCTTGTTTGGTTGATGGGAGGAATTTTTTTCGACACGCGAATTGTGATAAAAAGACACTATTTATACTTGGGAACCGCTATTTAGACACCGCGATGGGAACTACTTTGTTAGTGACGTAGTAGGTTCAACGGAAGTTGCTGTCTAGTATAGTAAAATTTGGTAAAAACAAAACGAAACGATAAAAAATGTGTTACTACAACAAGAAATAAGAAAAAAGTAGGGGAAAGTGGGACAGCATAATATTAAATTACAAAACAAGACATAACACATAGTTGAATTGTTTTTTTTTTATTTTCCAAGAATATGTTTATAAAATTAGATGTGAAATCATTTTAAATTTGTAAAAATTATAAAATTAACTGCATTTATGATTTTATACTAGCATTTTTTTAAATGTTCCATTAGCCCCCACGTTTTCCAAATCTACATAAAAAGTTTCCCAATAGATTCTTTAACGAATAATAAATTTAAATATTTTTGATAAAAACGCTTTTTTTAAATTAAACCTGAAAGTAACTTCCTTTAAAATTTGATAAACGAAGCTAAACTATAGGTAATCGTATTTTTTCAAAATGTAATATCATAAAATAGCGATCTTTAATTCACATGTGTATGGCGACATCCATAAATTACGTGAGGCGTTTTTTACAAAATCTGGACCCCCCTCCCCCTTGATGAGATTTAGTGAGATTTGCCCCCCTCCCCCCCAAGTGAGATTTACCTATAACTTTTTAAAAATAATTTGCAGTATCTTATCTGTGTGTATTCCTTTCTCATACTTAAAAAAAAAAGAAAGCCGTATAATTTCTAACTTAAAAAGTTGATGTGAGATTTTAATCGACCCCCCCTCTCCCCTTGGTGAGATTTGATGAGATTTTTCCAAACCCCTCCCCCCCCTTTTTGACCTCACGTAATTTATGGATGTCCCCTAACGTTCTTTAAATGACACAAAATTTTCCCTATTCTCTTCTGAAATTTGTATTTACAACAAAAAAAGAGAGGCCTTCCTTATGATAAACCGAAACGCTTCTAAAAACCTTAGTTTAGTATGAATAACGAGCATAAACATTGCGCGACTGCGAATGGACATCGCCTAACTCACTCCAAGGGGGTTGACTGTCTTTTCTTGCCGGACTTCTCTTGACCAATCGATCGTCGGTTCCGGCCATCCATCAAGAGATCCGGGGGTTGATTGAGGGGGGCTTTGGAAGGTATTGTGACGGAGGGATTTCGGGTTGACGTTTATTGAAATTATGATTCGGCAGGGAAAATGTGCCCCTGACCTCTTGACTTGTGACGGTGAAAACTACTCAGGGGGCCGGAAACTAACTGCGATGTAGAGGTTTGAGGAACATGGAGTGTTGCCAAAGGAAGTGTTTCATCACGATCCAATCTTGGTTTTATTTTCTGCGTTGTTTTTGGCTAAAATCTGTTAAACGGGTTTCTGTTGTGTGACCGGGGTTGCAAAAATTGTCTACTGTTCCGATTTCCTTGCCGTTGATTATGATTCCTAATTTTAAAAGTTGTTAGTTGATTCAAAAAACAACTAGTGGTGTTATTTACTGTAAAGATACATCCCTATTCGGTAAAAGCAATTAAGTTGTTTGATATTCTCTTATCCATATAAGTTAGAATATGTCTTATTTTGAAACTTCGGCATTTGTGATATTTAGTACTATAAAACTATAATGCGTATCAAAAGTTAAGTATTTAGACACCGTTTCAAATAATCTTCTCTACAGGGAGAATTCTATGCAACTTAATTAAATTAACCTTTTAGAAATTAGTATTGAAGTATGAAGTAACCGTAGGGAGCAAAATTTTAGTATGCATAGCTTATAAGAAAAATGTATTCTAAGCGTATCTTAACTATTACTGAAATGTTTATGTTTGATAAATTTCATTGCAACAGTTCTTACTATAAGGCATCAAAATACAATAAAAATTCCTTAAATAGCTGTAAGTTAACTCTTAAATATTTTAATTTATCTAACTATCGAAAGTCAGCACTTTTTTCATGATTCCGTAACATATCTTTCCGAGGCCATATCCTTACCATAACTGAATTAAGATTTTAAGGAAACAAAAATACCTAAAACATTTAAAGTGGTAGGTATTTTCTGCATTTCTAAAATTGTACAACCCTCGAAAAACTTACGAATCCCTGCTTAAAACTTCTTGAATTATGGTTAAATAATTTATTTTTAAATGCAATAAGGAGTTTAATTGAAACATTATTTTAATTTCATTGTTTAAAATAATTAATGAAAAAAAACCTTTTTAAAGAACAACGTTTTTAAAATGCACTAAAAAGTATAAAATAATTTTTTGCAACTCCTTGTAAAACGAAAAACGTGGGGATCATGCGATAATATTTACAGCCACTACTCTTGTCACTCTATTTACCATTATATCCAAAGTTAAAAATTATTTAAATTAATGATGAAATTAAGTTGGATTAAATACCTAATGCATGATCCCCACGTTTTTCGTTTTACAAGGAGTTGCAAAAAATTATTTTATACTTTTTAGTGCATTTTAAAAACGTTGTTCTTTAAAAAGGTTTTTTTTCATTAATTATTTTCTGGTTTTTAGTTTTGTTGTGTAAAGTTTAGAATTCGCGACCTGAACGCCTTCCAAGAATTTGATTCTTTTCTATTTTTAATAAAACTAAAAAGTGTTTTTTTTTCTGAACTTTAAAACTATAACACATGGCTTTACTTTGTTTTGTTAAAATCATTGCACAGTTTTTGCCTCTAGCTATTATTCAGATGACGTTGGAAATTTTTGAAACACTAGTAATATAAAAAAAAGTGTTTTAAAAATATATTGGTGAGAAACTTGTCAGTAACTAATTAATAAAGTCAGTCCCTTAGATATATTACAAATACCAAAACTTGCATGAAGTACTGCATGTACTGTGTATTAATTTTATTCTTACAAATTTTCATTTTACTAATATTTTATACAACACTTCTAAAGCCATCTTGATAACGAGAGGAGGCAAACTGCACAACAATGATTTTTAACAATAAGGTCCTATAGTTGAACTTCTAAACTTTAAGTCCCCCTGGGGGTTCAGGGACAGCAAATTGAACCGAACTAACGATATAATATTGTATTGTCATCCAGATCTGAACTATGTTCAAAATTTCAAGTCTCTAGCTCATGGGGAAGTATGTTTAAAATTGATTACTAAATTCCTCCCGAACAGACAGATAGACGGACGGACGGACAGACAGACAAGATTGAAAGCGACCTAATAAAAACGTTGTAATAACATGTATTGTATACTGATAAGCATTTCTTTCTAATGCAGAATTCCTTTATAAGCTTTTTCTCTTATGTGTTAATCATGTGGTATGGAATAATGGAATACAATTGTCTTTACAAAAAGGCATTTTTTAAATTCAATCAATTCTTCAACATAAAAATTGGTTGCTTAATTTTACTCATCCAAGTTCAGATAAAAAAATATTACCTATAACGTAAATATCAGTTGTAATGAAATACCCCTAGAGAAAATCTGTAACTGAAAAGTGCAAGATATAAGAAAATAAAATAAAGAAAGTAATCGATATTTCATAATAAATTTATAATGAAATTATAAACTTTTATTTACTGCAGTAAACTATGAAATGACTACTAAAGTTTATGAAGTTATATGGAAAATAGGTATACAGGGTGTATCTGAAATGGTGCAACAAACTTTCATGGATGATAGTAGACACCTAGACGAGTCAGAATCACAAAGGATTTGGGGGACCCAGACCAAATCCCAGGGAGTTAAAAATGGAGCGACATCCAAAATAAATCATTGAAAAATTCAATTTATAGAAGAACTACTAATGGTAAAATCTTAATTATGGTCTCAAAAATTGTGGTTTAATATGATCTTTAAAATTATCTCAAAAGTATTCACTTAAAATTTCGTTTTATTATGAAAAAGTTTAAAAATGTGAAAACTCTGCCAAAACCTTATTTTGTATTTCGAAATCCTTTCTTTTGATTTGATAATCTGAAAGATTATAGTTGAAAACCCTTTAAGTCCAAAGTTTCACGGAAATGCAATCATTATTAAACGCTTGAGATCCTGTTAGAGTTTTTTTTTGTGCGTGCGTAACCAGTTTTCTAGAGCTATTTCCAGAATAGCTGTTTGCAATAAATTTGAGATAGTTTTAAAGATCATATTAAACCGCAATTTTTGAGACCATAATTAAATTTTTACCAATAGTAGTTCTTCAACAAATTGAATTTTTCAATGATTTTTTGGGATGTCGCTCCACTTTTAACTCCCTGGGATTTGGTCTGGGACCCCCGAATCCTATGTGATTCTGACTCGTCTAGGTGTCTACTATTATCCCTGTATATCTAATATAATAAAATTGAATGTGTGTGTATATATATATATATGTTTGTCTTTTATACAAATCCACAGTTTACTTCCTAACTGCACCAAACTTGGTATACCTACGTAAAAAAACTCAGAAAAAAACATAGGCTATGTTTCGAAAACTTTTAATGACCCCTTGACCCTCTTTGGACCCTTTTTATGGTCATTTTGCTGAAATAGCTTTATTTCTCCTCAAGAAGAGATCTGCTGACTCAATTGTTACAAAGAAAATTTAATGCTAAACAACAAGTTTTTAATAGAAACACTAGGTATAAGTCTATTTAAAAATTATATTACTAATTTAAAAATCTATTTCAATGAAATTTAAAATTTTTAAGTATAGTTTAATATATTTTTATTTGAGAGTTTATCTAATTTTTATTTTTTAAAAAGCTTTATGGATTATCATGTTGTTAAAATAGTCTCCATGGAAACGAGTAAGTAAAATCAAAAAGTGATAATATTTTAGGTTTTAAGAAAGTTTTGGTTAACACACAAAAAACTATTAAAACTCCCTTTCAACTAGAAAAGATTGATTTTTTCTCTTAAATTGCAAAATGGAATAAGCTTTAATTATTGAATAATTTCACCGAAAACGTTAATTACTTAAGTAAGATATGATTAATCAAGGGATCTGAGCAATTTTTAGAATATTTTTTAAAATATTTTTTCCGTGTTGTCAATGTGGAAATCCTTCAAAAGTTATATTGCTTTAGAACTGAAGAAATTTTTGTCCATCCGAGAACACCGGGATAAGAAAAATTACTAGAAACACCGGGATAGTAAAAGTTACCGGGAACACTAGAATATGAAAAAGACGCCTGGGATACCGGGATGATTGGTAGATGCTGATTATACAAAATTAGAAATTGTTTTTGAGAAAACTTAAAAATAATAAATTTATATACTCAGCACCCGTGCAAGGCCGGGCATATCAGCTATTTATCTATATTATCCTGTATATTACCTATTCGTTGCACCATTTCAGATACACCCTGTATATTACCTACTGCGAGAAATTTTAATTTTTTTTCTACACTGATATCAAAGTATTCCGCATGAACATTATAAGAAAACTAACACCACTGATTGTTACACATACATAAAAAATGTTTCTCTTAATTTTACCACCTGCATCATATACACACTTTACTGCAGCCCGAACTGGTCTTGTTTGTTAAAATCTAATATAATAAAATTGAATGTGTGTATATATATATGTATGTATATATGTTTGTCTTTTATACAAATCCACAGTTTACTTCCGATCTGCACCAAACTTGGTATACCTACGTAAAAAATATCAGAAAAAAACATAGGCTATGTTTCAAAAAGTTTTAATGGCTCCTTGACCCTCTTTCGACCCTTTTTACGGTCATTTTGCTGAAATAGCTTTATTTCTCCTCAACAAGAGATCTGCTTACTCCATTGTTACAAAGAAAATTTAATGCTAAACAACAAGTTTTTAATAGAAACACTAGGTACAAGTCTATTTAAAAATTATATTAATAATTTAAAAATCTATTTCAATGAAATTTAAAAGTTTTAAGTATATTTTAACATATTTTTATTTAAGAATTTATCTCATTTTTATATTTTAAAAATATTTATGGATTATCATGTTGTTAAAATAGTCTCCATGGAAACGACGATGCAAAATCAAAAAGTGATAATATTTTAGCTTTTAAGAAAGTTGGTTAACAAACCAAAAACTATTAAAACTCCCTTTCAACTAGAAAAGATTGATTTTCTTTCTTAAATTTGAAAATGGAATAAGCTTTAATTATTGAATAATTTCACCGAAAACGTTAATTCCTAAAGATATGATTAATTAAGGGATATGATCAATTTTAAATAATATTTAGAATATTTTTTCCATGTTGTAAATGCGGAAATCATTAAAATATTATATTGCTTGAGGACTGAAGGAGTTTTAGTCCATCCGGGAACAGCGGAATATGAAAAAGACGCCTGGGATACCGGGATGATAGGTAAATGCTTATTATTCAAAATTAGAAATGTATTAGGGAAAACTTAAAAATGAGGCGGTTGGCTATCAAAACCAGCTTTTCCATTTTTGGAAACTTTACAGGAGAGACAAAAAACTTCTCACGTCCGCAGTTCTAAAGCTAAATTTGTTTTTAAATTTTTAACTGTAGGTATAACCATCTAGAATTCGATTAGTTTTTCCATTTTCATTTCATTTGCATTACCTTGGACGTAATTATACAAATAGGTTGGAATGAGCTGATTTTGATGTAAAAACACGATTTTTCATGCTTTTTTCAGGTTTTTTTTGTTCAATTAAGTTGTGAATTGTTTTTTTTTTCCAGTTTACCAGTTAATATTTGTGTCTTTACGAGCTTTAAATAAATGACGCTCACTTAACTTTTTCAAATGATCTGAAATTTCACAGTTGAGAACACAGTTTTCACTTTTAATCTAATTTTGGGTTGGAATGAGCTGGGTTTGAGCTATATCCCTTCGCCAGGTTATGATGGACCCTCTAAACTTTCAAAATATGCAAAAAAGTGGATTTTAAAAAAATATGGAATGAGCTGGTTTTGATAGCAAACACCTCAAATAATAAATTTACACTCCTTACCCGTGCAAGGCCGGGCATATCAGCTAGTAAGGTATAAAATCCAAAATCGCAGATCAACACAGGTCCCTTGATCCCAAAACAGTGTCCCCTACAAAACGGACCACTTATCCATCTTAAAACCAATTCTTCCAGAAACTCCACTCATTCCAGGCGGACACCTTTTCCAGTCCCCTTTCCCCATCATTCCCTATTTCCTTGATCCGGGGCGAGCCCGTAAGCTTGCCAATCATTTCTTTCCCGCAAGAAGTTGCCCGGGATCCGCCGAGCAAAATAGGCGAAACGTCGGGACGGATTTAAGAGAGGAAAGGATTTCTCCTCAACGCTGATTGGCTACCATTGTGAAGGGAAAGAGCTCTCGACGATTCGAGGCTGAAAAGTAGGGTACAGTGAAGGAATTGTCAAATATCTCTTTTCAACGGCTCCCATTTCCATATCAAATCTTAGACTTTGGGAGGGTTGTTAGAAGAGGAGGCAAAGGGAAGGGTTTTTTCTTCTTCTGGATTCCCCCGTCTTTTATTTGTTATTTCAGTCGCCTCGGTCTCCTTTTTTTCTCTTAAACTCTCATCTCTGCCTTTATTTTCAATCGCGAAAATATGCCGTCGAGGCGCATGTTTTATGTATGATACCCGCATGATATGGGGGATGCAGAATACCGGCCGCGAGACTTTTGGATTAGGAAAAACTGTTATTTTATTTTTTTAAGAGGTACAATGAAAATGTATGAGGAGCTTTTCTTATATTAAAAGTGATATCCGTTTATAATACAAAGAATATAGCAAACTCTGTAGTGTCGGAGTCTACATATTATACTCTTGCTAAAAGGAGAGTAGAGAAATAGCTTTGAGGTCGTTCCAATATTACGCTAGCAGCGATAACTGATGCTTAATATTTGCTCATATTTCTGACAAGATGGAAGAGGGGTAAGAAACTAAGAACGTAAGATACCACGTAAGATTGAGGTTGAGATACGTAAGATGCTTACGTAAGATACTAAGAACACTTATTTTTCGATAATCTCTCAGAACTTCGTTTTCACATACTTAGTAAATTTATCACGCTTTTAACATAAAAAGTAATTAATACCATTAAACATAATTTTTTTACACTGACTATTGAATATAACGTCTGATTACCCCGTGATCATTTTGAAATCATGTAGACAATTTTATTTTGATGAAAAAATTGTATTTTATTGTTTTGCAATATTATCGTAAAAGGCAACTATCGCTCAGGCTTTAGATATTTTGGGAAACGTTTTTTCTTTTAAATATTTTTAATTTCCCTTGTTATGAAAACGTAAATTATTTAATTTTTTTAATTTGTTTGTTCATTAAGAATTAAAATAAAAGTTTAAACAGTGCAAACCAACCATTTCCATTATCTCTCAGGAAAATAATTTTTAGAACGAAAAAAATATAAACGAAAGGATAAAATTTAAAATATACTTTTTAAATAACACTGACTCACTCTTAAAACCTATTCATCGAAGAAGCCATGTTTCTTAGAAAAGTAAATATTTAAAGCGTTACATCTTTTTGAAGAGTAATTCAAAACTCTATTATAGCTTTCTTTCTCCATTTCTTTCCTCTAACATTAAGAGATAATGCATCCTTTCTGAGAAAAAAATCTCAATTTAAAAAACATATAATTAGAAGGAAGTGCTTTATACTAATGGATTGCCTCAGACTCTTAAACATTACATGATTTTTTTATGAAAGAGGAAGAAGAATTTTTCATTATTAAAAATTGTGAGACAAAAAGGATTCTTTACTTCTATTAGCAGGAACTAAGTTTCGACTTTACAGTTAATTGCTAACATTTATCACCTAACTTAACATTAGTGAGATTCCTTGTTATGAGGATGCTATCTAAAGTGAAAGATAAAAAATTGGTGAAGAAAAAAACAGATGAAAATTAATTTATGAATAGAGCTTTACTATTAATTAATTAAAATATTTTATTACTCTCCTAGGCAGATGTGAAAGGTAATGGTTTGCTCTAATAAAGGAAATAGAATGCCTTATGGTTATTAAGATTAAAAGTGGGGGAAAGTGTTTTGGAAGATTTAAGAAAGATGTTATAGGCAATTTAAAATTGAAGGACAATGTTACGAATTTGTTTATTAGATTGTTTCTTTGGTTTGAGCCTAGTAAAGAATTCTAGTTTTAATTGAATAGTAAAAATAGTAATAGTTATCTAAAAAATTTTTTTAATTTCTTAATATTTAAAATCAAGGATTTTATTTGTTTACATAAAAGTGGTTAAAAATTTGAAAATTTTGATTCTTTAATTTTAAATTCTTTTCTTAATTTTCAATAACTATTCCTTTTTAGTAGCTTTGCTAATCGTTGATTTTTTAATAAGTTTCACTTATAATAACTGAGTAATTTCAAATTTATACGTAATCGTCAGGATACTTTTACAGTAGGTAGCACGATTGTGTTAGTCACTCTCATTGACGCCAATGCTGTTGCTGGCCGAAGACCAATCGGTAAACAAGTTAAAAGAAACTCCATTCCGAAATGGAACTGTGGCAGAGCCATATGGACTATTTATAACCAGACTTAGGACAAATCATTTAAAGGGGATGAGGATTTCTGCGGACGGACCAACTTTTCCAACAGTTAGTTACACCAACTTTTGTTTTCATTGCCCGGATGACATCCCACTGTCCCCTCAACACATCTTTAGCTGTCCAGCAATCCAGGCCAAACTTTTTAACATAGGATTGGAAGACCCACACTGTAAAAAAAACTGTTGGAAAACAGAAATTTTCAAAAACAATGACTTTATGTTTACAGATATATTCTGTCATGTAACATTCCCACCGCACTTCTACTTATTTTATGTAAAATAACAGCTTTTATCTAGTTTTTTAGCTTATCTGTACTTTAACAGAAACTTACTGCATCGAAAACGAATACAGCTATTGGCAACATTATACTGAATCTTCGTTGGTTCAGTGGTAGCGTGAGTGCTTAGCATGCGGTAGGTCGTGGGTTCTATCCCCGGATATTAATTAATTAAAATTAGAAAAACTCTACTAAAATAAGTGCATGCGCACAAGCAGAAAATTATTGAGAGGCAACAGAAAAATCTGTAGCTCACTTGACAGAAAGTTTCTTTTTACAGCATTTACCTGTAGGTAACAGCTTTTTTCTGTTTACAGGATTTTTCGGCCTACAGAAATTTTCTGGCAACTTTTGCTGCCAGAAATTTTCTGTTTTTGCAGGATTATTTTTTACAGTGCAGTGGACCTACTCTATACTGATAGGGCTGTCGAGGTTGCAAAAGCTGTCTTTGACAGCTTCGGATCCATATTATTGCACATTATCATAGACACGACATCATCCTCACCTAAGATTGAGCACTATTGCCCGATGCTCCATTTTCTAAATGAGTTGAGTTTTAACCTTTTGAATTCATCGTTATAATTCCAAGAAAATGTCAACAAAATTGGGTCAGTAAAAATTCAGTGCATTATCGAAATTAAGTAAGACGAGCTAGAGGGGAAAATAATTTTTTTAGTTCTAGGAAAAAGATCAGTTTTAAACCTTTAAAAATTTTCATTAAGGTAAATGAATGGTCAAAGAGCGAGCGGGTTATATAAATAGTTGGTTATTGAATTTGAAATTTGAACTCAAGTTTTTATTTGTTTCTGTTCTCTTATGATTTTCAAAGAAAGATATACAAAGAATTTTCAGATAGGCTAAAAAGTACACCACGCAGTATGGTTATGCTAAATTTTATTACAATACGACACTACTATTTATAGTAAAACAAAGTAAACATGTTGCCATAGAAAATAAGCTAAAATGCAAATGTTCGATTCCCTAATACTGATCAGAGGCTTCTATAATTTTTTTCTTCCAATATTTTTAAATTCTTTGAACTATTTTTCATGATCTTTTACTCTCTCTACAAAAAATGAAACCCAATTAACTACAATTTATTATCTAAATCAGGTTAGAAGATTTTATATCAACAAAAAATCATTTTTTAACTCTGGAAGGTTATTGGCAATCCCTTTTGAATAAATGATGTCCTGATAAAAGCGACACAAGACATCTGTCTTTTTCAGCCTTTGCATATATTCATGAACCGAGGTGGATGGCTGTCAAAATCAATGAGCAGTGACATTGACAAGAACAAAAGAACATGACAAGAAGGTTGATTTTTTACATCCCTTTGACCATTGTCAATTTCCAAATAGTAACTTAAGGGCTAAAAACCTGAGTCCAACCTGAGTCCTTGATATAAGATTTCGTAACTTGACTATTAAGTTAAACTTTTTATTATTTACTTTAAATCAGGAAACTTTATTTATTACTATTCACTTTAACCATCAAATGTACAAAAGAGTTCTTTATACTTCTGTTCTATATTCCTACTTAAAATGTAGTTATATTTCAGAAACAGAAAAGAAATAGAGAAATGCTGTCATTCTTTATAAAAGTAACGTGTTATATTTTATAATTTTTAAAAAGTTTAAGTAACCTGACATTTTGAGAAATCATTTTATTTTAAGGATTAATCTTTCGATAAGATTCATTAAAATTTTATACCCTTTTTAAATTAAAAATATAAATTACTTTTGAGATTAGTCCATCTTTTAATTTCATTTAAAAATGTGGATTACTATTTTATACTCGTATGATTGCGCCTTCTTTATCCCAAGATAAAATAAAAATTACAAATTTAAACTATGCTCTTACCTAAACTTAAGAAATTCACAAATACTTAATTCTATTAAATACTATGGTGAAGATTTATAATTGTACGGATGTAGGGTTCGTAAGTAAGATGATGAGTATCGACGAGAAGTTTCTTAAGTTCAGTTGTTGATAACCCAGGTTCGACGAAGACTCTTCTGATTGTGGGTGAAAATAGTAGAGCTGAAGAAAGTATTGGAAAAGTCCATACCTTTAAAATGAAATGAAATTGACTATATTGAAGTCAAAGAAGTCCAGGCCAGTTCGCTTAAATAACGTTTCCTTTATTTTTATATGAAGGCACTCGTATGGTAAAAAAACTGTGATAGAAATTCACTAAAAGTTTGTCACATTTCGTGGTTTGAGGTTCATCATAAATTATCACAAATGCTCTGCGAATAGACACTATATATTGGAGGACATATTCAGTTCACCAACCAATAACGAAATTATAATTGAAGACACATATGTTAGTCTAATATCGGTGAGGTTCACAAGCCAGGAAAATCAAGTACGGGAGATGAAATAATAATGATAAATGATACCAGCATTGTATGATGACTGAGGCCGCGGACTGGACCGCACGAGCACCTCGCATAGGACGCCTCGGCAGACCCGCCTGGGTCTCCGAGAAATATCTGCTTGCAGCTACATTATGGGGACCGGAGCAGCATAGGTTCGAGAGAAATTAAAGAAAGCGGAGATGGGTCTGAGGGGTGTGGAAAATCGTGTGCATCGGGTTAAGTACTGCTATTACAAACCTATGATGGCGAGCGCCATAAAAAACACAATTAGCCAAAGGTTAATTGAAGAAAAGGCAGGAGAGGTTACCAAATGGTGAAATTATCTCCAGAATTAATTTTGAATATTGGCGATAGTAAGATTACGTTGGGATGGAAAAGTTATGTCTTGACCGGCGACAGAGAGGAGGAAAGCATGGGAGTGATGATAGAATAATTAACTAACGGCAGAAGAAACGGTGTAATTTCGATTGATAATAATTTATGAGATGCGCGTGATGCATAAAACCGACGGTTACCATGGGAAAATAAGAAAGAAGGGTTTAGGCCTAAAATAATCCAGTGGGAATTTTGAAATTAAAATGTAAAAAGTATACAAAAAAATGGGGTGGTGTGAAACATCACCACATATTCTCCCCGAAGACACAGCAAAAAAATGTAGCGGTAGTCCAAAAAGTTCAAATTTGGAAAAGAAGTAAAGCACAGGCAGGGCAGAATGTGTTTACAAAAAACATAAAATAAAAAATTTATATACAACCTTTAAATTGTGGGTCACACGTAGATATTGATAAATTTTAACATTGAATTATGGTAATTAAGGTTTTCGCTTTTATACACCTTTAAGTACAAACGAACACATCAGGGTGAAACAATCAAGACCAGCTTAAAATTATAACACCAAAACCACTGTGCACCAGTAACAAATGTGAAAGTCTGTACCACTAATTTAAGTGTTTAGATGAGATAGTTCAATTCTTAAATTAACAACAATGAATAAGAAATGTTAGCAATACAATTTATGTCATTTGATGTAGACCCTTTAAAAGAAATAAGTAGATAAAAATACATCAAACACAAGATATCTCGAGAATAATTAATAAATGCAATATTAGAAACTGTTATTATAATATTAGAAAAAGTTCATATCATAATATATACATGAATGAAAAGCCTGTTTTTGGAATAGGGCTCATTAAATCAGTCTTATCACTGAAGACATAAGCCGTATCACTGGTGTTGCACAATTAGCATTCAATATCGTACATACATTCATGGAAGTTCTTTCTCACTTAATATTCATTTAATCAGTGACGGCATTCAAAAATCAAGGTTCACTTTTTCTCTGTTTGAGAGTTCTATAGTTCAGTTTTCTTGATGCACTCTTCTAGCATAGCCCTTTTTGATTTAACAAGAAAAAAATGAAGTCGGTAGGTATTTGAGGAGTTCAAAATCTAACTATTTAACCAATCGAAAAAGTAAAAAAAATATGCACATGAAATCTAACTAAAAATGTGAATAGACATGAAGATACTATATCAAATACAAATAAAATTATATTTCAATTCTAATAATATGATACTTGAAGAAGTAACTAATGAAATATACAAGTGCCATAAAAACAAAACGTCTTAGAAGTAAAATTGCAGTTGAAAAAAATGTGCTAAAAATCGAACTTAGTAACAAGTGTAAAATCAAGGGTGGTTTGTTTGGGGACCTTTCTCAGGTTTTAACATTTCATTTGGGAAACATACACTATAACCCCAAAAATGAATATGATGTCCTTTTTAATGGGAAGGTTAACCCACCTATTGTAAAGTAAAAACACGTGATTGAATAATATTCATAACAAAATGGTCAGTGAAAAAAATCATAATTATAAAATACCAAAACAATTCCATTTCTGGTGAGACACATACAGAAAGGGTGATCGGTCCTAAATATGAATCTCTAAAACATGCATATACCCAAAAATAGAACGTTTAAATTTTGCCATCTTAATGGTAACTAGAAGAATGTCACAAGGATTGCCAAAAATAATGAGAGAGACATTCAAGATGTCAAATTTGGAGTGACGGTATGAAAAATTGCATGCAAGCATTATTGAATAACAACAAAAAATTATATTTGAAGAGTGGTACCATTGGTTAAATAAAAAAAAACAAAGTTCACATACAAACTGCAGTAATGAAAAATATTGTACAATTTGGCACATTTGAAAAAAAGATATTGTAGTAGTTTTTCCTATTGTTAAACAAAAAAAATTCTGTGAAGTTCCAAGAAGAACAAATCAAGCAAAAATGTGAGTATGGGTAATCAGTGAAACTTTATGATAAAAAACATAAAATGTAAATAAGTGCTCAGTGCTCTGAAAAAAAACCATAACATATACTACAGTGCTATAAGTATTGCCCATAATAACACGAAACATTAAACACAAAAATACAAGAACCATCGATACGTCTACCGAGGGAAAAAAACACAAGTGACCAATTGAAGTGACTTAAAACAACAGTGACTCCTTATAACTTCAATAAATTAATACATAAAAATTAAGTGACTCCATAATCTCTTATTATTCAACATTATCTCAAAAATCAACAAAATGTGCACATATCTCTGGAGTAATAATCAAAATCTCATTTCTCAAATTTTTTTTATATGCATTTACTATTTTATTGCAGTCTAATAGACTCAACGGTAGTGTTGACACCCTTGACTGGGATTCTACACCCAGATCTTCCACTTAATCGTGTGGATGTGTTCATAGAAGTTGCACCATCGAGGGCATGTGAGTCAAACAACTACACGAAGAGAAGCTAAAAGACCAACCGCAATCTATATTTGGTACCTTTTAAACATCATTTATAAAAAATTACGTCACTTATTCATAAAATTTCCCTTAGGTCACTTTTCATCCAAAAAAATTAAATATTTGTCACTTTGCCAACACGAAACAACAATTTTAACGGGCAACTATGGGCATAATATCAAAATGAACTTGAGAGCACATTTAAAAAAATATAACTAAGAATAATAATTCAATATCAAAATACTATAATATGCAATATACTATGGAAAACTATTTACATTGAAAGTATGATTAAAATATATTCATAAATACTTGAAGGAAAAGGATGACGATGAGCACAATCAGAAGAACTGGTCATGATGCACCATTAATATGGTGAAGATGAAATTGTTATGTATGGATGGTACTTCGTAAGGATGATGAAGGGGTATTGAAGAGAAGTTTCTTAAGTTCAGTTGTTGATAACCCAGGTTCGACGAAGACTCTTCTGATTGTGGGTGAAAATAGTAGAGCTGAAGAAAGTATTGGAAAAGTCCATACCTTTAAAATGAAATGAAATTGACTATATTGAAGTCAAAGAAGTCCAGGCCAGTTCGCTTAAATAACGTTTCCTTTATTTTTATATGAAGGCACTCGTATGGTAAAAAAACTGTGATAGAAATTCACTAAAAGTTTGTCACATTTCGTGGTTTGAGGTTCATCATAAATTATCACAAATGCTCTGCGAATAGACACTATATATTGGAGGACATATTCAGTTCACCAACCAATAACGAAATTATAATTGAAGACACATATGTTAGTCTAATATCGGTGAGGTTCACAAGCCAGGAAAATCAAGTACGGGAGATGAAATAATAATGATAAATGATACCAGCATTGTATGATGACTGAGGCCGCGGACTGGACCGCACGAGCACCTCGCATAGGACGCCTCGGCAGACCCGCCTGGGTCTCCGAGAAATATCTGCTTGCAGCTACATTATGGGGACCGGAGCAGCATAGGTTCGAGAGAAATTAAAGAAAGCGGAGATGGGTCTGAGGGGTGTGGAAAATCGTGTGCATCGGGTTAAGTACTGCTATTACAAACCTATGATGGCGAGCGCCATAAAAAACACAATTAGCCAAAGGTTAATTGAAGAAAAGGCAGGAGAGGTTACCAAATGGTGAAATTATCTCCAGAATTAATTTTGAATATTGGCGATAGTAAGATTACGTTGGGATGGAAAAGTTATGTCTTGACCGGCGACAGAGAGGAGGAAAGCATGGGAGTGATGATAGAATAATTAACTAACGGCAGAAGAAACGGTGTAATTTCGATTGATAATAATTTATGAGATGCGCGTGATGCATAAAACCGACGGTTACCATGGGAAAATAAGAAAGAAGGGTTTAGGCCTAAAATAATCCAGTGGGAATTTTGAAATTAAAATGTAAAAAGTATACAAAAAAATGGGGTGGTGTGAAACATCACCACAAATACACTGTATCTGAGATAAAGCAAAATTTAAAAATATACATACTACTTCAATAATAGTATCTGTCTGAGTTACTTTTTGAAGTATTAAGCCTCTCTTATCAATTAAAATATTCTGCATATTAGTGTTCGCTAAGTGAATAAAGTTGTATTATAACTTTTAAACTCGTATTTTACATCACAAATTTTAAATTTGCTAAGCCTTTTCCTTGTTAAATTCGCTAAAAATGTCAGTAAAACAGCAAATCAATTCAGAGAAACTTAATTAAATTCATGTTAACATAAATCAAACACCTTTACGCAACGAAATAAAAATTTCTTTTTAAAGAATACGAAACGGTTGGAATTATATAGCCACTTTGTTCTCTGAGATAAACTTCTTTAGTAATTTCCGTGATTATAACTTTCCCAGCGGAAAATATTGCGCACAAGATTTCTAATTAAATGAATTTCATGAGTTTGTTCGCTGTAACCGTGATGATATTCTACGATTCCTTCGAAAAAACCTTCTTGCGAACTTATCATTCTCCACTCCAACTATCGCCGAATAAATGCATGGAGAAGGCGGGTAGAACACTTAAATAACGTTTCCGGACAACTTGTGTTTGTACTGGGGAAGAAAAATTTCATGGTGATTTGAAAGAACAGCCTGTTCTATTAAACGGTTTCCGATATAGTATGTCTTTCACCGGGAACAATGAAAGAAAAGTAGCAGAGAACTATGCTAACCGGGGGAATCGGGAAATTAGAATAACTTTTGTTTGATGTAAGATTTCTAACAATGGAAAAGAACTTAAAGTATTGCAATTTATGAGAAAGAAACACGAAAACATTGGAATTTCGGAAACCATTCGGCGACTTGATTGATTTTCCCACGTTGTAATTTCCAAAACATCTCTGGCAAAGTTTCATAACTTATACTAGTAAATTTTTATACAATGTTCTTAAGTCCACTAATTTGTTCTCACTTATTTAATTTGCTTTTTATGCGTCTACACTACGATGTTGTTAAAGAATATTCCTAAAACGCCTTTTCGATAAAAAAAATCAGCTAATGACTTGTTTAAAATCCTTTTAAAGCTATCGAGATATTTTACAAAGAACTTTTAACAACTTAAATCTCAAGAGCAAGATAAAAATTTCTTCAAAGGGTGTATTAAACTTAAGTTAGATAAAAAAATAAAACTTTCATAGCGTTAGGAAACATATAAAATTTATATAAACGCTGTTTTTGAATATTTTTTTCAGAAAAACATTGTAGATCAAATTACTTTAATAAATAAGTGGAATTTTTGAACTTATTTTTTATACAGTGAAAATAAACATATTAAAATTGTGATTGGAATAAAAGGATTTCAGAAAACTTAAGATTTGAATTCGAAGCTAAATTATCCACATTGTTTATGAAACCAGTTTTCTTTTATAAGCTTGAAAAAAAACTACTCATTGGTCTTATCAACAATAATTTAACACGATGAAAAAGTAGTTTTAATAATAGAATGCATTAATAAGACCATTCATTTTAATATTAAAAAGTACATATCCAGCATTACTTTCTTTAAAAATGGGTAACATTTTTACTTTGATAATGATAACTAAGCACTAAGCATTTTAGTGTGTGGAATAAGAACCATTCTTCAGTCGTTTGAATTACTATACAAAATATATTTCCTTTCCTAAATTAAACAAAAATGTTACTGATTTTCACTGGAAACTAAATTACATACTATGCATATAATTACTATTAACTATATTATGTTACATAAGACACTTTTCATTACTTATTTTTTTTTGGTAATAAGGAAGTTGCATGTGTCAGATTTACAAAAACAAACAAGTGTTCCGTATGGTTTTAAATGAAATATCTAGTCAATTTTTAAAAAAAAATGTACAGGTAATTAAATATTTTAATATAAAAGTCGAGAAAAAACACGTGACTGAAAACGCTTATTGTTTAAAGATGTCAACAATCATACCATCAACTCCATTGCTTTCCAACAATGTTTATCGCATGATGACGTCAACATACGATGATCCCAAACTCTTTGCGTTTTCGCGCGCTTTTAAAAAGTGGATTTTTGTTAATTTTTTTGGCAATCCAAAAATTTCTCGATCGGCCTCAAATTTTGGGTAGTTGCTTATTTTTGCAAGAAGAATCAATTAAAAAATATAAAAAAATCATGCAACTTCCTCATTCACTGAGTTAATTAATTTTGTATTTTATACGGTTACTATATTCTTTTTTGAAATCTTGATAAAAAGTAAACTTAAATTATGTTTTCAACTGTATGAGAAAGAAATATGTTTCAAAAGTTTTTCTTCAAAAAAGGTAATAAAAAATAATGCCATGAGAAAGCACATCTGCTTTCAATGAGATAAACCATATTTTCAAACTTAAATTCTTCGCTTTGATGCGAAGGTATATTAAACTGCATTATCTTTCTCAGGGGGTCTTTATCCTCTACCATAATTGCAAATAAGAGTGGTAATGTAAAAGCAGAGTACCAAGAGAGGCGGATAGCATTTCAATATTTCCTGATAATCTGCCAGATAAAAAACTCCACCAGTCTCAAAAGTAATATGAAGCAAAACAAATTCTTCCCCTCGCTCGGACCGAAGACAATAAAACAGTTTCTATAAGGAGCCGCCATCTTTTCCCTTCGAAAAAAAACCCGCAGTCATTTACGTGGAGGATCTGGCAACAAAACAAACGCAAAAACCAATTTGGCCCGCCGTAACTTACAATAATGGTATAAACTCCGAGTTAAATGAAAAAGAAAATCGCCTGCCCATGGCCCATTTGAAGTTGTAATTACAATTTTTGTGCTGCCGGGAAGGGAATTGTGAACAATTCCATAACATAAAGCAGAATTAGGGAACTAAAAAATAAATCGCTGGAAAACCCAGAAACCTGGGATTAGTAGTAACGGACCACTGGGGCTTACGATGACTGATCAAACAAGTAAAGCTTTCCGAACCCTTTTTTAGCGCCATTATTTTATTTCATAAGATTCTTCCGGATTTCATTTTATAAAGTCTATCTTTCTTTGAGACCATGTCTTCAGGGAGCAATGAAATGAGACAAAGTACTCTTTTTATGTCGGTTTTGGGCTCCTTTTTCTCTAAGGGGTTTATGTCTTATTTATGTGTTTACGTACTTTCTCGTATGCACGAGCTCAACCTCTTGTTGTATTTGTGGAAGTTCGTTTCCCCTTAAACCCTTTCTCTTGGTGCGATGGAATAATAATTTTCGATGAGGATGATTGAGAGACATAAAACTGAAATTCAATAAGCCTTGGGTAATCTTCTTTACGAACTTGGGATAAAAAAAACTCTCGGAAGCTAAGTTTTGTATGGATTAAGTACCTGTTTTTTTTTCATTCTTTGTGTTCATTCAATAAGCTAGATTGATCCTGGTTTTTTTCATTAATTGCAAGAACCCAGTAGTAATTTTTTTAGTTGAAAGTGATGCTAAAGTAGATTTACATATACTTTTTAATAACATATTTCAAAACGTTAATTCTTTTATAGTAAGACTTAAACACCCTTGCATCCACTTTTGAAAAAAAATGTGAAATAGAAAGATATAACATTTTCTTCTGATGACTTGGTAACGTTTTTCATCATTTTTTACATAGTATAGGTTGTATTAAACAAAACTTCATAATAAATATAAAACATAGGAAAGATATAATTATTTAAGAGTTACCTAGTTGCTTTAAGTTTTTGTTTTATCCCCAATTAATTTATTTCATAAAATCGTCCCTGTTCTATTGAAACAATTTATAAATAGTTTCTTATTTTAAGGGTTAATGTAATTTTTTACATCAAAATATTTTCAATGAAATTGATTCCTACTACATATTTGGCAATTACATTAAACGTGCTCTCATTATCATAAAGATGTTAGGAACTAAAAAATATATATATTCTAATATTCCTTTAATATTAAAACTAATAGCACAAGCATAATTAACCCCACATGCCATAACAAACATAAACATTAATATTAAGTATGGATTAAGTATATCATCTACTTTTACATATTATATTGTTTATGTTTAATTAAATATTCAGGTACAATTTTTAGGATATACGAGTTACTAAAGTCTTTTTAAAGTAAACAACTTTAATAGTAGAATTCATTGTAGCCTACTTCTTTTTTAACCTGTAATTTAAGAGACGTTAAGAAGTTTTCTTTAAAGTTTCAAAGTTTGTTTTAAGTATTTTACTTAAGCTTCTGAAAATGAAATTGATTTAAGAATAAATTTCCTGGCAGACTTTTTACAATGCATTGTTAGTCCAGTAACTTGGTGTCAAAAATAGGGTGTTTCAGGAAAAAAATACAGAAGTTTTTTTCTCGACGGTTTTATATGTTTTCGAGGGTGCTGAATCCGAATCTGAACTTTGCATACAAAATTTCGAATGGCATTCAACGCGCTCTTGCGGCCGAACTATTAGTTTGACAAAAAAAGTTGTAATAGACAATTTTGTAGCTTGCTTTATCATCTTTATTTTTTGTATTCAACATTTTCATAAAAAACCCATACTTTCTGTTCTACAAACAAAAAACCAAAAAATGAGATGAAATTTTAGGGTTTTTTCGAATTTTCACCAAAATGCCATTCGAAATTTTGTATGCAAAGTTCAGATTCGGATTCAGCACCTTCGAAAACATATAAAACCGTCGAGAAAAAATTTTCTGTATTTTTTCCTGAAAAAACTACCAAGTTACTGGACTATGAAGGAAAAATTATCTGAAAATCAAAAACTCTTGAAACATATCCTTTTATATGGCTTATTAAGAAGATAATAACCTTTAAAAGCAACTTGTTAGTATCGTAAATAAACATAAGGGTTTTCAAAGGGAATAAAGAAGTTTTTATATAATGAATATATAAATATTAATAAGATATCTGTTTTAACTATATTTTTCATTATTTCAGAATTGTTTCAAATATGAAAATTTCATGAAGATATAAAGTTAGGAAATTTTGTTAATTAAAACCAGTTTTTAAAATTGAAAACTAAAAGGTGATTAATAAATCATCTTTACTAGCTAAAATTTAAATTATTTTTAACCATAACAAATATAAATTTTAAATAAATTTACTTATAAATAAAAATAAATGAAAAAAGTTTTAATAAGCATGGAAGTATAGTTTATAAGCTTTTACTACATACTAGCGGAAATATTGTGCAAAGTTTATTGTATTTTCTTTTAAAATTCTGTACATTAATTTCCGTAAAAAAAATTCTTAGATATAAACTGGGTGTTTCAAAAGTTCATTTTACTGCTTTTTTAGAACCTAAGTTATGGAAGTAAGGTCTACTCCTAGGTAAATGACCCTGGAGAATCCATTGAGCGCGCGTACAGCACCTCTTGTAGTGAAATAAAAAAAAGTTAAAAAATAAATTAAAAAACTACAGGAGGTAGAACAAAAACCTAAATGAAAGTATTGTCACCAATATTATGAAAAACTCACTGAAAAAGATTTTATGAAAATATTCTTATGCATTATTAACTTGTGAAAATCGCAGCTTTTTAGATCTCAAAAATAAAAAAGTTCGCAAATTTGCAAGAAATTTTTAAATTTTTTTATTAAAGTTTTTCTTTACTTAACTAATAAACACAAATCTACATAATAACACTAAAAAACTTTCAAATTTGCGATATTTTCATTTTTGAGGGATGAAAAAGTGTTATTTTCACATTCTAATATATCCGCGAATATTCAAGAAATTTCCAAGAGCCTTTTCCCAGTGATTTTCATAACATTGCCAACAATACTCTCATTGTGGTTTTTGCTCTATCTCCTATAGTTTTTAAATTAATTTATGACTTTTCTATTTCACCGCTAGGGGCGCTGTAAGTCCTCTCAATGGATTTTTTTGGGTCACTTACCTAGGGAGTATACCTTACTTTCATAACCCTAGGAGACGTTGGTTCCAAATAAAAGCCGTGAAACGGACTTTTAAAACACCCTTTATATGAGGAAATACATCCTCATTTGTTAAACCTCAAAATATAGAAGATAAAGATACTCCTCAGCCAACGATAGTAAGAAGGTGATAGTTGGGGTCTTGCTTCTACTATACAGGTTGTCCCATAAATAATGGGTCACACTTCTAGGGTGGATAGTAGACACCTAGACGAGTCAGAATCACATAGGGTTTGGGGGTCCCAGACCAAATCCCAAGGAGTTAAAAATGGAGCGACACCCTAAAACAGTTATTGAAAAATTCAATTTGTAGAAGAACTACTATTGTTAAAAATTTAATCATGGTCTCAAATTTTGTGGTTTAATATGATTTTTAAAATTATGCTGAAAGTTTTCACTTTAAAATTTTTTTCTACGAATAAAAGTCAAAAAACCACAAAAAAACGTGAAAAATCTGCCAAAACTTTATTTTGTACTTGGAAATCCTTTCTTTTGATTTGATAATCTGAAAGATCATATTTTAAAACCCTTAAGTCCAAAGTTTCACGTAAATACCATCAATATTAAACGCTTGAGATCCTGTTAAAGTTTGTTTTTTGAGTGCGAAAACAGCTCCAGAAAACGAACGTTCAGGGAGAATCTACGAGTTACGGATAGATAATCGCTAACTTTCTTTTCTCTCCCAGTTTGGCGAAACATACCAAGCTCCTACAGATCGCCAAGACAGCTTGGGCGATCTGTTGTTGGCGAAAGTTGGCGAGGAATCTCGTATCGCAAATAATGGCGAGAAATTTAGCGAGCATCAATCCGTAATTCGTAGATTTTCCCTCAACGTTTCTTTTCTGGATCTGTTTTCGCAAGCAAAAATCTAACTATAATATCTCAAGCGTTTAATATTAATGGTATTTAAGTGAAACTTTGAACTTAAGGGTTTTCAACTATGATCTTTCAGATTATCAAATTGTTGGGTGGCCCTTACTGTTAAATCTAATTAATTCCTATAAGTAGGGATCCCAACTTAACATTGCGTTGTAAATTATCTAAAATTAACCCAGTGACATGAGAGCAGAATGATCCTGTGAGACATAAAATACACTTGGTGAAACTTAACATTTTTATTATTGATTAAGGTTCTAGAGTAATACATTTAAAATTTGATAAAACATATACACAAATAATTGAGAGAGAGAGAAGATGCTAGACCAATGACTACCACTTACCCCGTTCGTTGATATAACTAGACGGATCATCTTTGGCTAGGAATTACCAGGACCATCATCTCGGACTCTTCTTGTACTCTCGGAACCCGTGAACTCCCGTGTGTATCTGTCTCGGTCTCTGTCTCTGTCTCTGTGTGTCCCAAAAACTCCTGCAGTCATATTTATACCTTCTCCTCTATTCTCCTTCAACCTCCAATCCCTGCATTTTCTACGCCCACCTAGATACCATCAACTGCATAATTGGGCTTCGGGGACCATCCCTCTGTCCCCCCTTGAGATATCAGAGTTTACCAATGGTCAGAGTATAATTTTATGCGTAGTTGAAAACTCACCCTATTGGTTTTACCTTTCCCCTTTGATCCTTCACTTAGGGTCCTCCTATCCATAAATCCCGACTCCAAGCTATTCTTCTAACTGTCAACCCAGTCAAAGGACTTTGTTTAATTTATTTGTTGTAACTCTAAACTTCCCGGGGCTTGCAGGAGCGGAATAAATAACCTCGAGGGATGCCGACGTATTTCGGCTCTCTTGACCTTTTACCTTTTACATTTGGTTAGAAGAGTCCTTCGCACAGGCAATTAACAAATGGTGAGGGTGCGACCATAGTAGCAACTCAACAAAATCAAAAGAAAGGATTTCTAAATACAAAATAAAGTTTTGGCAGATTTTTCACATATTTTTGTAGTTTTTGACTTTATTTCGTAGTAAAAAAATTTTTAAAATGAAAAATTTTAAAATGATTATAAAGATCATGTTAAACCACAAAATTTGAGACCATGATTAAGTTTTTACCAATAGTAGTTCTTCTACAGATTGAATTTTTCAATAATTGTTTTGTGGTGTCGCTCCATTTTTAACTCCCTGGGATTTGGTCTGGGACCCCCGATTCCTATGTGATTCTGACTCGTCTAGGTGTCTACTATCCCCTCCAGAAGTGTGACCCACTATTTATGGGACACCCTGTATACAAGCAAATGTCTCTTCCTCTTTCGATCAACTGCCTCTCAACTTCCACCTGTCTCCCATCCGAAGTACTAGTTCCGGCTTTGTCAAAATCACGTGACCCTTTTACTATCATTGGTTTAGCAGTATTCTTAATTACTAGACTTTTTAACAACAGTATAATATATTTTAGATTTATAAATGTATACATTTTTATGTATCTTCCCATGCAAAAACTTTTTAAAATATTTTCTTTACAGCTCTATAAAGCTTAAAATATCAATAACACTACAATTACTTGCAAACTTCCCTTCATCAACTAAAAGAAAAACACCCATTCCCGATTAAAATCCACTTATCTCTTACAAAACGCCTTGTCGAATTTTTAAAACTTTAAGTAATCAAGATAACCTTTCAGACAACGTTCAGCATCATTCATGACGACAAACAATCATTCATTAAGAACAATTTTAAAAACAAAACCGCCAATGAATCATTTACTTTTCCTCGTGTCTACAACGCGTGGCATTTCCTTTCTCTCCCAAATACCCAAAAGGTTCCTTTTAAAACATTCCATCGCAATTCTCTATCACCATAGTGCCACCTTTTAACAGTTGGTCCTCTTTTGTGGTTAGGATCTCCGGGGTTCCTTTATTGTTTTCTCTACGCTCAAGAGATGCAAGGACTCGATTCATTAACAAACATCTTTTCAGATCTTTCTAATCGTCCAACAAGACGAGGGTACTCCCTCGTAAGATAATTTGCATTAGAAACGGATACTTCATTAATGGAAGTGCAAATATTCATGAGATGTATTAAATATTCACCTAACAAATGACGTATACTGTAAACTGACCTACATGAGTAGTTCTGGTGCCATTATGACTTGTTTGTCTTCAAACTCTTAAAAACTGCAGCCACAAACCTATGTGTTGATAACCATAAGACAATATCTAAACTCGTATCGAAAAATTCTGAATAATTTAATTTCGTTTGGGAAGAATGACACAAATCTTAGTTCATGTAATTTAGTTTTCAGGGTCCCCAGACTAAGTCGAAAGAAACACATAAAAGAGCTTCAAAAATATGGTTATCACCCCCAATAAAAGATCCAAGAGATGAAATTGGTCCAAAATGAATATAAAGGAGGTATCACTTAATATCTTCTAAAACTCTTACTTAAAGGATGTACCATGCATTTTAAACCATGCAAAGAGTTCAGGAATATCAGGTATTATACCAGGAATATTTCCAATTTATTTCTATTGAAAATCTCATGACATGAATTTCATTGATAAGGAACTACGATTTGTGACATTATTCAAAAAATTTAAAAAATCATGCAACTTCCTCATTCAAGCATAGATATTGGCTCATTGTGTGGGGTTTTAGAGATCATTTTTATTCAATCCTGAAAGATCTATCAGTGGTTCCTTGTACTCTTAAGACTGCATCCTTTGAGAGAAATGCACACAAAACGAAATAGACTAGGACCTAAAATGATGAATTAAAGTTGGTCTCATTCTAAAAATGGTCGTAAAATATGCAACCGGATATAAAAATTCGTTTTTTATGGTATTTTGTATTCAGTTTGTCATTGAGATACTAGGTATACGAAAAAAACGAGGCAGTTTTTTAACTGTTTACAAGCATACTATTGGGTTGTCCCATAAGTTCTGTTACTTTTTACGAAGTTTTGTCTTTGAAAATTTTTTATGAAAAACTGGTGATAGGTGGAGATATCAAACAAAGGGGATTTTGATATATGTATATTTATGAACATAATGTGTGATTTTGGTAGTTCTCATGATATTATTTCTTTTCAAAATGGCGGTTTGAAAAAAAGACTAAAAACGACGATTTTTGCGTAATTTTTTTCTTTTGTTTAAAAAACTAGGAAGAACGCATAATTCATGGCTAAAAAAAGTTTAACAGTATATTCGAAATGTTAAGACTAAGATGTCATAGTTTCAGGATGATTCGATAAGTTTAAGGTAGGAAATTTTGACTTTAAAACTTCATATATTGGCAATTTCACGTGTTTTTTAAAGCACACCTATTGTTTTTCTAAGCAGCTGGTATGAAGCAAATTAAAGGCAGATGTTTTTTGAACCATAATGCTTGTTTCAACGGTTTAAACATAGAAAGCATCTTTTCATAATATCGTCGAATTGATTTATTTCTAAATCCCAACGAGTTGTTTTTATTGTAGTGTTTTCGTATATGAAGCAAATAATTGCTTTGTTCGCTTAGCATAAGTTCAGCAAGTGTAATTCTGATAAGCTAAAACTTCGCGCGCTTGCATTGTGCGCACTACTTTCTGAACTTAAGTTCAGATATAATTTAATATACTGCATATTTTGAATACTTGGTTCTTTCCTAAGCTTTTTTATTGATTTTGATGCTTTTTTCGTGAAAATTTCTTTGAAATGACTAACATTACTGAGGTAACCTTTTTGCAAAAGATGTTATGTTTGAGACCGAAATTTCCTAAGTTAAACTTATCGAATTATCTTGAAACTATGACATCTTGAACTAAACATTTCAAACATACAGTAAATCCTTTTTTAGCCATAAATTATGCATTCTTCCTAGATTTTTAAACAAAAGAAAAAAATTGAGTGAAAATAGTCGTTTGCGGTCTTTTTTTCAAACCACCATTTTGAAAAGAAATAATATCACGAGAACTACCAAAATCACACATTATCTTCATAAATATATATAAATAAAAATCCCCTTTGTTTGAAATCTCCACCTATTGCCATTTTTTCATAAAAAATTTTCAAACACAAAACTTTGTAAAAAGTAACAGAACTTATGGGACAACCCAATATAAAGGGATGTTCCAAACATATGAGCTGCTGAGGATAAAAGTAGCGTATGTCCAAAAATACAAAATTTGAGAAAAGATTGGATTCGAATTTCTTTTAGTCAAAAGCTCCTGGCCTGTAAGAGCTGCCTAAAAATGCTTTATCCATAGGAACAACGCATGCGCCGTTAGAGAAAACCTTCAATTACTCAAAACTAAGTTTATTAGACTTATAACACTTTCATTCAAACCAAAGCATATATTTAAATTATTTCAAAGAAATTTTGAATTATTATATTGTGTTGTATATACGTAGTATATACCTATCCTGATGAAAAAAGGCGATTGTTTGATTTCAAACAATTCTTTTTGATTGATTGTTTGATTTCTCGCAGAATTTAAGTAATATAATACAAACGTATATACGAAAAATTTGGTCAAAGCAAAAACCGTTCAATAAAAACAAATTTATTACATGTGTAAAGCTATGAGTTTTTTGACCGGTTTTTGTATTGACCGGAATTTTCGTGACACCAATACAAACTAAATACCTAATTGCAATTCTTATTGATCCTTCAATTACATTTTCTACACTGAGAGAAATGACAGTTTCAAATTTGAGTAAATCGATGTTCTCATTTGGGTATGAAACTTTTTGGTTCAAATATGACGACCCAATGCTTTCAATTTTGAAACACCAGACACAGATATACTCAGTTTCAAACCAATTAATAGTAAAAACTCAAATTATGCTTATTTTTAGTTTATATTTGAAAATTTAAAAATTTGCGATAAATCGATCGTAACCTTAAGTTGGTGTGATAACGTGTATCACGACGTTTCGACGTCACATTCAACTTACTGGTCTACTTCCCACGTCATAGTAACGTGGCTATATGGTCATCATAACTGTAAACAAATTGCAACCTCTTTATAAGAATTAAAAAATGAGTACATGATGCTTAATATTTGAGTATCTGCACATTTTCAAAAATGAGTACATGCATGTTTTCAAATTTGAATAAATTTGGATCGGAGCCTGTTTGAGTGCTTGAAATACTCAGATTTAAGTAATTGTTACTCATTTTTGAGACTGTCATTTTAAGAATGTATGTTGCTATAACTATTCCAATTTTTCCCACATTCTTAATTTAATGTTTTGTGTCGTACAGCGTAACGTTTCTTACGTTTTTATGGATAAATTATCTTCTTTACAGTTTATTGTAAGCTTCAATTTTGCTAAGTAAATATCAAGCTGTGTAAAATATTAAAATTGAATCTAGAATCTTCTCTTTATTTAAGTAAAGCCCTGGATAGAGCAAGCGATCTATTCAGGGCTTTACTATTTAAGGACAGAAGCTTTTGTAATTGAAGAAGTTACCCCGACAAACCATTTCAATAGTTGATAAATTTGACGATGGAAATAAGATATTTTTGAACTTTTCACTTACAAAACGCTAAGATTTTTTCCATTTTAACTAACATATTTTTGCTTTCCAACAGCTGATAAATATAAATAAAAATTATCAAGTTTTCTTTCTTGTATGTTCTTTAAAAGAAAAATATAAGTCAATAGACAAGGCTTTCATCTTTCAGTGGTCTTTTCTATGTCGTCAAAATCATCCAACTGAAGAAAAGAGAGAAAATGAGGTCTTCAAATTAGTCTCATTAAATGTTCACAGTACTTTAAACTTAGCGTTGATTTAAAAGGTGGGATCCTTATTTATGTTTTTCTAGGTTTAAGGAATGTTTTATACGAAATAAAAGTTCTCATGTAAATATTTTCTTAAAAACTTTATAATTGGGGTAAGAAATTTAATTGGGCGTTACTGAACTTTAAATTTGGAATAGAGGGAAAAAGTGTAAATACAGGCACACCTCCTTTACTGGCTATTGGTAACGATGGAATCGGGGGGGGGGTTAGATGAGCTGTTGTTTATATAAACTAGCAAAGAGAGCTGTTAAAATTATTCTTCCTAACAGTGAGGACGCAGCACGTTATTCGTGTTCGTTTTCAACTACAAACTTTTGACATATGTCTAAAATTGTATTATGTTCATGTTCTTTTTATGTTAGTTATAAATAATTTTACTTTGCTTTTAAGAAGGTTTTAGGAGAAATTAAAAAGGAAAAACATTGACTATAATATATAGTCAAACGTGGATAACAGTCCCACCTGTATAGGTTGGAAGAACTAGATTTGTATTCCTCTTATCCAGTGAATGCCACTTACCTAGGACCCATTTATCTAGGTTTGACTGTACTATGTTTGGATTATCTATATGTAAAAATAATTATAACAGGTTAGTTTAACAAATTGGAAACTATAATGCAAATATTTAATTAATTGGATAGAAATATTTATTTAACTAAAATCTTGAATAAATAACTACTAAATTATGTTTTTTTTCAAAGTTATCATTATTATTTTTCATGTTTTTTTTTCTCCTTCCAAAAATGTCCTAACTGACTTTTCCGGGTTTTTCGAGCATTTTTTATATAATTTTTATTTCTCACAAAAAATGTAGCATGAATTAGTATATCAAACCCTACAGACTAACACCCTTTTCATTTCTACTCTCAAACGAAATTGACCGCATCATATTGCTTACTCTATCCCTCCTTCCATCAAAGTACCCCTTTCAATCACGATCCAAAATAAATGAAACCCCTCAAGGAATACAAGGACGAAAACCGAACGATAACACGCAGAGGGAAAACTCATAAAACTTGCGGACACGATCCTCTTCTTAGCCGCACCTGATTTATTACCTGTGGAATCATACCAGCCCCGTAATTTATGAGTGGTAAATACAGGGCAGAATCCCGGAACACGATTACTTCCGAAAAAGACGGTCCCAGAGTACATGGATACAAATAGCCCCCCAGAATTCTGTTATTTCCGGACCCCTGTAACTTGTTTACCCTTTTTATTCCCAGACGAGGTGAGAAAGAAGTGGATAAAGAAGAGGAGGGGAGTTTTAACTTTTTTTCCTCTATTTTATATGAAGCGGTTTTTTATTTCTTCCTTGAGATTTTCCGAGGGTTGATTCGATTTGCGAAGAAGAATGGCTGAGCAGTGGAGTGATCTATATCAGACTCCCTCGCCCTGATAAGGATAGGGAGGAAGTGGATGTATTCTGACCGGGAGACAAGTTACGACTTTGTTTGAAGGGGATAGTGTGATAATTTGTGAGGAAGTTTTGGTAAGAGGTAATGTGTACCGTTAGAAATTATAATCACAAGCAATTCAGAAACCTAATCTTTAAAATAGAAGAACTTCTTTTTAAAAGTATGGGAAAGATTTATCGATAATATGTTGAACTACATCACGAAAAAAAACCCTAAATGCATAAGTTACCAACTAACCAAATATTGACATATTATTCACATTAATGTAATTTAATTGGTTGTTTTTCTCTTTTTGGAGATATTTCTAATCTTCGGTTTCCAAAGCAGTTCTATCATTATTTAAGGGAGGTATAACGGAAAAGTACCTTAAAATTTATCCTTTAGCACTAGCACTACCTTACTTTAATGTTAGGCTAAGCGAGCACTAGATACTTCAATCACAGTAATTACATAACTATCACTCTAGCGCAATATGGATCTCTATGACGAGACTCTTAGTAATCGGCCAAGAGTCTCGTCGTCTAATGCGCTCGCTCTAGCTTCTGGCCATAGCCCAAGCGACAATTATGTTCCAGTCACCGAGACAAAAGTCTCCAGTGCACGCCTAGCCTTATTCTTAGTGTATTCTCACGCTTTTTTTTATATTTTACTCAACTTGATAATTAATTGTATAAAGAAACCATCTATTGTTTGTAAACCATGAGTGCCAAGCGCGTTTTGTAACATATTATTTCAGGTAGGGGACCAAACAAGAAGGGATAAAAAAACTCCATCAATACCCCACTCTTTTTCTGATTATTAAACCATATTTTTTTTAATTTACAGTAAACTGTATTATTATTTGAAACACCAGTAATCAAATCAAAATATTCATACTATTATCAAGTGACTTTATAAAATTTGAGAGCGGTATCTTATTTTACAGGAGTGATTTGTATAGGACCCCTGATTCAAGGGTCTGACTTTCAATCAACAGTTTTCACCCTAGTTGTTACTTATTTGAATTTTATCAAGCCAGTTTAATTAAAAGCAGGGCGTATCATTAAATATTTTGTAAGTTTTTAAAAATTACCTGGTACATGAACTTACATTCAATAATTCTAGTATCACTATTTTATATTTAAAAAAATACTTGTAAAAAAGTTTTCATACTATGTCTTTAAAAACTTATTTATCGCCAGAAAAACAAATTAGGTGAGCATGAACTAGTAGGCAGCAGATCCCTCAGGCGAGTTAAAAATAATGTATTTTCTTCTATTAGGGGAAAACCCCGAACACGAAAATATACTTTGTATCATATTCGTCCTAAAGAGAGATCCTTACGACCAGTCCGAATGATCTTCTCGCAATAAGGAAACCATACTTTACGATACGTTGCCGCATCTAAAAAGCGATCAAAACATCTTCGCTGCCCATCAAGCTGCACTTAGCGGGCAGAAAGATGCCAATAACCCACACCCATATACTGCAAACGAATGACTGTCACTTTCCCTTATCTCCCCGGTCCACATATCCCCTAAACCCACTACCTCCCCCCTTGAAACAAACGAAACAAAACCAGGCGAAACCGGAATGGACTCTTCCGATGGTCAATATCCAATCCCCTCTTCATCCAGGGCGATAAAACTGGACAGAACTTATCACCGGAAGCAACGGAAACAGTGGACATTCCCTTCAGAGGGGCGTTTTATTGAAGATGGACTGATCCAATCTTTACCGTATGAGCGAGCATCAATAAGGTGGAAAATTGAAAAAGATTCCGGAGTTGTCTGGGTACAGAATCTCCTTGTAGAGAGAAATGTCATTGCAATGTTGGGTTTTAATATAGATCGAGTGCATTTGCTGGGTCGGGTTTTCGAGTTTCTGCTGAGAATCGATCTGTTTTCTTTTCGTGTTCTTTGGGGTGGAGATATTCTCCATGGATGAGTACTTTGCTTTGCGATATAGGTTAAATGTATCGGTGTCCTTCTCCTCTGAGGAGTAGATTTTCTCACGCCTGGGATGAGTTGACATTAATATAAGCCGAGAACATAGGAGGACATGAGAATTAAATGTTCTTTTGACTCTTTAAACTTCTATCATATTTTAATTTTCAAAAGACTTTTCAGACTCTGTTTTGTATCTTGATAAATCTTCTAAGATTTATCAAGATTTGAGATTTTTGTAAAGGATTTTTATGTAATTTACCATTGTGGTGTAAATTAAGGAATTTAAAAATTTTCAAAAATTTTCTTTTAACACTTTCTAAATTTATTTAGTTTTATATATATTCTCTATAAGTTTTGTACCAGACATGAGAAAAATCTTACCATAGGGTAGGTAGGGATAACACTGTTCTACACTGAAAAAATTTCCTTGATGAAAATAGTCATTTCTTATAGATTTTGGGTCGCTGAATACGAAAATCACCATTAAAATTCTCAATTGACTCAGGATTTTCGGGGAACAACCCCTCCCCCTTTTCACATTTTTTAACGACTTTATAACTTTGAACCCGATTTTCAGGGTCAAAAAGCATTGCTTTTATCTTCAAATTGCCCCCCAGGGGACAAGAAATGTTCAAATTAATAAAATATGATAAATTTATAACAAATGGATTGGTTTAAGGGGTAGTTAACCCCCTAAGAATGCAAAAAATTAGCTAAAAATTATAGAGGTTTTTATACGCTATTTTTTCCTCCTATTTTTTACGCAATTCCCGTTTGAAGGGTCCTAACCCTTCCCCAAGGACCCAAATTTGATGGCAATATGCAGCAATGATTTTTGCTAAAAGCGGTTGAGGTGAGAGCGCCCCCAGAGCACCCACGGAAGGGTTCAATGCCGCACTTAGAGTTTAACTGTGCTGTACAAAAAAAAATTTGAAGCCACTTACTGAATTTCAGCTGATTCTTGTGTAAAATGATCTGCTGAATTCAAATATGACACCCATTTTCCTCCATCACCCTCAGTTTTTAAGGGGATGCCCCCTAATTGTTATCCACAGCCGTGCATCTGTTAACATCTTGAAACATGGAATCCTCACTCCCGAAAACCGGTTAGTTTTTAAAGAACTGAAGAGTTTCTACTTAGGATACACCCAAAATATAAGAAAAACATCATTTGTAATCTTTTCAAAATCATCGATATTAATTCCTGAACACGCGAGCGCCTTCGCGATTCTGGAAGCCTTCCGAACTCTTCCGCGGGGACTTCTGGGAGGCTAACACCTCAACCGCTTTTAGTAAAAATTATTGCTGCATATTGTCATCAAATTTGGGTCCTTGGGGAAGGGTTAGGACCCTTCAAACGGGATTTGCGTAAAAAATAAGAGGAAAAAATAGCGTATAGAAACCTCTATAATTTTTAGCTATTTTTTGTATTTTTAGGGGGGTAATTACCCCTTAACCCTATCCATTTGTTATAAATTTATCATATTTTACTAATTTGAACATTTCTTGTTAACTGGGGAGCAATTTGAAGACTAAAATAATGCTTTTTGACCCTGAAAATCGAGTTTAAAGTTATAAGGTCGTCGAAAAACGTAAAAAGGGGGAGGGGCTGTTCCCCGAAAATCCTGAGTCAATTGAGAATTTTAATGGTGATTTTCGTATTCAGCGACCCAAAATCTATAAGAATTGACTATTTTCATCAAGGAAAAAATTTTGAAGATCAAATTTGTAGAACAGTGTAATTGTCCGCAGTTTTTGGTTTTGAATTTTTTTGGCCCACAGTTTTATTATATTAATAAGTTTCTGGTATGGAATCTAAAGCTTAGGATGTGGCCTATCAATTCATATTTTTTACAGCCTTGAGCTGCAAATATTTTTAGAAATATTCAACTTTAAAATGAAAAAAAATTGCGGACATTTGCCCCATTTTTTGGGGTAATTATCCGCAGTGCGTATAATTACCCTAATAGAATAAAATAAGAGAATGAGGAAGTTGCATGATTTTTTTATTTTTTTAATCGATTCCTCTTGCAAAAATAAGCAACTACCCAAAATTTGAGGCCGATCGAGAAATTTTTTGATTGTCAAAAAAATTAACAAAAATCCCCTTTTTAAAAGCGCGCGAAAACGCCAAGAGTTTGGATGTGACGTCATCTTATACTAAACATTGTTGTAAAGCAATGGAGTTGATGGTATTATTGTTGACGTCATCTTATAGTTTAAACAATAAACGTTTTCAGTCACGTGTTTTTTTCTCGACTTTTAAATTAAAATATTCAATAACCTGTGCATTTTTTTGAAAAACTGACTAGATATTTCATTTTACCATACAAAAAACCATACGGAACACTTGTTTGTTTTTGAAAATCGGACACATGCAACTTCCTTATTATTAGATATTCCAATTCAAAAACATCAAAATTGAGGTATATTCACAATAGGAAGACGACACAACAATATTTGTCATTATAATTGTAATTATAATTGTAATTATAATGTTTTAATAGGGAGGAAATAATACATCTTTTAAGAAGCATAAAGCCATCTAAAGCTCCAGGACCGGATGATGTTTATCCAAAAGTGCTTGTGGAATGCGCAGAGGAATTAGGGGACGTAATAATGACAATTTTTAAATCAACATACGATTCGGGTTTGGTGCCAATAGATTGGAAATTAGCTAATGTAACTCCAATCTATAAGAAGGGACCGAAATGGGATCCAGGCAATTATAGACCAGTAAGCTTAACATCAGTCATTTGTAAGATTTTCGAAACCATACTTAAAAAGCATATAATGTTATACTTAGAGGAGGGTAACTTACTTTCAGACAATCAGTTTGGATTCAGGAAGGGTAGATCCTGTCAAACTAATCTTTTAAAGTTCTATGACGGAGTAACAAAGGAGTTGGATCAAAAACATAGTGTAGACATATTTTACATCGATTTTCAAAAAGCATTTGATAAGGTTCCACACGAGGCATTGCTACTGAAGTTAGAAAAATTGGGTATCAGGGGTAAAACATTATTGTGGATTAGGAATTGGTTGATAGGTAGGAAACAGAGGGTGCAAGTCAAGGGTAATTATTCACAGTGGGCAGAGGTCATGAGTGGGGTGCCACAGGGGTCAGTATTGGGGCCAATTCTCTTTATAATTTTCATTAACGATATTAGTCAGGACATTAGGAACAAAATCAGCATCTTTGCTGATGACTTAAAAATTTGGGGTAGGGTAGATACTCAGGAGCAGGTACAAAATTTACAAAGGGATCTTGATATTATATCGCAATGGGCTGAAAAATGGGGTATGTCCTTTAACATAAGTAAATGTCAGGTACTTCATATGGGTCGGGGGAATGGTAGGGCAGAATTTTATCTGAAAGGGGACAAAGTTAAAGAAGGTAATATGATCAAAGATTTAGGGGTGATAGTAAATGAGGACTTTAAATGGGTTCATCAGTGTTCATCTGCTAGTAAAAAGGCTAATAGGATATTGGGATACATTAAAAAAACTGTTTCTTCAAGGTCCGAGGATATTATTTTGCCACTATACAGAGGCTTGGTGAGACCTCATCTAGAGTATGCTGTTCAGTTTTGGTCTCCATACTTAAAAAAAGATATTGATGCAATAGAAAGGGTTCAGCATAGGGCTACTAAAATGGTCAAGGGTATATCCAGTTTAAGTAATGAGGGAAGATTAAAGAAGCTAAATATGTTCACTCTAGAGAGAAGAAGGATTAGAGGGGATTTGATTCAACTATTTAAAATGGTAAAGCAAGGGGACACAGAGGGACTAGATTTCAATATGGGTAATAGAACAAGAGGCCACAATTTCAAATTGAATAAAGTAAAATTTAAGACGGATTGTGGAAAGCATTATTTCTTTAATAGGGTAGTGGATAGATGGAATGCGTTGCCTGAAACAATCGTAAATTCAAGTGGGGTAAACGAGTTCAAGGGGAAAATTGACAGATACTGGGATTCTGGTAGTTTGGGTTAAAAAGACTGGACCAACCTTGCTGGGCTTACGCCTGTAGTTGGTCGACTTAATTTGTATTTGTATTTGTATTTGTATTTGTATAAAACATCATATAGCAAAGTTACTCCACAAGTTGCAAAGTTAATCCTTTTACCGGCATAAAATCGGCCAAATTGTCAGGAAAACTTATCATTTCATGAAAACTTGCATTATGGATTTCATTAGGTTTGGAAAGTTTTAGGACTGTCTTTCTTTTCAACAAAAGCTTCTTCTGATAGAGTTTCTGAGAACATTCCCACATTTTCAATTGCGGACAATTGCTCCAAAATCAATGCTGACAAATACCCCATATCATGATGACAAAAACAAAGTGGTACTGATTTTTGAAAACAAAAGTAAACATGAGTATAGTGATGTAATTTCAATGATAAATAAAGGCTCTTTCGAAAAAAAAAAACAGATGGATTGAATAAATATAACTATTCTACCATAAAATGAAGAAAAAGTGAGAAAAATACTCTATCAAGGACACTAAAAACTGACCTATCTCATTTTTTTGGACAACGGACACGCTACTCCTCTGAAATTTTCACAGCCATTTGGGGGTTGTGAAAGGAACCAACTGTATAGATGCAGTCAATATAATCGAATATTATCATCAAAAAAAGGCCGTGCGGACTATTACCCCATGCGGACAATTACCCCCACCTACCCTACATATAATTATTTTATACACATATTTTTATTCTTTTAAATGCATGCATCTCTTAAAAATAAAGTCGCACATGAAGCTAAACGTAAAGTTCTGAATTTTGTGCTATATTTTATATCTTATTATAATTTTGTTTGTTAGATTTTACTGCGTTTACAAATGTGAATAATTTTGGAACATTGAAGCCATGCAAAAATTTAAAAGTCAACAAAAAATAGAAATTCGGGTAGGCAAATCTCTCTATAGTTAAGTTACCATCACCGCGGCCGCCGCCGCTGTTTCAGAAAATTTTATTTTTCAACTCTTTGAACTCTCATAACGCAAAAACTACTTGAGAGAAATTTATGAAATTTGAAAGGTTTGCAGATGAATATTTGGGGCACATTCTCAAATAAAAAGCTAACAGATGTGATAATTAGTTCTGGGGTATTTTTAAGGTTAAAGTTGAAGTTTTAGTTGTTTCGCCGCGTAATCCAGTTCAGCAAAATCTATTTGTAGCAGAACTAAGATTTTTTGCAGCCTAACACTGTGAAGTATGAAGATGTGCACTACGTCGCCCTTTTTTCGAATTCGGTTTAGAGTAATTAATTTTTGAATTTTCAAAATTTTTGACACTTTTTTGGTTTTTTCGATCCCAAATGAAAACTGATTTTTTAAACACATATACTCTTATTTTTTAGAAAGAGATTGGTGCTTAACTCTTTAAAAAGTTCTAATTAGTTTTGGAATTATTAAGCATCAAAGTTTAATTTTTTTCATAGTTTTAGTAGGTCTTTATCAGACGTGTTTAATTTTTTTATATTTTATATTTGCCTGTTCACTAGATTGTCGCGAGCACGGATATTTCAATTTAAAGTTTTGAGGTGCACATTTTTGCTCTAAGTTTGCAAGCGATATAGTGTAGACTTGTTTAATAATCTTTTAAAGATACCTCGATATTTTTTGAAATACTAGAGAAATAAATAATTTAGCTATTTTGAGTGTTATTTGTGCCGATGAAAGGAAGAGGATTTTCGAGAAGTTTGCTTTACTCTGCTAATGATCAATTGCAGATATTACAGATCGCGAAGCAGTTACGGGGGTTGGTGAGCGTAAGCGAGCAGGGGGCGGTAGCCCCTATCCATTAAACTATTGATAATTTAAAAAGGAATATTTCAGTAATAGTTTTATTTTGATATTTTCGTGGTAATGATCCGAATTAAGATTTAGAAAAGTTTGAGAGATAAGAAGTGTCGATTTTAAATGATCATCAACTACACTGTTCATTTAGAATTAGCGCCTTAGACGTAATGTATTAGAAGAATATATTATTCTAATTATCGTCGAAAAAATTTTCATCTGCAATGACAAGTCAGCCTAAGCAGAAGTAGTTAAAATACTGTAGATCCTATGAGCGTTATTAAGCATTGTTGAGCGTTTTAAATCCTGTTTCAGGCGCCTATTCTAAATAAACAGACTATAAGCAGACAAGTTCCAGGTTGTACTGGATAGTTGAGATGAAACAAGCGAGCTCTGCTCGCTAAGATCGCGAAGCGATCTTCAAAGAACGGCGAAGCAGTTCCGGGGGTTGGTGAGCGATAGCGAGCAGGGGGCAGAGCCCCCTAGTTAGTTATATAAACTTAATATTTACTGTTTAAAAAATAAATCTAACCAGTATTTTGATAACAAATCAAAGCTAACAAGTTTCTCAAACAAATTCTTTTTTTTATTTCTTTTTGAAAAACATTCTTTGTCTAGCTAGACAAAACTTAATATGATACTTTAAGACAAAAATAATCACAATGATTTTCTAAGTGAGCTTGATTACTTAGTTTTTGAGGGGATTAAGATATTTGCAGTTAATATTAAGTTAAATCCTTATTTAGACTAGAATAATTAATAGTTAGTGATGATAAAAATTTAAGTAGTTTATTTATTCTGTGACACAAAAATTAAATGGGATTTCTGTGTAATTTAATTTGGTAAAAATAGAAACAGCATTATGCTACCATGCGATATATTGTGAACATAATAAAGAGTTGGAAGGGTTGCTAAAGATTGTTTTTTCACTGTACTAGGGAGCTACCGCCCCAAGCTCGCTATCTCTCACCAACCCCCGTTAACTGCTGAATAGAGAGATTCATCTGTTTTTTCAGTTAGGAAGAGTTTTAAGTGTTAATTTCATATAGGCTGCTTAAATTTATAGCCCAACTACAAATATTACACTCATTGCCATAAAAAATAGCGCACCAAGAAGAAAAAGGGATATCAAAGCCAAATTTATTTCCATGATTACCCATAGTATGAAGGTTAGTTGATAAAAAATTCAGCCTTCCTCGATGTTAGGGGGCCGAGAAAATCAGTAAAAAGTGTTGACTCCATAGGTGTCCATAACCGCCGCCAAAGGCCGTGATATTGGGTGAGAGGGGATCTTAATAGGCTTTTGGGGATTAGAGGACCATGATGCATCCCCACATAGTCAAATTTCATCTGGTGCACCAGTGGACGTTGCATACCGGACGTTGCACGCTTTTCTTAAAGACCGGACTTGTTTTGTGAGTATTGGTTCTAGAAAACGGAACGGCTGGGGTAAAAATGCATCATAGGGGGTAAGAAGAAAGCTTGGACATAGCGTGCAACATGTGTTTGTGTATCTTTCTCTTGAAACTTAGTCCTCAGGCCAGGCCTGAAGGTAAGGACGGACAACCAGCTGCGAAACCACAACCGTTCAACTCTGGTTGGTAAATGTACTGGTTAATCATACTCACGAGTTGCAGAAATGGAATCCAATGCATCACCACTCCGTTACCTTGGATCACCACTCCATATGACGATGGTATATGAAGTTTCAAGAGAAAAATACACAAACACATGTTGCACGCAATGTCCAAGCTTTCTTCTTACCCCCCTATGATGCATTTTTACCCCAGTTGTCTCGTTCTCTAGAAACAATGCTCACGAAACAAGTCCGGTCTTGAAGAAAAGCGTGCAACGTCCGGTATGCAACGTCCACTGGTGCAACCACATGAAATTTGACTATGTAGGGAGGCATCATGATCCTCTAATACCCAAAAGCCCATTTAGGTCCCCTCTCACCCAATATCATGGCCTTTGGCGGCGGTTATGGACACCTATGGAGTCAACACTTTTTACTGATTTTCTAGGCCCCCTAACATCGAGGAAGGCTGAATTTTTCATCAACTAACCTTCATACTATGGGTAGTCATGGAAATAAATTTGGCCTTGATATCCCTTTTTATTCTTGGTGCGCTATTTTTTATGGCAATGAGTGTATTTGAAAATAAATTTGAAAGCCGAATACGATTCCATATGATACTATGATTTTCAAATATTTATGATTCGACTACTTTAAGTATAAATTTGATGTGTGTCGAATAAATTTACTTGCCTTAAGTTATATGAGTCCATATCCAAATTGAGGCAAAACAGGGGAGAGTTGAAAATAAAACCCTTATTTATTTTGCTAGAGTATAGAACAAAATTGACTGAATTTAATACGAGCTGATGTATTAGAAATTCAGAGTACCTTTAAACAATATGAAAGCCTAAAACTAACTCAAAATTTTTGTGACCAAATTGGTTTTATTCATATTTCTAAAATTTGTAAACATTTTATTCGAAAAAAACACAAATGTGAATACTAGGGGAAAGTACCCCAAAACGGGATAGCTTATCTATTCTTCGCTTTGTTTCGTATTGTGTACAAGGTACATTCCAAAGTGAGACGTCATTTAAAAGTATACACCTTTTCAACTAATTAAAATACCTTTTTCATATTTGTTCAATAATGTTTATGTGAAAAATACTGGATTCCAAAGTCTTACACGATCCCGTTTTACCCTACAAAGGTGGGTAAAAAGGGAAAGGGATTTGTATGTTGTTAGGTTTTTGCTGATTTTACTTTTGATTTAGTTTTTAGAACAAAAACAGGCTACGTTTTTATAGGAAGAAACGTTTTAATTGTAAATTTGAAAATTACATAACACAGAAATCGCATAAAATTGTTCTAGCTATTTCTAGATGAAGTTTACTGATAATTGCGAGGTATCTTGTATTTTGAAACCAAAATAAATTATTAGCTTTTTAAAAATTGCCAAAGGAAATATGGTCAAAGTTTAGTTGTGATTAGCTTATGTTTTTATAAATTATAATGCTCACAACGTGTGATTTTCTGGTTTATCTTTGTATAAGCCGCCCCCTTAGAAAAGATTTTTTTAAAAAATCAACTTTTATTAATTTAAAACTTAAATTTTTGGTCAAAAAATTTTTCTGACTTACAGTTTTAACCTGTAACTAAATTTTGTACATATCTCAGGCCAATTATTTGTACCAAAAAGTAAAGTAAATTATTTTATTCCGAAAATATAATTATTTAAATTTAAAATAAATTGTTGTGATTGATTATACATATTTTGATTCATTGCTTATTTCAATTAAAATAACTTAAACACATTGCCAAAACATTAATGGAAATGGTCGGGTAAAACGGGACACATCAAAATTGTATCCCGTTTTGGGCACCCCAAAAGTGTTCCGTTTTGCCCGACCGTGATGCTTTTGACAACATAAATGGCTGACCCCTGAACCGTCACTCACTAGCAATATTTAAATACATGAAATTGTTGTTAAAAGAGCTACATGAACAAAACACAGTAGTACTTTACGAAATTGTACCGAAGGACGGAGAAGCACAAGGATAGTTGTTCTGCAGTCGAAAAAAGTACAAAGTTAGAAAAAATCTCACTTAAAAACTTTGAAAAAATATTTCTTTGCGAAACACGTGGCTATCGTTGAGAGATCAACTGAGAATGCTGTTATGGCGGTCGGGAACCAGTTTAGCCTTGTCTCCCGCGAGATAGCACCGCCAGTCAAGCTCCGAGGCTCAATATCCCGTTTTGCCCGCCTTTCCCGTTTTGGACAACTCTCCCCTATATAAATCTTTTTTCTTAAGTTGAAAAATAAGAAAGCTTAGAAAGCTGTATGCAGTTTTTAAATGTCAAGTAGATCCTAAAAATCCGACGCATCTACGTAAATGTAAATTCATGAAAAGGATATGAAAATAGCTGAAAGTCACGACTCTTCAGACATATCGATTTAGTGCAAAGACATTCTAACTTACTGAATCGATCCTTTAAGAACTTAAAATGCTGTCTGATATTGAATCGTTATTTCCACAATTAAACCCGGCAGTAAAGCTTGGGTTCAAAATAGAATTTTTCAAAACCTTTCTATAGAACTTTCAAAAAGACGTGGGCACGAAAGTTTCTATCTCCTTTATTCTGTATCTTTTAAATTCAATTTATACATGTATTCATGTTTCTTTGTTCTCTTCTCAGTAAGGCTTTCTATGAAAAAATAAGTTTTCATTTATATCTATTTACGTTTGTTCTAAGTATCCTTTACAGATATTTTGCCAACAGTTTTTTTCTTTCGATTTCTTACGTTATTGTGTCAATAATATTTTTATGTTGGTAATTTGAAATAATTTTACGATTATTGATTCACTGTCGCATACATTTAATGAATGTTATTACACGAGATACATAATTTACGGGGTGTTTCGGAACTCACTATAAAAATGACAGAGTGGACTGAGGGGACTTAGACTAGATTAGTCTATTTCGCATAGAGACGGAGGGGGGATACGCTGGTCCTAATTCCCTACAAGGAGGCTACAAAAAGCGATTTTTCCAAGACCTGTTAAAAAAACATAATTGAATGAAAAGATCCATTGCAAAAAAGTTACAGCAGAATGCTAGCTACTTTCATCATGAATTTCATCAAAATTGAAACACTTTTCATTTACAGATAAAATTGCGATAGTAATTTTATTATACTTTTAAATCTCTATCACATTGAATAAAAACTTTTATTAAAAGACTACCAGGAAATAAATTTCATTTACTTAAGGCACGGCTTAAAAGCAAAGCTTCAAAACAAAAGAAAGTAACTACAACACAAAGATAATAATAATTATTGTTCCTTTTACAGGCTAGGAAGAAACAAATCAGAGAAACATTTGGCAATAATTCTTTACGACAACTTAAGACGGGATTCAGTTCTTTCCAATGTTCTGGTGCGTACCATCCCTTTTTTTCAAGTGATAGAAGAAATAAATTTAGCTGGAATAATAAATCAAGTTAATCCCCCTTCTTACAGGTGAAATGTTGCTCGAATTATCAATGTAATTGCTTAAGAGAGAAATATTCTCTGTCGACTTTTTTCGTTTCTTAAACCCTCTGTCCTCAAATGAATCGCGCTTTTGGGTTAAAGAAGTCTTTCAAACAGGTTTCTAAATAATTTTGCTTTGATAAATAAGGAAAATACTTTGTATTTGTAAATGAGACAGTAGTTTAGTTTTGCGAAAGAAAATGTTTAAAGCCTTGAAAAATTGTTGTGCAAGCTAATCTGTATTTTTTAATAGTATATAGTACAATAAAAACTGGCGTTCACTGTTTTCACAATTCTTTCCAGTTTCCCATTGGTAACTGTAACTAGAGTACTTTGAAGAATAATTAATTTTAACACACATTTTTTTACAAAAGAAGAACGATAGATATTTGTAAAACTGTTACAATGAGTCTTAAATCTTAGCCCACTGTCTATTTTGAAGTATTCTAAAAGATATTTACCTATCCATTCCAATAATTTTAACTATGTTCCCCTTTAATTGCATTTGGTTCTGTTGACTATTATTTTCATAAAACGTTTTTACAACTTTAAAATCGATTTCTTATACTTTTCAAAGTTGACCCTCATTTATGGAAATTCTAAATACAGAAAAACGTCATAAAAGTCATATGAAAAATTATCATAATGTAGTGAATGACAATTCACATATTGTGCTGAAATACCCCATCACGTCACCAAACGACTGTATAAATGTTAAATCATAAAAACCCGGAGTAACTTAATCGACTTTCTAAAACCTTAACTAGAAAACCTAACCAAACCGAACTGAAAGGGGAAAAAAGAGATAAAATCCCTAGAAAAGCTAAGGTGACACGGTCAAGATTATAAAATCTCAACAATAAATGTCAGAAAGTCTCTTCCCAGAAGACAAATATATTTCGGAACATAAATTCTATCGCAATAAAATGTCACATGGAGCGTGAAACTCAGCACACTGTGAGCAGGTGCTCTCAAGAGCTGGCTTCATTTTCCATACTTGGTGGAGATTTTTTTAAATATAACATGAGCAATATCGGGTTAGAAATACAGAGAGCATCCCTATCTCATCAATAGGGAGTAGAGATATTTCCGAAATGAGAGCAGGACTTCCTGTCTTATGAAATATGCATCACGCCACTTTTTGGGGCCGAGGTTCAGACTGGTTTTTTTTTAAAGTCGAGGGTTAAAAATACAGTTCGTGCTTCACTCCAATGGATTTTTGGACATTTTATGAGGTGTGTGCTTTCTTGGATAGATTTTGGTGGTCAGTCGTAGGCAGAGACCATTTTTGACCACTGGTTAAAAAAGGTCTCTTGTCATTTCAATTAAAAAGACACGAAAAATGTTTAGTTTGAAGATTAGGAGAAATACAATACGTAGGTGGTTTTATGAATAAAGTACCTTTGTTCCTAATATAGGAAAACAATTGTTATTGTTTATCATTGTTTAAATTGAACTATCGATTTTTAACCAAGAACCCATATAGCTTTTATTTGTTTATTAAATTAACTTTTCAAAACTATACCATTTGAGTATTCTTATTTTATTTAATATCATTTTTATAATAAAGTGATATTTTAAATACTTTAACATGAATGGCTTTGAAATTTTAAGGGGTGTGAAAACAGAGAGGGAGAGGAATAACAAAAATAATAAACGTTTCAAAATGTCTCTTTTATAAAAAAAGAAAAAACAATAGTAGAAACAACAATAAAAGAAAGAAAAAACAATAAAGGGTTTAGAATTTTATTAAGTCCTGTAATGATACAGATATTATTCAAATTCGAAAGAGATCCATAAATTAAATAATACTTCGAAATTTTCTTAGTTAAAATGAGATATATCAAGGCACTTCTTTTAGTAAAAATAGATTAAATAAATTTTACTATGCAAGTTACATTTATTCTGAAGACTTACGTTAATCGTTACTTATTCACATAAAGCGGATTAAAAAGTCTGTAATGTTTTTTGAAAGAATGTCTAATAACATTTTTTCAATATCAAGATTCGTCTAAAAGGTGAGTAAATATGGCGCCAGTCATCGCTTTAGAATACGAGTTAGACACCTCAGCGTTATGTCATCATTGAGTTTTATTCCCTTGATGGTGAGGGTTTAATATTTATTACTTTTGGGAAAACCGATTTGCTGATGCGTCATAAACATCTCTTTAAGTGACACGACTGACATGAGATCCCGACAAATCCACTGTTTTTCCTTTAGGTTTTGGCAAAAAAAGGAACACCCTGCGATTTTTGAAATGATCAATTTATTTGAAATACAAGTTTAGGAAAGGTAATTTAAATAATATATGCTTTTTAAATTTACTCAGCAAAGTGTGTGAAGACACTCATAAATGTTATAGATATTAAACGTTAAAAAGGTAGCTTTTGCCTCGAGAGACAATGAAAATAGAAATACCAGAATTTTTCAAAAATATATATTTATTCATTTGATTATAACAAAAATCAATTTGAAAGAAACACATTTAAAACTGTTGGAAACTATAAAAAAATCAATTACATTTATGTCTTTACTTCCAACATTAAATTAACATCAATGGAATGGGTAATTTTAATCTTTGCAGATGCTATTTTATGATTAGTTAAGTGTAAAATTATAGTAAGTTATAAAAAGTTATAAAGAAAGAAGTTAGTTTGCCATCATTAAGGTCACATAACTTTTAACGGATTATCCCAAATGCACATAATTATGTTAACTCTATTTTAAATATAATTTGAATATTTTATTTAGAATGATGCATTTTGTGTTGGTTTATTTATTATGCATTTTATATATTTCAAAATAATATTATCTGAATCTTATTTCTATATTCTCCATGAATTTGACTTTAAAATTAGAAGTTAGACTTTATTTTTTGTCTGAAAAGGCAGGTAATACAGAAACGAGAAAAAGAATTCTTTAGAAAATTCAATTTTAATCATGTTATAAAACAGTGTTTATGATTTTTGAAGATAAGAATTTAAAACATTTTTCTGTACAGATATTTATTTTTGTGTGTAAGAACGCTAGTAAGTATCTAAATAAAATACTTAATAGAAAAATACCTAATCTCAAACTTGAATGTTTTACTTAAACAAACAACTGATATAAAAACAGTTTTTCGAGGAATTTTCCTTACAATCATTATTTCAACAAAGAAGCTGTAAGATTACTACAAAACTTTAACAAGAAAAAAATCCAGAAAAAAAAAACTTTAAGGATGAAACATTTCAAATAAAATTAAATTAAGTGATTCATACAATTTACAATCATCACAGTTCAGTATGAAAAATGTTAAAGAAATAAAGCTGTTTTTTAAATGTAGATAATAAAAACATTTAAAAGCAGTTTATATATTTTTTAAGCTATTTACATCACTTGATTTAAATTCAATAACAATATTCATTGTTGCAAATAAATTAAATTATTTCGTTTTTATTATTTTTATTATTCCATTCTTACACACTTTTTAACATACTAATACCATTGTTTCTTTTGTATATATAAATTCGGTAGTTATGATTGTTGCGTTGCAAAAACATTATTGTATTTTCATCAACTCAAGAAAGGTTGATACAGTAATTCACTCCATCATTTTGTGCGTGTTATTTGTTTTTCTTTGAAGTAACCAGGACACAACTTCAAAGAAAAATCCGTATGAGCACATATTTCCGCGAAGAAACAGTCGTTAGGGAAAAGTGCAGAGCTAACAATTGAAATATAAGCAGACATAAACATATGTGAGGGAAAATAGGAGAATGGATTCACAGATTCTCACAGCTTTAAGGTAAGTGTTAAGTGTCTTATTTATACTTAAAAATTGCCATTTTTACTACAAGAATATAATAAAAGCAGATCATGTATCTTTTGAGGAGGATTATACCAGGCGAAATTCAAAGATTAGGGCTAAAACTTCTTAGGTGAAAGGTGAAAAATGATATTCTGTCTGTTATTATCTGGTTTTGGCTTTTGTTTCCTGAACAAGAAGTTCTGAGGTTAGTGTTTTGGAGATCTTTGGTGCAATTGCATCCCACAAATCCCGTGTTTACCCCCTTTTGGAGTTATTATATTCTATACACACACTCTCTAAAGACTACTCTTCACCGTAAAATGTTTAATGGAAAGCTTCGGTTTACCTTATTATTTAGGGAAATGAAAAATGTAACCACTGTGTTCATTTTATTCAATACAATAGCAAAATGTAAATTCATAATTAATTTTCCTTTTCATATAATTTTCATATCATTTAATAATTTATTAATTTTTATCGCCAGTTATATACATATTTTTAAACACACCAACACTAACACTATCTATGAGAAGGTCTAAGTTTAACAAAAACAATTAAATAGTCAGACATAACCGATTCAAAGCATTGATATCCCAAGTAAATTCCAATTGGTGCCCGGGAACTCGACATTCCCCAATCAAACCCTTAGACCCATCCACATTCCTGCAGTTGGAAGAGACTTACATGTATCACTTCATCAACAAACGTATCCCCAAGTATCACTTCATCAACAGCCACTAGCAAACTACGTCCAAAATCCACATTAAATATGACGGATTGCCAGACTTCGGATCTCCGGCATTGTTGAATGCACCTTGGTTGATCCTGGGGCCTTTACCGAGCTCATCAACAATCTGAACTTGCTGCATATGATTACAATTTGTGCTGTCTCTGTTTTGTCATGTTGGACAGGGCAAACGATGCGGGTGATGGATTGGGTCGATTCTCTTGTGGTCGCTACTGTATCATGTGTGTTGGTAGAGGTTGCTTTGGGAAAGATGGTTGGAAAATCTTTACTGACTACACTACTGGTACTTTGTTTTTAAACGCGAATGAGAGAAAAGACACCAAGCTATTTTTGTGTTTATTTTGATAAAAGAAAAACGAATTTCTCACACAAAACCTAACTTAATTCCAAGCCAATTAAATTGAATCCAGTTGGTATTATGTTATGGACAAATTGATAAACCGAACATTAACAATACCCAAACAATGTGAAAAATTCAATTGAATTTATCAATGAGTATTTTTATTTATTTGCCCGCAAAACTCGGGTATTATTAATACGGCCCAGATTTATCACATTTTTTGTAACATCAATTCTGATTCAAATAACACAAAAATTACCATTTCTACCATTCATTTTTACAGGGAATCTAATATTTAAAACAAACATTTGTTACAATATAGGTTCATGATAATCTAAGGCTACATTAAAAAGTGAAATGGTATCACTAGCTAAATTGGGAATTGCGAGATATTTTCATTTTTAGTTGTTTTATGTTACTTGTTTGTTCTATGTTTTGTAATTTTTTACATATTTAGTGATGCAGTATTTTATATATTATTTGTAATATTAAACAATAGGTGGCGCTAGCCATCTAGAAGGATCCTTTCTCAAGTGCGAGAGGAATTTTTATGGGTTGTCCCTGGTTGAGGGGCGCAGTATGGGAGGGAATGTCTTCAGCTCTCGAATATAGCGGTTCGATTTTTGTACAATGTGTGTGTGCTATGGTGATGTTTATTAAAGTTTAGTTAAGTTTAAAAAAGGTGTAATCCTTGATCCTAACACCACAGCAGCAACCAAGATGTAGGAAATGCAAATGCACGAGAAAGGCACTGCACGCTACCCAGGTTAGTCTTTAGGTTCTCTTAGTTTTTAGGAAGCATGAAACCGAGGACAAGTGAAATTATTGAAGTGTATTATTTTGAATTTTTAGTAGTAATTGAAGTGAATTTTTAGTAGTTATTGAAAAGAATTTTTAGTTATTGGGTTATGAAGTTATTTTTAATGTTAAGAGATTTTAGTTAAATTAGATCTAAAGGATGAAAGAACCTGCATTAAGGTCTGGTAGACCTCTTTATTTTAGATATCAGATATGCAACCACTCGAGTTAAAACTATTATCAATAGTTGTGCTAGTTTAACCCTTTCAATCTTAGAACGCCCAATATTGTCTTTAAATACAAAGGGAAATTGGGGGAGGCTTGGTCAAAAAGAGATAAAAAAATTTAAAAGTTAAACTTGTGTAAACCAGGAGACTCAATCATTTAATATGTTATGATATTAGGAAAAAGTTATGTTTAGAAGATTATAAGTAGAGAAAATGAGTAGAGAACCTTGTAATATCCATGCAAGTTTCCTGAACATCATAAAGTCTAAATGTATATTTAATGTACTCAAGTCCACATGATATGCATGCTTTACCATCTATCACATCAATCTTTGTGAACTGATTTCTCATCGAAAATACTGCGACTCCATAAAAGGATGTAAAACGATGAGAATCCCATATCAACCAGATAATCATTCGTCTTCCTTTTCCTAGCGATTAATTATTCCAGGAATATTAATGACCATTCATGGGCATGGTTCAAGGGCAGATTCGCGAAAAATCTAAGCTTTCGCAAATAGCTGCTGGTGTACATAGACTTCATTGATCGGTGAAATAACCCAGGCGGGTATAGGATAATATTCAGGCTATCTACTCATACTTGCAACATTTATGGGCCCAAGCATAGCATAACCAGTGTCTATGTTTAGCTTAAAGGTTTTAGATGGGCAGTATTTGATGGATTGCAGGGTATATAATAATCCCGTTGGTGTGTATATTTAGGATGGTTGACTTGTGATACATAAAGTTTTACCTCTACCATATATTTTGCATTGTTTACTTACTAATGTGTAATGAGGAAGTTGCATGATTTTTTTTATTTTTTTAATCGATTCCTCTTGCAAAAATAAGCAACTACCCAAAATTTGAGGCCGATCGAGAAATTTTTTGATTGCCAAAAAAATTAACAAAAATCCCCTTTTTAAAAGCGCGCGAAAACGCCAAGAGTTTGGATGTGACGTCATCTTATACTAAACATTGTTGTAAAGCAATGGAGTTGATGGTATTATTGTTGACGTCATCTTATAGTTTTAACAATAAACGTTTTCAGTAACGTGTTTTTTCTCGACTTTTAAATTAAAATATTTAATTACCTGTACATTTTTTTTGAAAAACTGACTGGATATTTCATTTTACCATACAAAAAAACATAGGGAACACTTGTTTGTTTTTGAAAATCTGACACATGCAACTTCCTTATTGTAGGAATTCAATAAATCCTGCTTTTAAGTCAGTAGGTATGTGTCTAATTTTTTAAAAACTGCATAAAACCTTGTTATTTTAAATTTTGTAAACAGAAAAGAAAAGGATTTGTTGATTTTTATTTAGTTTGTGTAATTAGATTTCATTTTAATACTATTGAAAAACACAGTTTCAATTTAAATAACGTATTCAATTAAGTGTGGGGTAGCATAATTTTTTATTTTGAAAGAGAAGGAAGAGAGGAGTATGCATTATTGTTAATTTTTCGTCGATACTTATCCTGGTGGGATATTTTTGTACTAAAAAATTACAATGAAGCAATTATTTCCTAAAATCAATCATTTTAAGACTTGTGTTTAAAGTTTTGAATTTAGATGGTTCTGAAAGTTTTAAAAGTTGTTGATTGTTGGTTATTTAGGGTTTTTAAAGGCAGAACTGTTAGTTACTTCTCTGTATTCTGCTTTTTCTTTCATTGAAAAACTTCAATGCATCCATTATTTTATAACCATTAGAGGGATGTGTATTGCAAAATCCGTAGTATAAAATCTGATATTCTGACCTCAAAATAAATTTTTTTCGATTGAAGATGGCAAAGAATCAGAGAATGTCCCTGAATAAACATCGAAAATATATTCTATTTCGGTTTCCCTCATCAGATGGAAGAAACAAATAATCAGAGAAGAATCTTCCGACTTTTTGCTCCCGATTCCACTCCAGTTGAAATAAAAATTAAATATTAATAGAAATTCCAAAACTTGAGGAAGGAAATTTCAATACTATTTCCACCATCTTTTCTAAGGTATATTACGGAGCAAACCTAATCCGAAAAAAGCGGATATACAAGGCAAACGGAACGCGGTCGAATCAATGAAGGCATTTTTATGTATTATTTTTCTTTGGTTACTCTCTTATAGGGGAGACCGAAAACAAAACAATATGAGATAGCAGAGATCTAACTTTATTTTAAAACTACTGCCTTATTCTGTATTATTCATGAAGTTGGGTATTCCGGTAAATAAACTTTCGGCTTTCTTGTGTTTCATTTCTTAATAAAATAAGCTCCAGTGAAGAGTTTCTTTCTGAAATGTTTTCAGAAAAGTACATTGAGCGTATGAGCACAACATTAAGAGTGTTTGGATATCCATTTTTGGCGGGTAAAGAGTAGGATTCGGTAGAACCTTTGACTTTTAATACATCAAAATATTAGTTTATGTATGAGAGATATTTGTATCAAGCACATTTTGCTCACTGGCTTCAAGTTCCAATAGGTTAGGTATAAGTAGGGTAGGAGTATTGAATATTTTTTTGTTTTTCTCAGATGCTTTAACCCGTTCAGTCCTAGCCTCACCAATTTTCTATTGGGTTCTAAGATGTTGAATATTGGGTGGCCTAGGACAAATAAGATCAACTTCTAAAATCTTGTATTTTGCTGCACGTAATAATTGAAACGTTATTAATTCTGATATGAACTATATAACTGGTATTTTTCTTTACTGTTAAAGCTCTTAGAAAACACACGTGAAACCCACAAACACCCTAAAATAGTATACTTTACATATTATTTACTTTCTCTGTTCATTAAACCTACATTCCCTTTGTTTCTACTGAAACAAAAAACAATTATAAATTCGTGTTTATAAGGCAAACAAATGGTTTCGGTTCACTATTTCTATTAAAACCCTTCATTTTGAAATATTTATTTTTTTAAATATTTTTTTAAATATTTACACACACAACAGATAAATCCATTTACAGTGGTGAAAGGGAGAAAAAACAAGAAATATTAATTGCATAAAACACTTTCACATAACCTTTTAAAAGCACTAAAAGACACCGAAAAAATATCAATTTCATTACATTGCATGTTAAAAATCATGTAAAATCTATTAATAGGAGAATTGGCAATATAATTAAATCTAGAAAATGGACTGACGAAATGATAATTATTGCGTAAATTATAATTATTAACAGAAAACTGAATTAAACACAAAATATCAGGACAATCAAATAAATTATTAAGAATTTTATAAAAGAATAATAAACAAGACAGATCCCTACGAGATTTCAAAGATAGAATATTAAAGAACTTAGCAAGACTAGAAGGAGAAATATCATGAGGGTAATAATTAGTTTTTTTATAAAAAAGATAACGAAGGAAATTATTTTGAACTCTTTCAATATAAATCATTGTGTTATTGTAATGGGGTTCATCAATGGGGTCATGTAATGGGGTTTATGCTTTATAGCCTGAGAATTTTCAGCTCAATTTACTATAAACAGCGGCATTGGATATGTAAAACTATCAGGATAGCCTCACACGTCTTATCAAAGCTCCGATTGTTATTTAATTTATTTATTAGTTAAGTCATTGCGTCATTATGAAATACCTATGTCATGTTAATTTCACACTCATAAAAAAACTAATTAACTGTACCTACTTCATCATGGCACTAGAAAATAACGTTGCTTACTTTATGTGTTTTTATTTTACTTAAAACATCTAGACCGGTTAATTTGTTTAAGCATACTCAAACCCATTTATTCATCAAACATGATGTCTTATAAATGAAAAAAAAAGGATAGTTGTTGGATTGTCTGGTAGAACTATTTCTCAAGCGCATATCTGAATGCAAACATTGCATAATAGCACGCCTTACATCTAAGGGCATGGCCTTATTGACATCAATAGCAACTTCATCTCTTTGTAGAGATTACGTCCAAGTCTGGGCTTAATATATGATAGAGAAGTTCCAGCTACCTTCATTATAGAGTACTGAACACTTAAACCGTGAACACACAAGTTCCAGACGTCTCTCAAGACGATTGATTCAAACTTCGTTTTTATTCCATTCAGGCGCTCAGAAAGAGGTCTGAGTATTGCATAGTCTCGGTATAGTAGACTTGATAGTAAATGACAGAGTTTAAATTTGTTGGTTGTAAATATACCTGTAATAAAAAAACAGATGGTGACATACACTTAACGATATTTTATTTGATAAACATGTCAAAAATACTTTTTATTCAACACAAAATATTCAATTCAACACACAAAGACATTTTTTCTGTAGTCTCGAATGTTTTATGAAAAACTTTACATTGTGATAGTATATTCGTTTAATTTACTTAATCGTTTTCTCAGTTACCATTTTCCCAATAAAATGTATTAATAAAATTGTATGAAAATAAATAATTTTTCAAAAATTTCCTTTATGGGATAAAATAGAATTATTCAATTAAAGAAAAGAGTTAACTTACTCGTAATTCCAACGTTAAATGACATTTTTCTGAATAAATTAAGTATCCTGTTGATTTTACTATCACAGATTTCACTTATAATATATTTCTCATCGTCAAAACCTAAATAGAATTGAGAAATTTAAAATATTTAAGTTCCACATTAATAAAAAATAACTAAAAATACACTTCTGGATTTATAATTAGTCATGGAAATAATTTACATACAACTTAGGTAGACGATATTTTTATTAAAATATATTTTAACTGAAAAAAGTTTGCTACATTTATAAATAGAGTTAATTTTTTTCATTTATCACTTTTAGGGAAGATGTTTTTAACCAATTTGAAAAATAGATTTACCTATTTAATTTTTAGAAATGTTTTGCATAACGTCGCATGTTTTCCTTATTATTTCCCAGCCCTAATTACTTTGAAGGACAGTGATAAACTTCAACTATAGATATACAAGACGATTAAATTTTATAAATATGTCATGATTATAAAAATAAAGAGTTTGTTAAATTAATCACCTGTAAATAGGTAGGTTTCAAAAGGAAACTTAAAAGCTACCTAATATATGGTTACTTTATAGGAGTTATTACAAGAATAAATTCATCTCACCTGCCTTTCCCCAAAAGTACCTCCATAAATCTCTTCTCAAAACTGCACATTCTAAATTTTCATTCAAACGTACTATGCATACTTAATTTTCATCTAGGTTTCATTCCACAACTAGTATGGATCGTTTACTACACTTAACCCGAAATTCAGACATCTCCAAGTGAATCTACAGCCCTCCAAAGGCACAGAAAAGTATCTCCTTCCATTCATTCATGCATCCATTTGGCCATTTCAAGGGGTATTTATGCTCTTTCCGCAGGAAAGCAGACACCATCACTCATCGGCGTTTTGCCGGGAATAAACCGTGTTATCTTTCCCCAGCAATAATAACTGGAACACTCCCCACTTGTTTGCGTTGTTTTATTAAGGCAGAGGGTATGTTATCCAGAACTGGGACCTAATGGGGTAGTTGAATGTTGTTTCTTCATCATTCAGAAAAAAAAATCTAGGCTCGAAAAATATTTTACGTATTATGTTGTCTTCAAAATAAAATTATGGGTAAAAGTGATTGACGATTTTCATTCCATGACAACTATCAAAATCGAGTTTAAAATGGTAATGATTATGCTTATCGATAGAAAGTACTGACTCAATATTTAATTATTGTTTTTCTTCCATCTTTAATTAGCTTTTATCTTTATTTATTTCAATTTTGCTTCCACTCAAAAACATATTTGTTCTAAGTTCATTTAAATACCATAAAACTAATCCAAATGGGAAAAGAAAGTTCGAAATGTTTTTAATTAAGTATAATATTTATTTTATGCTCAAGAATCTGAGTTTTTTAAGCTTAAAAAGTCCTCATTGAAAACTTCATAACTTGTCAATTGTTGTTGATTGTTTTTGTGATATTCTTATTTATAAAGCTATTAGGATATTACTATTTTGATAAGTATTAAATCTTTACCAACAAGAATACATTAATGAATAATTTATAAGGAATTTGTAAAATTGATCAAAAAATAGAATTTAAATGAAATCTCTTGGCCGGATTAACATTTCAAAAGAAATTGGTCGATATGTTTTGTTTCTTTTGTTGATAATTCTGAAATCAAGTCTCACTATATCATGATATAAGAAATAAAAATTTCTTTCAAAAACTTTAAATTATACGATTTATTAATTTTACTTTGAATAAATACATATTTTAAATAATGCAATAAAACTTTTTAGATTATTGTTTTCATAAAGCATTCGTAGACTTTCAAAAAAAAACTTTCATTCCATAATTATAAACAAAGTAAAATCATTTAATGGACTGCCAACCAAACATTTATGAACCATTATGTTAAGAAGTTTTTGAAAACATTAAATTCAACTGGTTATAAAAGTAACTATGATATTTAAAACTACTTAAAATAGTTGCTAATTTTTGCTATCAGTGCATTAGTTTACTATGCAACGAGGGCGGCGGGCGAAATAAGCTAAACTATAATATAAAATCAAACATTAATATAGACAACTAGTATTATTTATTTATACGGGGATATGTGTTTTAAATTATTTCTTGCCTTCCTTAGAATTGTTTGTTAGATCTATTAAAACATGTGTAGTCATTTTGAAATTAAGTTATTTACATGGAAAACAGGCTTTTAAAAAATCTCAAAGCGTAGCTAAATTCTTTTGAAGATCGTCCAAAGAGCAAAAAATTCTATGTTATCCCATCCAAGTTTAGAAAAGAAGTAATTTTCCTTGGAGTACAATAGCAGACTATTTACTCGAAATTTTTTACATAAAAAATAAATGCTGCAAGATGGTTCTACTAGAACCAGTCTTTTGCCTTGGAAAGTCGTGCTTGGAATTCTTTTGAAAGGCACTGATGACTTTATGTAACAATTTGGGAGTTTTCTGGTTAAGAGTATGTTCTACAAAGTAGCAGTACGTGTCACTACAACATGCCCATACAAAATGTTTCACAAAATTGCACGGAATCTACTGAGTCACAAGAGATATATAGAACTCACAGATCTCTTTATTTTCGTTGTATTTATTTATACAAATGTTATCAATACTAACATAATATACTATACCCTGCCTTGGGCCATGCGTCATAAAAACTCAATCAACCAACCAACTAACATAATATAAATGATACCATTAAAACTAGTCATAACAGAACCTAATATTTGGGTAACCTTTATTTTTAATTATTATTTTCATTATGGCCGTCGCCATCTTATTTATGCTGCTTATTGTATAAAGAACTTATCAATACATAGATGATTTGTTATTTTTATCTTAATGTTTTCCTTTCAGAGTTAGAGGTCACTTGTGTTACGCCTTTGACGGGGTAATAATCTGATTATTTTAATTTATATTTTACATAATAATTATTCTTTTTATCACAAATCCTTTATTTTTCTTTAAATTTAGTTTAGCAATTACTTTGTAAAATCAACGTGCTGTGGTTTAAAACGGCACTGAAAAAAACCGTTGCCTAACGACTAAACAGCTACACTCAATGAAAACTGCGTTGGATTGAAAATCCTACTGAATTCTCAACATTTCATTTGAAAACAAGCACCTAACACATTTTTTCCTAATTTATTATCAATCAAGTTTAAAGGGATCCAATGACCATATATATTTAGTTGTATTTTACTCTTATCCTCCTCCTCTTTTGAAAATATCTGCATTTTTCAAACAAATTTAATAAGTTAATATGTCTAAAATATTATAACTTTATTTTACCTCCTCAACTACCTGGAATTCGCTCTCTTCCAACCATTCTTGATTTTTAAAAATATTAGTACAAATTTAATATATAAAAACAACAGTCTGTTGGAAAACCTGCTATGTATTCAAAGTTCCTTTGTCTTAGTTTTGTTTAAAATTGTTTATGATTCCTCTAGATCATGATGAGTACTTCACTATTTTTCTTAATTTTTTAAAACTGAAATATTAGTTCTACCAGTCCTGGGTTCCATTTGAAATTGCTATAACAGATTTACTCAAAAGAGAGAAAAGTACGTTTAGCAGGTGTGGAAAGCGTGGAAAGTAAAAGACTAAGATGGTAAAGGAACTGAAGATTCCATTTAAATATTATAAACCTCACATTCTTGTATTTATTTAAATAAAATGCGAAATATTCTATTAACTCTCTCCAGATTTATAATAGAATCAATAGAAATGCTTCTCCATTTCTTTTCACTCGTGAAACTCCGCTTTATATTTTCAATATTTTAAGAAGACTATTCGAGATATTTTGTTCTTTTTACCTGAAGTTAGTCACAGTAGAAAGACTGAATTGAATTTTAAGGTGTCGCATAAATTTACAAAAATATATTTTTCTTCTTTTAACTCTTCTGATGCTTCTTCAGTGTAGTTCTTTATTTGGGAAAAAGGTCTATTTCTTTGTACATGCACACTGTTTAAGCTTTTCTTATGCATTTTTTTTCTATTATCAATAGTTTTTCTGTTAGTATAACTGTTTCTTCCACTTCTTTAAGAAATCGAAATCATGTGTTGAATTTTTTGTTAGATAATTAAAAGGTTATTCTTAGAAACCGTCGACCAAAATTGTTTTTCAGAATAGAGAGACTAGGGCAGAAATGTCCTAAATTGCTAAATAAAATGAGGCATTTTTTTTAAATTTTCTACTCAATAATGTACAAAATTTAAGTGTCGTAAACGTGGCTCGATCATTAAGGAAAAATCAAAACCTGATATCATATACTGTAATCCCCAGGTCTTTGTTTTTGTCTAGTATTTAATTTTTAAAAAGGGTCAATACCTGGACCTGAGGACTAAAGATGTGATGAAGTGCTGTTAACCAGATTACACACATTAACTCGCACAACTATTGTTCTACATAAGAGAAAAAACAACATTTACATTTGAACGGCGATTTGAAACCCCTATCTACTAAAGTTGGAAGTCATGTGAAAATATTTCAAAATCATGAATATCATAATTTAAGAAAACGCGGTTTTATAAATTTATCAGTGAAATTATACGAGTCTATCAATTTTGTGTAGGATGATAATTAAGGAAAATCAAATAATATCTAGTTGTTTGCGTATGTTTTCTTTTCATCGAATATGTAAATAAATTAATTATATTTTCTCTTCCAGGAGAATATGCTCGTATCTAATTCTTGCTAAACAGTCTCAAAAATTTTTAAATTTATACTTGCTAATCAAATTACCGATTAGGAAATGCAAAATTAATTTAGTTTGCTTCAATATTTAGTATGGGTAAATATCGAAGTCGGAAGAGGAGTTTAATACTTTTACCTGTCTGCATTTTTCTTCTTAATTTGGCACCAGAGTCAGCTCATTTGCTTGAAAATTAGTTGAGAAACATTACTTTTTGTAACTCATCAATCAGAAAATGGCGGAAAATGACCAATTTTCAGGAATTTTTCTGGGGTCCCTTTTTTAGTAAAAATTCTGAAAAAAATTGTGGTAGTATTTCTTATGGGTAATTATCGAAAGAAAAATTTTGAAAAAATCCATGACCTAAGAGCACATGGCGAGTTGGCGTGGTCGAGTTGGCGTGGAATGGGCCAAGTGTGTTATTGAGATTTAATTATTAAGTTTGGGAAATGATAAAAGAATTAAATTAGAAATGATTGGTTATTTTAATAAACTACACAAAAAAGCGCACAGAATCTTAGCGCTTTAAATTTTACAACATAAAAAATAATATTTTGACATTATACATAAAGGATATTTAAGAAAAAATATACTTTCCTTTTTTTGTTTGATACAAATTATCTCCACTTAATAATAAGAAGAAAGCTAAATGTATACAATTAATTTATTAATTTTGAATCATGGTTTGATAAACATTTGCTTTTCAACACATTCACTCGTAAAACAATTGTCTCCTGTTTTAAAACTAGTTAGCAAATAAAGTCAAAAAATGTCAACAGCTTTCGTTTTCCCATCAGAAGGTGTAAATATTTGAAAATTGACTTTTCTATGCACCATATGAAGAGATAGCTTGTTTATTTGTCATCCTTTATGATTTTCTCATAAAAATAGCAGCCTTGCGATACCGGCATCGCGAAACTTAATTGAATACTGGAACTGGAATATACGCGTTGATGAATTAGATTCAAAGCGAGTAAATAAATTGGACTATTTCTGTAATTTCTAACAAAAAAACCGAATCCATACTCTATTTTAGTCAAAAAGTATTGATGTAATGTAATTTTGTTTACCTTAATTTTACATTTATTAAATGTACTTATTCTTGCTATCTTGTTTCAAATGTAAATTGTAATACCAAGAATCGTAACTTTACGAGGTAAATTTACTTAAAATTATATTTTTATTCACTTATTATTTCTCTTATCAAGCACTCTAGGCTAATTCTGTCAATTTCCACCATTTTTATATATTTGGAGCTGCATTCCTTCACATATTTCTATTGACTCATATATTTTTCACTCAGTATATGGGAAGCATTGGTGGGATTACCAACTAGGCACCCTTGGGAGAAAAAATCCAGTAACCAGATAATATAATGAACTGATTTAAAAACTCAAAATGTATAATGTAAATAATTTATACATTATAACATATTAATGAAACAGCAGTTAAACATTAATTTTTCAAAAAAAGCACGCAATATGCAATTAATTATCTTTATTGGCTGAGTCATTCAAGAAGTATTAGTTCTAAGATAAAAAAAAGAAAAGATCTTAAGAAAAGGCAAAGATAGCGCATGAGTGAAATTTACACTACGCAGGCTTTACTGCATGTCAACTTCTACGGCTGAAAAAGGAGTTTTACAGTAATCAACTGTAGTGTCGTTTTTCCCTTAGTGATCAAAAGCTCATAAATTGAACACAAAAAAAATAACAATTACGCGTCATGGAAAACCTTGAAACAATACTTAACTTAGAAAAAAGCCTCCCCTGACTATGTCGTGTTCAAGCTAAACTTACGGACTTAATCAACAAAAGAAACACAAGAAAAAGGGGATTAATAAAAGACTGTATGCTTCCCAATAAACTACCGTACCCCTAAAATTAAAGCCAGAGTCCCAGAAACCCACATTAAGGTTGAAACAAAAGTTTATGGGCGAGGGCAACACAAATCCCCATAAGTGGTTTGTCGTTCTAATCTTCTTTACACGTCTTTCGGTAATCCTCTCACTAAAATGAAAAAAAAAAGAAAAAGTCACAAGGAAAAACAAGACCCAGAGTTTTATCGGAGAGAGATAAAAAGGGAAACGTGGACTCAGTTAAAATAAGAGTTCTCCCCCAGGGAACGGCGAAGGCAAAATGAGCAGTTTAAAGCAACTGGATCCTGTGAATAGGGAATAGGGTGTTCTCCATTCCGGATCTCACTTCCAGTTTCGCAGATAGTTGATCGAATCTTCCAGGGGCAAATTGATTTTAGTTTTGGTGTCCGATGCACCCTTTCGGGAGGATGCATTTGCGTCTAGTTACGCGCTGAATCTGCAAGTGATTGGGGGATGGGGGAGAGGATAAGTGGGTGTATGGGAATATCCAAAAGCAACAGTCGCTCGGGATCATGTTGTTTTTTAAGGTTGGATTTTGATAAAATGCATAAAAGTTTGATAAGATATACTGTATGAAAGTTGTACTTTATAAGGCAGATGTTTTGAGAAAGATTTTAGATTAACTATTGAAATTAAACACTCACGTCTCTAGCACTCTATACTATATATGCTACGGGCAAAGGGATTATTTGGGCATTATTAATAATGACCAGAGTAGAAACGGGCAAATTGATAAATTTCATTCATAAATTTCGTTGAATTTATCACATTGTCTGGACATTATTAATAATGCCCAATTAATCACTTTGCCCCATGTATATTTACAACAAACCTTAAACTATAGTCATACAGCCAGGAGAAAAAATTTAAACAGACAGATAAACGAAACTATGAAAATATTTACAAATCCAAATGGGGTAACTACTTGGAGTTTCCACAAAAGCTTTTCACTTCAGCGTTTATGAATAACAGTTATCCCTAAAGTTGAATGGAAAAATCATTTCCATAACAAACGCAACAATGTTGCAAGACTTCATAAGTGTTTCTCCTAGCGGTATGACTAAATATCTCGAATAGACCAATAGTCCAGTCAAATAGTATTTATTTTGGGAAAATTTTGGGGTAGAAGATATTTTTCGCTATCTGTATGTATTTTGGGGTGCTGAATCCGAATCTGAGGTTTGCCAACAAAATTTCGTGACGGAACATTGTGAAAATTCGAAAAAATGGAAAAAATTCGCCCCTTTTTTTCGTTTTCGGCCCCTAGAACATTACCTTTGCGCTTCTAAGCTAAACAGTCAGTCCAAAAAATAAAGAACACTAACCAAGCTACAAAAAAGTCAATTACAACTTTTCTCTCAGACGCATAGTTTCGCCGATAGAGCACGTTGAAAAAGGGGCTATTTTCGTTCGATTGGTAAGAAATCAAAAAAATGTCACTAGTGTCTCCTAAAAACCGTATTTTTGGAACAGGATACTATAAAAACTGCCTAAATAATATTTCACATGAAATTAGCCATCTAAAAACTCCAATAATGATTACTCAATGCATTTTTGTTCGGTGATTTCTCTTAAGAACGAAAGTTCGACAGGAGATAATGGTATTTCTATAACTAAGTTGCTACTTCGAAATTACTTGTAAAATTTTTCTATTGACTGCTCTATATGTTTTTGAGGGTGCTGAATCCGAATTTGTGGTTTGCCAACAAAATTTCATGACGGAACATTGAGAAAATTCGAAAAAATGCCAAAAATTCACCAATTTTGTTCGTTTTCTGCCCTTAGAACATACAGTTTGCATTTCTGAGCAAAACAGTCAACACCAAAATAAAGAAGAAAAAACAAGCTACAAAAAAGTCAATTACAACTATTCTCTCAGATGAAGGGTTTGGACGCTAGAGAACGCTGAATATTGGGGAGTTTTTGTTCCATTGGTGGAAAATTCATAAAAAGTCACTCGTATCACCGAAAAACGGCCTGTTTTGGAACAGGATACTATAAGAACGGCTTCAATTGTGTGTTACGCCCATGAAATCATCGTTCTGCATACTCAAATGTTAATTGATAAATAATTAAACATAACAATAAAATACGACCATTAGCAACATTTTGGGATTACTGTAATATTGCTCATTGTTAAAGGCTTTAATAGTGCATTAATTAATTAAAGGCACGATTTATTTCATGTAGTACCTATTTTTCTATATATTACTTTGATTAAAGCCTTTAACAATGAGCAATGTTACAGTAATCCCAAAATGTTGCTAATGGTCGTATTTTATAGTTATGTTTAATTATTTATCAATTAACATTTGAGTATGCAGAACGTTGATTTCATGGGCGTAACACACAATTGAAGCCGTTCTTATAGTATCCTGTTCCAAAACAGGCCGTTTTTCGGTGATACGAGTGACTTTTTATGAATTTTCCACCAATGGAACAAAAACTCCCCAATATTCAGCGTTCTCTAGCGTCCAAACCCTTCATCTGAGAGAATAGTTGTAATTGACTGTTTTGTAGCTTGTTTTCTCTTCTTTATTTTGGTGTTGACTGTTTTGCTCAGAAATGCAAAGTGTATGTTCTAAGGGCAGAAAACGAACAAAATTGGTGAATTTTTGGCATTTTTTCGAATTTTCTCAATGTTCCGTCATGAAATTTTGTTGGCAAACCTCAAATTCGGATTCAGCACCCTCAAAAACATATAGAGCAGTCAATAGAAAAATTTTGCATGTAATTTCGAAGAAGCAACTTAGTTATAGAAATACCATTATCTCCTGACGAACTTTCGTTCTTAAGAGAAATCACCGAACAAAAATGCATTGAGTAATCATTATTGGAGTTTTTAGATGGCTAATTTCATGTGAAATATTATTTAGGCAGTTTTTATAGTATCCTGTTCCAAAAATACGGTTTTTTGGAGATACTAGTGAAATTTTTTTGATTTCTTACCAATCGAACGAAAATAGCCCCTTTTTCAACGTGCTCTATCGGCGAAACTATGCGTCTGAGAGAAAAGTTGTAATTGACTTTTTTGTAGCTTGGTTAGTGTTCTTTATTTTTTGGATTGACTGTTTAGCTCAGAAGCGCAAAGGTAATGTTCTAGGGGCCGAAAACGAAAAAAAGGGGCGAATTTTTGCCATTTTCACAATGTTCCGTCACGAAATTTTTTTGGCAAACCTCAGATTCGGATTCAGCACCCCAAAATACATACAGATAGCAAAAAATATCTTCTACCCCAAAATTTTCCCAAAATGACCTTATTTTAGGACAATTTGACTGGACTGCAAATAATTTTGAAAATTTTCATAACCCGATTGTAGTGATTATCGCTTTATTTCAACTTTATCTTTTTTAAAAGTCATGTCTCTCCACTTCTCAAAACGTGAAAAAAAGTAAATGTCACAGCTTTTTCCGAAAAATTTACAACTCGACGCACTGTGTTCTCTCACAGCGGAAAAAAGTAAGACGATAAGTTGTTTTGTATTCCTGAAATCTCTGACGCATTCCATCAAAATTGGTATTTATATTAATAATTGCAGGATGTTTCATTTTTATAAAAAATTGGATTCAAATATTTGTGGGACATAAACTATTTTAGCTTTTAACGTGAGTTATTTAGGCGAATGAGAGATCCTATGAAGTTGGGTTAGTTCAATAAGCGAGGAAAATGAATAGCAATTTGAGGGGTTTGAACCCCTGAAATCCCCTCCCCCTTAGAAACGGCCCTGACTAAACCCATGTAAAAGGTTCGTGCCAAAATCTCACGCATAAGAAACTGCCAAGACCTAGCTTGCTTCCATCCTGATGCAGAGATATCCAGCCATCGTCATCTCTAAGACTATGCAAGACCCTTCTCTTGCAAAGAATAATAAGCCCACTTTTATCCATTCATTGATCGCGGACCGTTAAGGCACGCAACTGTCACCTTATCTACCCTCAGAAGGAGAAATCCCGCTGACCGGAGAGCTAATCCTCTTACACCGCGAGAGAGCAATCCATAATCACGAATTAATAAGTCGCGATATTTTCCCGCCGACTCGATTAATTAAAATTCAGGAGCAATCCCTAATGAAACTCGCGAGGCGTTTAAGCGGCACATTGGCGCGACATTAGTGGCCGACTAATCAGGCAAACATCAATCTGCTCTGGGGGCCGCCGCAAAGCCCCGCGTCTTTTAATATCCTTCTGGTTGGGCAAACATTTAGGGGAGGGCAAACAAGAGGGTATTAGGCCGGTGGGATCAGAAAAGGTTGATTGAATGTAAAGGATGATTGCTAACGAGAACTTTTGAATCAATGACATGCATTCCCTACTCATGTAATTGTCCACCGTTAAGGTACCTGACTACGTTCAAAACCGATTTTCGACCAAAATTTCGAAAAAGTTTTATGTAGTAATCTGAAAATTTGGACATTGCCCTTTCTAAAACAGTCTTTGGTTTGTCTCCAGACAATCTAGAAGCTGGGATATTTGGATTTGAAAAAGCCTTGTTGCCAGCTTTTCCAACTTTAAATGCGTTTTTCTCTAAATGCTGTTTTTGACCAAATTGACTCACCGTAACAATGATTACTTCAAATATAATTAATATATTTTCAGGAAAATTGGTATGATGGTTCCTATAGATGTTTAGTAGTGGCTGAAGCAGGATTTATGTTTTACTTCAATAGAAAAAATTTTGGAAGATCTTTTCCATTTTATCATTATTGTGAAAAATTTCGAAGCTGCATTTAGTATTTACGTAATCATTTCAATCTTTAGGTAAAAACGAATTCAACTTTAATCCTGCTTCATCCACTAACATACAGGGTGTCCTATAAATGTTGGGTCACACTTCTAGGGGGGATAGTACCCACCTAGACGAGTCAGAATCACATAGGATATGGGGTTCCCAGACCAAATCCCAGGGAGTTAAAAATGGAGCGACACCCCAAAAAAATTATTGAAAAATTCAATTTGTAGAAGAGCTACTATTGGTAAAAATTTAATTATGGTGTCAAAAATTGTGGTTTAGTATGATCTTTAAAATTATCTCAAAAGTCTTCACTTTAAAAAATTTTTTTATTATGAAAAAAGTTAAAAAACCACAAAAAAATGTGAAAATTCTGCCAAAACTTCATTTTGTATTTCGAAATCCTTCCTTTTGATTTTATAATCTGAAATATCATAGTTGTAAACCCTTAAGTCCAAAGTGTCAAGTAAAAACCATCAATATTAAATGCTTGAGAGCCTGTTAAAGCATGGTTTAAGTCCGTTTTTTGGGTCCGCTAACGGCTAATAATTTCTTTAAAATTAAATAACGTCTTGAAAATAAAAAATAGAACAAAATACACATTAGTAAAGAATTAACCTCTTAGTTTGATTTAAAGTACTTACTCATAACTAATTTTTTTTCTTTGCTCAATCAATAGCACTAGTTAAATAAATATATTTTATTGAAGCTTTAAGGTTTGAAAACAAAACATTTCATGCAGATTTCGTAGAATGTAAGTTTATATCATCCTTAGAGGTAATGTAAAACATCATTTTACCTATAGAGCGAATGAATTAAGAATTTAGAAGATACACAATTCCTTAGAAAGAACCAACAAATAAAAACAATGAACTAACAAGTGATCACTTAATACCATTAAAATAGTTCCTCATATGAAATTTTGATACTTATAAAGCTATTTAACTTTTAAATAAATCACAAATAAAAAACACATTTAACATAAAAAGAAAATGCCTCTTGACTTCAGCTTTTTTAAAAGAAACAATTTTCAGAAGATTAAAAATACATCATTCATAAAATTAAACAGTTAGACAGATATTTTAAATGAAAAAAAACGTTGCTTATAGGCTCATCTTACCAAATCCAATATCAGTATGATGTTATCAATATATGTAAAAAGCATGTTTTTAAAGTACACCTATTTTAGATATCAACCTTATAACATAGCTGCCAACCTGATGGGGGAAAAGAGTACTTTCATAGACTACACATGGAAACACACCCACCTTTTTTTCCAGTCACCATTTAAAACTTAGGCTGCTTTTTTAGTTTAGAGTAGAACTACGAAGCACAAATAATTTAGATAAAAACCTAAAAGAGAAGTCTAAAGAAACAAAAACAACATCCCCCTTAAAGTAAATAACAAAATCCTCCATAAAATATAACTACAAGCGTCCAAAAGGATTTAAATATTAATCATGGTTCATGCTCCATTACCACAATAGAAATTGGTGCTTTTTCTGGAAAAAATTAAACGTAAAAAAGAATGTAACCACTCGTCTCACTTTTAATAACATATTCTTTGAATGATAAATTGTTCTTAAAATGGCTTTATTATTTTATTTTGCTTGTCTTTTACGATTGCCACATAAGTATTAAAACATTTTTAAAATTTTGGGAAAAATCAGATTATCGGAGAAGAAAACAAAAATAATAGTAACTCTGATAAAATTGGAGTACTTGCAGCTATGTTATAAGAACACCTCATTTTACGCCTGGATTACTCTTTAAACTTGAAAACGGAATGTGTGAACTAAGAATTAGAAAATAAGTATTATTTGATAAATCTCATAACATGAAATAACAAATTTAAGTTATTTCAAAGCAGGAATAAAGTTCTATTCCTCAAATAAACTTTTTTTTAAAGAATGATTTGCAAGTCTCACTTAAAAACAAGATATCCTAAAAAAAACACTAATTCAACAAGTATTTGAAAACAACAATAATTTCGTATCAACTTTGGCAAAAAAAAAGAGCTCGTGAGAGCTCAAGCTAACTCCTTTTTTAAAAAGTTAAAAATCAGACGTAAAAAAGCATTACACTGTCATAATATATTACATTTTTACACTGTACAAATGCTGAACTTGCAGTCAAATCCTTGAACAATCAGTCAATGCCTTGCTCAGCATTTCTCACAAAATGTTCGATTTGATTAGAAGCTAAGTTTCATTCTTGTTACGTCCTTGCATTCTGGAAGAAGAACTGTAAAGAAACCACAAAATAATTAGTTTTAAAATAAACATTTTTTACACATTTTAATATCCAAAAACATAATTCTATAAAAAGTAATAGTTTAACTGATTCAATAAAAATTATCAATTGACATTTAAATACATCAAATCTGATGGATTTACCACACAGCAAATTCTTTAAGATAGATGCATCAATTGAATGCCAAACAATTTTATTTGCAGTTTAATGATGGTTGGTTGGTTGATTGGTGTTTTATGGCGCATGATCCACATCAGTATATTATATGCCAGACAAGACAGTTTAATGAAGTCAAAGTCAAATAATAAAGTAATAAGTACTAAATTACTGGCAGTTTTAATACTAACAAAAAGTATGAATTTTTAAGCCAATTAGAAAACCAAATTAATACTGCTCAGGGACCAATCCAAGATTTTAAACTTAACCCCCATTTTTGTGAAAAAATTCCAAGATCTTTTTAATTTTTGTGAAAAATTGTAAGATCTTTTTAATTTATGTGAAATTTTAATACTATTTTGCAATGGAAACTAAAAATTACTATAAGCAGCATTAAATTACTTGTTTCTTCAGTTTTATAGAAATTTAAATACTCAATTAACTATAAACAATTCACATATAATTTAAAAATAACTTTGTGAAGGTGTCGTTTTTATTCATGCATTTTTTGTGAAGGTGCTAATAAATGGTACCTGCTGATGTATAAACTGCATTAAAACCATTTAAACTTTTGTGGACTTAAGGGATGAAATATACAACTTTAATCACAATTAGAGTTCAACTTTATAAGCAAAAAAGTACCAACAATTCTAGGTAATCTAACACTAAAATTTAAAAAATTAAATATATGTTTCAATTATAACAGGGTTGCTACTCAAATCCTAAAGCGAAATTCCCTTAATTTTTCCTGTCCACCCCTCTCTATACATCACAAACATTTTTTTTTCAAGCTTTTATCAACAAGTGATAAATTTCCACCTCTAATTGGATGCTCTGATCAATGTTGTTTTTTCTCGCATAATGACCAGAAAATGCGGAGAAGCTCATATTTCGGATTGACACTCTGAAAGAACTGTATTTTTCCTGTTTTTATAGGGGATTATCAAATTCGCTGTATTTTCTATGTTTTCCAGGTTTTCACTGTTGAATAGTACCCCTGTATGAAATAACTATAGTGAATAATATTCAAAGGTTCCTAAAAAAGGAAATTTGGTGCCTAATGGAGTTTAATAGACCAAATATTAATTAATCAATACCATACTGCCTAAGTCAGACAATCGAAAAAGGAGGGGGGAAAGTAACTTACTTTTAAATAATGCTTGAAAGCTTTTGGGTCAGAGGCTAGAGCTTGACAGTACTCCTCTATCTTTTCATGAGACAGGGAGAGAGTAGGCAAGTAACTGCTCTTTAAGTAAGTAACAAGTTCAGCTCCTCTTTTGTCCAAGACAGTCTTCAAGCAGGAAGCACTTTCAGAAAGGGCCAAGATCGTTTGAGCATCATTCAAATCAAAAGTGTCCTTCAAAGGAGCCATGAAGCATGCAGGCACAATGTGATGATACATGAAGTCAACAAAAACAGCGTTGTCACCTCCTCCCCAAAGTTCAACCATTTTCTTTAGAATGCTAAAGCAATTCTTCTGAGCCTATAGAAAAGAACCATTTTTAGTCAAAGCTGTGTTTTATAAATCAAAGATAAATAACAGTGTATTAATTAACCCATATAATTAATTCACAAACTAAATCCTTCTTTACACATCCGTTTGTGTCTCTAATGGAATCCTAATTAGTTTCAATAAAATTAGTACCATATTACAAACAAAGCTAAGTTTTAATAAATAGTTTTGATGATAGTGAAGCATTAAAGGCATTTTTGTTCTCTGAAGTGTAGAATGATAAGAAAGCAGATGGTTGTAAATAACACTGTTCTACACTGAAAAAATTTCCTTGATGAAAATAGTCATTTCTTATAGATTTTGGGTCGCTGAATACGAAAATCACCATTAAAATTCTCAATTGACTCAGGATTTTTGGGGAACAGCCCCTCCCCCTTTTCACGTTTTTTAACGACTTTATAACTTTGAACCCGATTTTCAGGGTCAAAAAGCATTGCTTTAATCTTCAAATTGCCCCCCAGGGGACAAGAAAAGTTCAAATTTATAAGATATGATAAATTTATAACAAATGGATAGGTTTAAGGGGTAGTTAACCCCCTAAGAATGCAAAAAATTAGCTAAAAATTATAGAGGTTTTTATACGCTATTTTTTCCTCCTATTTTTTACGCAATTCCCGTTTGAAGGGTCCTAACCCTTCCCCAAGGACCCAAATTTGATGGCAATATGCAGCAATGATTTTTGCTAAAAGCGGTTGAGGTGAGAGCGCCCCCAGAGCACCCACGGAAGGGTTCAATGCCGCACTTAGAGTTTAACTGTGCTGTACAAAAAAAAATTTGAAGCCACTTACTGAATTTCAGCTGATTCTTGTGTAAAATGATCTGCTGAATTCAAATATGACACCCATTTTCCTCCATCACCCTCAGTTTTTAAGGGGATGCCCCCTAATTGTTATCCACAGCCGTGCATCTTGAAACATGGAATCCTCACTCCCAAAAACCGGTCAGTTTTTAAAGAACTGAAGAGTTTCTACTTAGGATACACCCAAAATATAAGAAAAACATCATTTGTAATCTTTTCAAAATCATCGATATTAATTCCTGAACTCGCGAGCGCCTTCGCGATTCTGGAAGTCTTCCGAACTCTTCCGCGGGGACTTCTGGGAGGCTAACACCTCAACCGCTTTTAGTAAAAATTATTGCTGCATATTGTCATCAAATTTGGGTCCTTGGGGAAGGGTTAGGACCCTTCAAACGGGATTTGCGTAAAAAATAAGAGGAAAAAATAGCGTATAGAAACCTCTATAATTGTTAGCTATTTTTTTGTATTTTTAGGGGGGTAATTACCCCTTAACCCTATCCATTTGTTATAAATTTATCATATTTTATTAATTTGAACATTTCTTGTTAACTGGGGAGCAATTTGAAGACTAAAATAATGCTTTTTGACCCTGAAAATCGAGTTTAAAGTTATAAGGTCGTCGAAAAACGTAAAAAGGGGGAGGGGCTGTTCCCCGAAAATCCTGAGTCAATTGAGAATTTTAATGGTGATTTTCGTATTCAGCGACCCAAAATCTATAAGAATTGACTATTTTCATCAAGGAAAAAATTTTGAAGGTCAAATTTGTAGAACAGTGTAATCTAAACTACTAGACTCAACTCTTAACTATGAATTATTTAGATTTGACTAGATGACTTTTTTTTGACATATATGATTGATGTTTCAAAAGCAACTGTTAAGGATATGAAGACAATATATTTTCGGATAAAATAGTAACACTTGAGTAATGATAAATAATTAAAAAATCTTGTCAATTGCGTTTTAAAAACATTCTTTTACATTAAAAACGTATTCTTATAAACAGTTGTTGTAAGTTCCTTACCACAGGATCAGGAAAGTTTACAGCTCCTTGAATTACTGTTAACAAAATCCTTTCTACATCTTGCATACCTGAATAAAACAAAACCTCTCATTATAATTTTGATTTGGTAACTAAATAATCTCATTGCTTATATATGATTAAGGTTGAACAGTAATTTGTTTTTGAAATATAAGAACTCAATATAAATTCAATTTTAAGATGCAATAGCCATATAAAATGAAAATCTATCTAGAAATTTAAATTTGTTCCTGGCATTACAGACAGATTTACAGATATTGATATTAATTACATTATTAGTTATATTTTTTCAGCAGATGCAATAATGTTTAAACTTACTCTGGGAAGCTATAACTTCAGTTATATTATTGGTAACGATAACAGCAATAAAAACAAAGTAGCTTCGTTGAAGAAGTTGTCGCTCAGTTTGAGCTGGATGATCATTCTCATCAATAGGAACAGATAAGGCATTAAATATTGCAGTAACAAAAGGCATGAATATTTGCTGCACAAATGGAACTACTTCTTTCTGAAAATGAAAGCAAAAACTCAGGCAAACTTAAAATAACAATTTCAAAGGTAGAAAGGAACAAAAGTTTGCCCTTCATCTTAGAAATTTGAGTGCAAATTTAATAAATATGCTTATTTTTACTTAAATTTTCTTTTGCATTTAGAAATATGTTGTAAAGTTTATCAGAGTTTGAAATTCTAGATTGTATTGATTTTAAGGCAAAATTAAAGCTAAAATTTTTCACATATTTTAAATCCAGTTGGAAAAAATCCTGGAGATAATTGGGGGAACTGCTGAACTAGTAAAATCTTTAGAAGAATGGATTTAACTTTTTTTAAATGTCAAAAATTCAAATGTGAGTTATAAATTTTTGCAACTTGTATACCTTGAATTTAGTTATCACTTGGTTAATCAGAGGAATGAATTCTTGAATACTACGTATATCAGAGGACTTCAGCAGCTGCTCGGCAGCTATGGGGAAGTATGGCAGTACCTCAGACTCTAAGCATACTACCATACGATGCAAGTATTGCCGCACAGCTGACTGTAAAACTGCCTGTTCATATGGAAGCTAAAAAAATTAATTAAATCATTAAAAAATTACAAGACAAGAATAAAACAAGTTTGACAAAACAATTATGCTATTTTACTTCTCTTGTGGCTAAAGACTAAAATATCCCAAGAAAAATTTTAAGTTGGTAAAAAGTTTTGAAGTATGCTAAAGAGTGATTAGCTTTTACATTTTTGAAAATCAAGAACATACATTTGTGGAATTTCAAAACAACTCCACAAGAAAACAAACTTAAAACTATTATTTTTTTAAATAAAAAAATTATGAGCACCTTTAATTCGGTTATTCTTTTTAACAGATAAACTTACCAGGCATGTGATTGCTCAAGAAAGAAATTATCTGAATTTTTTTAGAAGCGTCTAGATCAGCGTTTCTCAAACTGTGGGTCGCGACCCACTGGTGGGTCGCCAGTCAGTTTTTGGTGGGTCGCGAGAAGATTTTTTAATTTTTTTTATAATTTTTAAAATTTTTACAAACGTTTTATTGACTTTTGAATTATAAAACTATTATTTAAACTTGAATAATTTGAATAACTTAATTTGATTTTATCAAATTACCATATAGTAAAAAGAATAAAAATTTGAGGAAAACTACACTAATTGGTGTCAAACGGAAAAGGCAATTAATGGAAATATGTCCTATGTGTGGCACTTTAATATGCCGATGATGTAAATATAGTCGGTTATTCAAATACGTAAAAAAAATATTTCCTGTTTCTCCCCATCCACACCGGGGGGGAGCAATGCAAATTTTAAGAATTTTCTTAGGAAATGATGCAACTGCAATTTATCCCATATTACTAAAAAACAAGTTAAAACCATGTTTTTAAAGGTTAAATTTTAAAATTTTCTCTGGGGGAGGACCCCCAGACCCCCCTTTTCGTTGTGGGTATCATTGTTAGTTCGCAATTAAATTATTTCATTCACTCAAATTCACAAATATTTAATTTTAAATTTTTAAAAGTTAATTTCTCATCTAAAACGTGTATGTAATAATTTATTGTTGTAACTGTGAATAGTTAGTGAACACCCCCAGACAGAGAAGTTAAAATTCTGTGGGGGCATGAGATAATTATCTCAGTTCAGTTGATAATTAACTGAAGTCGGTGGGTTGCGTTAGATTTTGTTTCTCAAAAGTGGGTCGCGATGTTAAAAAGTTTGAGAACCCCTGGTCTAGATAAGTTACAGTGGTAAAAGAAATTTATTTCGGGAGGGACCCAAATTCAAATCCCTATCCTATACAATAGGTTCATTTTAGTTTTTTAATACTTTTTAGATAGTATTCTCATCTTACTAAACTCAATCTCAGAAATTTTTCGAAATTTGAGCCTAAAAAGCAGGGGTTTAATCGTTTTGGTACACTCTATGTCCGCTCAGGAAACAAAATATTCCGATTTTTTCCAAATTTGAAATATTAATTCCGCACACAATTGAGCGGAATTCCGATTCTCAACACCTCTAAAATTAGCAGAAAAATCACATGGCTGACTTACCATGAAAGCAAAAAGTGTGAAAACTGTATGACATTTAACTTATAATAGTTATTTAATTGATCCCAAAGAATATTGGTTTTATTGTGATTATCTTTAGCACCAAGATATTTCAGGAATTTGTGTACTCAGATACAACATTATGTACTTTTTAATTTTAAGTAAATAAAAAAGAAATGATTACTCATTAGGGGTTTTAGAGAACAGTAAAGATAGAATAAGGAGGATTGTATCAGGATATTTTTAAGTGCTTAAATATTAAAGTGTTACATACATTTAATGCTCTTAAAAACACTTGCAAGGCTTGTGAATACACTTCAACACAACCATTAGACTTCATTGTCTGTTGATTTGAAAAGGCTTTGCTAGTTCGACTGGAAAATAAAAGGCACAAATTAACTAGGGATGAAAAGGGCTCTGGTTTTACAGGGTGTCTAACAAAAATTTGAAATCCAAATGGGGGACTTATGGGGGACTTTTACATGACTCCCAAAATCAAGGTTTAACGACATTTTATTAATTTGAGGACAGGGGTAGCAATTTAATATATAATCACTACCTATGAAAACACAATATGTACATTTAATTAAAAAATGTAGCAAGATAACAAGGTAATTGCAGTGTATGTGAATTGGTCTAAGAATGAATGCAAACATCGGACTTCCCTAGGCCGAATTACGCGAAAACTAATCCTGGCAACCTTTAGTGAGGAGAAAAAACGGACGAATCGGCGACGGATTCGAGCAGGACAGAGGTCGCGCGAAATGGCGATTTAGCGCAGGTTTGGCGTATGACATAATCACAAATTATTTTAAAATTAAGTGAAAAATTTTTAAGAGTCGAAATCGCTCCGGCTAAAGGCGTAACTTTTTCGTGACTTGGGTGACCTTTTTTGCGATACGTGACTTTTGCGTAACTTGTGTGACTTTTGCGTGCTGTTAGACACCCTGTTTTAAGAAATTGCATTGTGGATTTCATTTAAAAATAATGTTTAAAATAAATAATGAAGTATTGATATAATATCACAAGATAATTTCCAATGCATACACAATTTTTTAGTTCTATTTTAAAGTGTCAGACATATAATTATAAAAAAAACCTACTAAAAACTTTCCACTCCCCAAAAGAAACATTATTATACAATTCCATGAAAGATATAATTTTGATAAGCAGAAAAAGAAGAAAAAATACTTAATGAACATAAATACAAAGGGAAAATAATTTTTAAGGTTAAAATCATAAAACACAATGTTGGGGAAATTCCAATCTAAAAAAAGCACTGATGGAAGAAGTAAAACAAATGAAAAATGAAAATTCACCTAGTAACAGCAATGGCGTGATTCATGCACTTTGCCATTTCTCTTCTTTGAGTTTCATCAGAAGTAACAGGGAGTTTTTGAAGAAGCATTTCAAATTTTTCAGCAACAGGAAGCAATAAGCTTTTCAATATTGATTGCTTAGTCTAAAAAAATAGTTTAAAATTTGAGTTGATAAAATAAATTGGGAAATTTTGTTTAAACGAATAAACACATAATTTTGTAAACATACATTGAAAAATTATTTTTAAAATTTTGGTTTACCGAACCTATAACTGCACCTCAGAGGGAAAAATACTATAAATTCAGAGATTTTAAGGGTTTTTTTCAATTATTTGTAAAATTTTTTGCATTATTAAATTATTTAACTTAGATAACTTATTTGTTAAATATCTTAAATAATATATTTCCCCAAAAAATTTGAAAGAATTGATACATGTCTTTTTTTTAAATATTCTTCAAGGAGACAAGTTAACAAGTTAAAGGATATTGTATACTTACTGGAAGATCAAAGTTTCCTGATACTATAAGAATAGCAGCTGTTTCGTACAAATAGAGTTGATCGTCAGGGGACAAAAGAGACGATATTCCATTCAAAGGAGGATCTAATACTAACAAATCTTGCATTTGCTTAAGTATCCCTTCAGAATAACTTGGCATATGAGGCCTAAGATTGTATAGAAAATATTACATAGTTAAAGCAGATTGAGAAATCACATCAAAAGAAGAAATTAGATGAACCACAATTAGCTTTAGAGTAAAGGATAGCTTTAACTAGGATAAACACAAAAGAATAGCTTCTGGCAAGGAATAAAACAGCTTAAACAATGCATGTCTTGAATAAAATAACTAATTACTTGATGTTAGTCATTATTATTAAAATCAAAATAATTAATAATGAGGAAATTTATTGAATATGATTGTCAATGAAATGGGTTTCATAACTCAAATGTATGATACTAGTTTGCAACAGGTCCTCCATGGCGAAAAGGGACATGGATCATCAAAAAGCAAAGACCAATTTGGCCGCTGATTTAGAGCAGTCAACTTGGCAACTGCTTCAGTTGGTGGTTGAAATGGAGGACCAGATATAACTTAACCAGAAAGGTATCTAATCTACCTTAAAACTCTACAAATAGATATTGAAAGCTACCTTAAAAATTTATAAAAAATACTTACTTCAAAGATTTAATAAACCTTGAAAACAAATAAGAACACCTGCTCCTAACATGAGCATTGCTATTTCTAAGTCCTCTATCATCCAAAAATGTAGCCTAAAATTAAAGATATGTGGTTTAACGACAAAATATGCAAGACATAAGAGGCATGGGACCAGTACCCATTGTAAATATTCCTGGAAACACAGCTCAAAAAATACAAAAGAATAGCATGAGAAGGTAAGAAACATTGAAAAACACATACCAGAATTTCAGGTATATGTTGAGGTTCCTGTCCAAAAAACTTTTCAAAACGCACCACAGTTTCAAAAAACTGAAGGAGCACAGCTGCATGGCCTTGCTGGCTAACACCAGAAGTAACCAACTGAAGAAAAACAATTAAAAACATTTAATTAAAGGCTTTAAAAGAAAATAAAACACAACTTGCTACAGAATTGCCAACTCTTACCAAATGCAACATTTCATTCATTTCAGCCTTTTTATCAGAAGCAGATGTGTTGTTGTTACTCTGGCAGTTCTGTTAATTAAAAAAAAGAGTTAGTTAGAATTTCAAGTTAATATATTATGATTATAAATAGAAAAAAGATAAATTTGCTTTAAAATTATTTAATTAAAAACTTATACTATCTTAATTAATATAAGAGGAAGGATAAAAGTAATAATTGCTTAAAAAGTTATTTCACAACTAAAAAATGAATGTGTTTAAGCTTTAAAAAAAGACAAAATAAGAACTAGTGTAATATAATTGCTCTTACAGGAATGGCTTCTCCTAACAGGTAAAGAAAAGTAATTGCAACTTCAATATCATTGTACAGCAGACTTCTCCATTGACTAAGAGTGTTAGTTATAACATCCTTAGTTCTAGTAAATACTAATTGCAAATCCTAAAAAGTAGAAACAAACAATTATAAGTGGAAATTTTCTCAATAAAAATATTCTTTATAATGATTCTTAATAAGTACTTACTAGCATAATCAAGTTATCAAAAATAACTTTCAGAGATTTACGGTACTCTTGAAAAAAGGACACTTCATCCTAAATTGATGATAAAGTTATACTTTTAGATATGCTTATTGCTTCATTGCAAAAAAAATGCTTCATGACATTACTTAAAACTTGAGTGATGTAATATAATTTGAGTAATGTAATTGTCCATAGCACTAAAAAATTATAAACATTTCATAACATACCTGACATGTGAAATCTGTAGATATATCATACTTGTACTTGTTTATCACTATGAATAGAATATTCTGAAAATATGAAAACAAGTTGGTAAACCAAGGCATAAAATTTCAGTTCTATAGTCCAGCCAATTATTTTTGTTTTACTTTTATATTTTAATTTTTTAATAGTATTTGTACTTATTAAAATTGTCATGCAAGTCAGTAAGTGTAAGTTTTGCACCCAACAGTGAAGTGTGAAATTTATTTAACATAGTATATATGTTTAGAAATATGTTTACACAAGACAAAACATATTTTCTTTTCTAAACTATGCATTGTAGTGTTGGATAATAGGATAATAAACAAAACTAAATTTAACACTTACTGTTTTCTTATGTAGCAAGTTCAAGTTATGTATAACTAATGATAACATTGAAAGAAACAATGTGGTAACAAAGCAAGAATAATAAATGCACAGTCCAAGAATCAAACTTATCAAAAGAACATATAAGATCAATCAGCCAGTCCCTGAAGGAAAAAAACTTGCCTCTACAGTGACATAATCAACACTGTTATAAGCTCCAATGCCAGCTTTATTCTTCAAAAACTGTAAATATTCACGAGCAAATTCTATGACTGCTTTAGATACTTCATCATCATCATTACCCAAGAATGTCAGTAGAAGTTCCCTTTTATCATGAATAGCACTAGCTGCAACATTCATCCCTTCTGTAGCTTTTGATTTTTGTAATCTATAATCAAAGGAATTAAAGGGAAAACTTTACTTTCTTTAGTATAGAAAAGGAACCATCAATAGTTTTTTGGGGGGTTTTTGCAAAGTAGGTCACGTTTATCACCAAGTTCTAATATCAATATTAAGTTAAAAATATTTTTGGTGAAATTAGCAAAGTTATAACAGCTAAGGGCTTGTGACCTTAGCTGTCATAACTTTGCTAATTTCACCAAAAAACTTTAACAACTTAAAAAACAACTCAAACAGTGGTGGACCCAAGGTATGACTGTAAAATATTTTTTACGGCTGAACAACTTCTAAAAGAATGTGTAAAATCAGTCAGTTTTTTTCCTGTTTCTGTAACTTTTACAGTACATGTAAAAAAGAAAAAATAAATAAATAAGAATATTCAAAATCAGAAGTTACCTGGTCCAGCTCTGAAGAAGAGTTGTTCCCATAACATTTACAAGATTTGCCAATTTTACAGCAAAATCCTCATCATCTCCACTCTGCAAACAAATACCTTTTTAATGCATTGCTTAAAAAAGCAAATTTATTCAAGTGTTTTGCCAAAAGCTATTAATGATACAGTAGAACCTTTTTAAAGCGACCTCTCATGGGATAAAGACTATAGGGTTGTTACTATTACTGGTTGTAAGTAAAGAGGTTTTATTGTAACAATAAGAAAAACTACTTAATTCCAGTAAAACATCTTGAGATGTGCCACCTTCAGTTCCGAGAAAATTTGGTCATTAACAGAAGTGGTCACTCAAAAGAAGTAAAACTAAACTCAATCTAAACATTTTTTAAAACTACAATGAAAAAATTCTCAAGAGTGGACTAAAATTTTACAGTGTGAAATAGTCCAATATTCTTGTTTTACAATATTATCTTTTCACAATTTTGTTAATAAGTTATTATACTTTTTAAATGATGCATTTAAACATACCCTGATAAAGGTTTTGCATGTACTGAAGATTTAAAAGGGAAAATGGTGTGTGAGGCCTGACAGATCCCCCACATTCGTTTCCGTGTAACAGAAAGGTGTGCACATGCTCACAGATTAAAAATACAAAGATATTATAATGATATATTTTAAAATAACATTGTTTTCAACAGTCACTAGTCCAATTACTTAAAATTAAAATACAAATGAAACTGACAAAAATCTATAATTCACCTACCCCAGTAAATTTCAAAACACCTGCTTGAGCTAAAAGTGAAACATAAGATTCTACCAATTTAACTTTAGCAACTGGTTCCATTCCTTTGGAAATAATCTGTGAAATACAGTCACAGGTGTCTTCCCGCAAACGAGGATCATTGAGGTATGACACAAACAGCTGCACAAATCTGTCATTAGCGATGAGACCAATATCTATCCATGAAATAAAAGAACCAACAACTTCAAGGCACAAACACACAATATTTGGATCAGCACTCTGATATGTAACCTGAAAAAGAAATCCAAGATAATTTTTGTGTGTGACACTAATAATACTTCTCTGTAGCATTTACAAGTTATTCTATAATCTAAAACAGGGGTGGACAAAACGTTGCCCATGCGCCAACATGGTGTATTCAGGGATGAGATTGACAAAAAAGCAAAAATTCGGAAAAACTGCGGGAACGAAATTTTGTGAAAAAAAACCCCTCCTTTTAGTTTTATGGGTTCAATGTATCTTTTAAATTAATTTTTAGTTTGATTTTGGGCATATAAATGACAATAATACGAAAAATTGGGTATAATAAAGTTCCATGTACCAAAAGGGGGTCTGGGGGTCTCCCCAGAAAAATTTTGAAAATTTGATCCTAAAAATCAAGGTTTTAGTTAGGCTGTTGTACGATTTAGTAACACCGGACTTGTTGGCTTCGAACCACGGTCAAGTTGTTTTTTCTACATCGCAATAACAACGCGAGAAAAAGCCGACTTAAACCTGACGTCCGCGGCCTTCCACGAAAGCATCGCGGCAGAAGCGGTACACTCCGCGAATTAAACAAAAACGAAACTTTCACGATTTTCCGCGAAAACTCGTGATTTTTCTTGAAAGTAATCCGGAAAAGTAAAATATGAATTACAATTAGTTCGCGGGCCGCGAAACAATGAAAAAGCGGGACGTCTCGATTTTCTGCGGAAGAAACTCATGCCTGGAAGAAAGGTTCAACAATCCGACCTCCCTCGTTTTGTTTGAGGGAGGTCGGATTGTTGAACCTTTCTTCCAGGCATGAGTTTCTTCCGCAGAAAATCGAGACGTCCCGCTTTTTCATTGTTTCGCGGCCAATAGCAGGCATAGACCAATAGCAGGCCCAAATTCCACTCAACATTGATGGAAACGATATTAAAGTTTCCCCAGGTTGTCATACAGGCTACGAGTTGACGAAACCATGAAAAATCGTATACTTTGCATGGAGAAAAGGGAAGCAAATACATTTTTAAAGCGCAGAAATTTTCGAGACTTCATTTAATCCGTAATTTTTAATCGATGTCCGCAACACCGTAATTTTCTATCGAGTCCGTAAATATTTCGGTCAAATCGTAATACTTGGCACCTACTTGCGTCTAAGATGATGAACATCAGTAAAAAATCGTAGAAATCAAAATTGTGGTCTAAAATACCTAATTTTTACCATATGATCATCATAACAGATTCAAAGTAAATGCTGAAAAATTTGTACTGCTATCCCTTTATTTTCTTTGAAAATTTTTAAAAACAAATAATGCTTAAAAATTAACAATTCCATACACCCGATGCATAAAACTGAGGAAAATGTCGCAAAATGAGGAGATATTTATCACAAGTAACTTATTCATGAAGATAAATAAAATTATTTAGAACAAAACCTATTTATATCTTCTTTCACTTAAGACCCGCAAAGCGCGCAGCTACTTTTACCGCATCGAAATCGTTTAAGCATCTTAAATTCTGAATATATATTTTAAAAAAATATCTATTTCCTTCTCCATTTCAACTAGACACTTAAACACAACATGTTTTCTGTTTTAGCAATAAATAATTCCATCCGAATGCAAGCGAAATCTTGAAGAAATAAATAAATAGTAATAACTGTCATAATAAACACTCCAACTCTCCTTGAGTTCCAATAAAAGAAAAAAAGGTGCTGAAACCAGCTGAAACTCGGGAAACACATGCTAAAGTTTATATCAGCTAGGGAAAAAGAGATCACTTCTCATTCCCATTAATTAAAGCTGTTGATGCATTAATTATGCATAAATCTTGCTATATTCCTAAAAAAAACCCTCAGATATTAAAAATATTACATGGTGATGAAGGCCAAGATGTTCTCTTTCAAATTATTTGACTATAACGGCGATATCTAGTGAGAAGGAAAAAATCAAATAAAATACAGTAGAGCCCCGATTATCCGCGGAATTGGGTGGCAAGGGTACCGCGGATAGTGAAAATCGCGGATAACCCGAAAAAAGACTAAAAATGAGAGGGAAACACGAAAAAAATATTTCAGCATAAAAACTATGCTCTATTGTACAAAAAACATGATATGTAAAACTTTTAAAATAGTACAGTACATCAGAAACCTTTGCTCTACATCTAAAATCTCTCTTATCTCATCCAAAATTTGCTCTCATCATTAAAAAAATTTCTTGGCCCTCGCGGATAATCAGCACCGCGGATAATCGGGGTTCTACTGTATGAAGATTATCTTTAGAACATATTAAGCAGTAGGCAAATCCGGGTTTACTGATTTTTCTTATGGATTCTTGAACGAACACGCCATTAATTTTTTCTCTAGCCAACTCCAGCTGTTCTCTATTCCTTTGTCTATCGCTCGAACATCAGTTCCATCCAAACGGACAACGATATCGTTGCGGGAGGTCGTCATTACTAATCAGGTTCTTATCTAATATTCCATTAAAAAATTACGCGCCAACAGAAAGAATGAAAGCAACTGGGCAAGGTCAGCCGAAGAGCGATACGCGCTGTCCGGAACGATGGGGAACGGGCGCTGATAAGGGGAGGTAGAGTTCTAGTTTTTACGTTACTTGAATTTTTCTTTCAAAAATTTTTTGAGGATTTAAAAAAATTAACAATTAGAAACGCTTAATTTTCAAAATGTAAAAAAAAAGTCTGAAAATTCTCAAAAAAATCGGAAAATTCGGAAAAAGTCTGAAAATTCCCAAAAAAAATCGGAAAATTCGGAAGTTCCGAAAAAATTCGGAAGAATCTCATGCCTGTGTATTGGATGAATAATAGTGGTGCATCATTTATGAACTCAATTCTTTGATTCCAATTTGAATTGAATGTAATCATTTATTAACTAATTTAATAAATAACAACAATTCATTCAAAATTAAATTAAAATTGTCCATCTTTCAGTAAGAAAACGATTATGTGAGTCAATTAAAATGACTAAACATCAGAGCAAATGCATTGAGAATAGCAAAAATTTGATAAAATGTATTGATAATTAAAAAATATTCCAAGACATTTAAGAGCTGTTTTCAGGATTCTGGTAAAGAACAAATTTCCCTAGGTTAATGAAACTAAGAAAATTTAGGTAAGCTAAGATAGACATGATGCAGAATATGAAAAAACTTACTAATATATGATGCCACGAATCTACAAGTTTTGTAACACAATTATCTCTCATGGTATCTTTGATAAAGGTAAAAGACTCCATTTCCTATAAAAAGAGAGAACACAAAATGTAAATAAATGCAGCATCAAAAATCTAGTAATCTAGGTAGAAATATTAATAATCGAATGAATAATTATAAAGAGTGTAAATACTTTTGGAGTTCTAGGTATTTCTCTGTCAGCCACCTCTGAATTTATAGTAAGCAGGATACGCAAATAAATTGTTGTAGCAACCTTTCCATACATCAAAGTACCTAATAAATCTTCAAAAAATGTGGGCCATCTAGATGGGTAGTCGGAAAGAAACACCATGCATATAATTTGAGCAGCCTTATTTTGAATCAAAGTAATGTCTGGATCAGTAGAAGAACTCTAGAAAAAATAAGACTATGATTATATTATATACTCCATTTAGGCAGGAATAGGAGATTCTACTTTCAAATTGTGTGTGTACTGCACGATACTTAGCGTTTTTGCTGTTTTTTTAAGTGTAGACAAATTAGATTATCAATTTAGGAAGGAAAAGGGCTATATTACAAGTTTGTGCTTACTGCTTTGAACTTTTTTTTTGGTGCCACTTTCAATTTTTCATACCTTTAGTGTTAACTTAACACTGGGAAGTGGGCAAAGATAGACACATTGACATCAGACAGCCAAAAAGTACGCAAAAATTGCTTATTTTAAAAACAGGGATGAGATTGACAAAAAAGCAAAAAGTCTGAAAAATTACGTGAACAACATTTTGTGAAAAAAAACCTATCGCTTCAATGCATCTTTAATAAATTTGTTGTTGGATTTTGGCCATATAGATGACAGTAATAGGAAAAATTGGGTAGAATAAAGTTCCTAGTTCCAAAGGAAAGGTTCCTTTCCTGAAGAATTTTCAGATTTGACCTAGAAAACAGGATTTTACAAGTAACCGTACACTCAGCCTGAATTTTGGGAAGACTAAAGAGGACTCAGAATTATCACTTTAAGCCCCCATGCATATTAATTAGGTTCAATATAGTTTTTCAATAATTTTTAGGTAGAATTTGCATCTTAATGAACTCAATATAAGTTACAATAGCTACAAGTACTAAAAGGGGGTTCTGGGGGTCCTCCCCTAGAAAGTTTTTGAAATTTTAACCTAAAAATCGAGGGTTTAGCTTATGTCCAACACTGTCCAAATTTTTTTTCAGTAAAAAAGTCAGAAAATTATCTGAAAAATCTGTAAAAGTCTGGAAATCTGACAAAAATCGGAAGAATATCATGCCTGTATAAAGTAAAACCTTTAGTAAGTATTCAAAGAAATAATTTTCAATCCCTTATTTTATTAATAGTACATGAGTTGTAAAGTGAAGTTACTGAGGCATGAATGCAGTACCCTATAATTTTAATTTAAGTCAGCAAATCACACAAACAAAACTATCCATTCACAGGAATTTCTCTCTATACATATTTTTACAGTAATTAAACAAACAATAACAAAGGTAAGTGATTATTTCAATCAATAAAACCTTCCAATCCCTAGGACTGAATCATTGCTGATATATATGGTTAGTTACAGAAAAATAAAACAAAAATTTAAATACTTAAAAAATCTATATTTACTAAATAAGAAAAAAACTCAACCTGTGATTGAATCCAGTGACTGACGAACTCTCTAAGAAATTGCTGTTGACCACTGTCAGCATTACAATACCTGTGTAAAAAGCTATTTAAAAATAATACAAAATAACAAAATTAAAAAGCATGTTTATGATTGACAAAAAAATTTAAAAATACTTTATTTGCATTATATGAAAACCTCTATACTCAAAATTACATTTTAATTTTGTAAAGACAAACAATATACTAAATTCCTTTTTTTAAGTTAGAAGTTATCCAAGAATTTGAGTTTCCCAATGAAAGGTTAGGTTTGTTACAATAATTTATGTAAATATAATTGTTCGATTCAAGAAAACAAAAATAAAGTAGTAAAATTACTTCGTTTTGACAAAGTTTGCAATAACTTGGAAACAGAAAAACTTCACTTGAGGTTGCCTAAAAACAAAAGTAATTATTAAAAAACAACAAAAACTCGGTTATTATGTACTATCCCATCAACCGTGCTGCTGAATTTGAAAATATTATCTAAGTCTATTGACTGTTGTATAGCTGTGACGTTGAATTTAATGACTGCTGAACGGTCGATGGTATAATACGTAAGTACCAAAAAATATCATAACCTCAAAATAGGGCAATCATATTTCAGGTGTTATCAAACCCTTAATCTTAATTTCTAGCTAAAGGAGGAATCTTCTTATTTGTTTCCATGGTAGGTACAAAAGCAACTTTTAAGTTAAAAGCTTAGTATTTTCAAGGTACTTTTTATTTTTCGAGGTAAACAACAATTAATCCAAGTAACTTAATTTTAAATAAATGATAAAAATTCTTCTAGGCTTATAACAAAATCCTCTGGTTTTTTACAATGAAGTTGTTTAACATATTTTGAATAATAAGAGTATATATTTAAACACATAATTTAATGTTATTAAAATTTCTGCACTCTGCAGTGTAGAGTGAAAATATCTATCGCAATTAACAGATAAAGCGTCTGGTTTTAATTTTGATCTTAATCATCAACCATGCCCAGTAGCCTTTTAATATTGATTCCTACCGAGAAGGACTTCATATTTATATTACATATTTTAATTAGAAACAAAATTCCTCCAATTTAGTATGGTTCACACAGCCTGAATAGATTTACATACACAACATGAGTAACATTTTTAAATATACAATAAAATATTTTTACTGTTTAGATCCATTTGTCAGTAAATTAATGCACAGTTTCCAGCCTTCATCAGATTCTTTCAGCTGTTCAAAATACTGTAATGCCTAAAGAAGGAAAACTAAAATCAACAATCAAAATAAAATAATATTGAAAATATACAATATTCAAGGACATTTTTAATGGAAGCATATTTTTGCTCATTTATGAACCCCATGTTGGTAAAAAAAAAGAAAATCACAAATCCCTCCTAGAGTGGGGTTACAGAAGCCACTGGTAACCCCACTGTGTTTTATTCAAGTCATATCAAACATTCTTCAAAATATTGTACAACTTAAACCATTCCCTAATATTAATCTATGTTTTACGGTACTTTAGGATTTGCCAGGCACAAGTGCTAAGTGTTGCTAATTTGCCAAAAATGAGCAAGTATCAAAAAATCTCAACCCAGCAGTTTTGCTTCTTACGTTTTTTTACGCAATTTGTAAAATGTTCACAATAATCTAGCTACCAGGATTTGCAAATAATTCTAAAGTAACTATCATCATCCCTTTCAAATTTTATTTTAGATCTACAGTGAAATCCCGTTACACACATCTACAGGGGAAACCGATACCATAACAACTGTTTTTATTATCAAAATATTGTACTACAAAATTTGGGTTACAACAAAGAAATTTTACGGTTTCTCGAAGTTTGTTACAACGGGATTTCAATGTAATACAATGTTTCCTTCAAGTTATGGGGGTACTTACGTTTATACCGTTGACCGTTCAGCAGCCGTTAAATTTAGCAGTACAGCTATAGAATAGTTAAATAGATTTTATAACTTTTCGATTCAGCAGCACGGTTGACGGAATAATACGTAGGTAAATAATAATAAAAATGTAAAGTAAATGTAAGCATTCAAATCTCTTCTGGTCAATAAAATAAACAAATAAATGACGACCTCCCCTCTGATGCAAACATAAAATTTTATAGCCCATCTTTGACATTCAAAATGGGTTAAGGATTTTAATAAGATAGATAATGGAGTGGTACCGTACATTTTTTTTATTTATTTTTACAAGATTAAAGTTTCATTTGGCTTCTTTTAAGATGCAGAAAGTATTAATTTAGGAAAGTTTAACAATTGCTTACCTGAGTTCTTATAGCATGATTGCTTTGGTCCAAAAACCCTTGCATCAATTCAACATTCATTTTCTTTTTTTACAATGGAAGAGCTCTTATATGACCATATTCTAAAAATGAACAAATTTTTTAATAAAGGCACCTATATAGTACAAGGGCATTCCCAAATGGAGGATGTACTTGGAATCCCATAGATATTTACATTATTTGACCTAAAAAATCCATTATAATTACCCTAGTACTTTGTTAGCCAGGCACAAATGTTGCCAATTTTGAACCAAACAAGAGACAAGTTGCCAAGCCCCAAACGAACATTCCCCTTATGTGGTAGGAAATTTGGAAATTTTTAGCTTGTGCCAGGCTAACGGAAAAGTACTGTATTATCCTGTCGACTGTTCGGTGGTCATCAATTCAGCAAAACATCCACTGAACAGTCAATGGGCATTGATAATGTTTTCGAATTCAGCAGCACATTCGATAGGGTTATAGATAAGAACCTACCCCCGAATACCAATATCCCCCTCAAAAAATTTTTATTCTGGCTATGCCACTGTCCAAGTGTACAAAAGTTTTCATTTAAAATGGAAAGACAGCCTAATGGCTTAAATTGAAAACTAAGCTTTAATGAAAATAGTGTCACAATGTAAATAACAATATTACGGTATTTAAAACCTTTAATAGATATTTACAAATATTTCTACAATGTTCAGAAGTTAATTCAAGAAACATTACAATGAAGAAATTTAACATGAACCATAAGGTTTTCAAAGCATGTGTTATTGAGCAGACTACAAATGGACTCTAGACAGTTTCTAAATGTATATCAATTTTAGTCCCTTATCGGAACTAGAAAATTAGAAGATCTTAAAAAGATAATAATGACTCGCCCTAGCTAAAATTTGTGCAAATGGAAGTTTATTGATATTATAATTAAAGGGCCAATCTTGTTCTGACATTTTGATCGTTTTACCTTTCTCTTATTTCAACATTTATCTCGAAATTATTTTTGCCTTGTGGACACTACTTATACATGCATTCTACGAGAGAATTGAAGAAAAACCAATAATAAATTATATACACATTTTTAAATATATACGACTCAAATCTTGTGTCCACGTTTTGAGAAAATAAATAAAAAAACATGCGGTGGTGCGGCTTATGATTCACACAGTGTTTATGCAAAGGAGAAACTTACTTTGATGCGCAAGCGTGAAGTTCTAAAGGCCAATGGTTATCACAGAACAATTTGATTTTTTTATTTCGCTAACTCTGATTCGTTAGAATAACATGAGATTCAAACTTTCTGTAGTATACTCTGTTGTAAGCTTAGGAGGGAATGGAGGTTGTTAACAACTAGTTTCGCTCCTGTGGCTTTACCGACTATAAGTTCACTCTTTAATATAGCTTCATCCTACCTATATTAGAATATATATTTTTTAAGGCGATTGAAGCAATAAATATGTTCTTTCACTTCACATAATTTAATAACTTATTGGGACACAAATTTAAGATTGCGAGTTAAAATACTAGAACTTCCGAGTCTTGTTAATCGATATTAATAACATATTGTTTACGATTTAATTAAATAAATTGAATTTTGCATGACAATTCACATTCTAAATATTTCCCAGCATCTTAATTTAAGTAGAAAATATTTTGTTGTGATTGATAAAATTGTGTGATTTATTCGATTATTAATTAAAGAAGCTTACGTCATAAACTAAACATAATATTTGTTTTTATTGGTTCCTTCCTGGGCAAGGAGTAGCTTAAAAATAATGTACTAAAAAAGTAATTTTCCCTTCGAAATGACCTAAATGGGACATCTTAAATGAGTAATTTTTCTCTCCCCATACATGTTCGAATAAAACATTTGAAAGTAGAGTAGTTAAATAACGTTTAGGAAAACTTCAAAATGTGTAGGTATGCTTGTGTCCTGTTACCTGTGATATTGATGTTTGTTTATGTTACGGAAGGTAAGCATAACCAAACTTATATTCTATCTCTATAAGAACTTCTGAATGATTTTATAATTGAAATGTACTGTTTATGTGACTAGTGAGTCTATCTTTAGTAAAATTAAAGTAATGACTCACCACTACTCCACTATGTTCCACTATTAGAAAGGCCTAAAATCACTTTTCAAAACCAGTTAAATTTTTGATCAATTCAGAAAAAAGAGTTTACCTGAAAATAACTATATAAGACTATAGACAATTGCCATATTTACTAAGTGGTGTTGAGAAAATCAAAGTTTTCTAGTTTTTGTGCTATGTGTTGAATCAATTTGGAGGTAATCCAAAGGATTTGAGCCTGCACCACATCTGGGATATACGTCGACCAGCCGCCATGTTTACTCACAGCTCAAATTAGATCTATATTGTTGTGTGTCATCATTTGAGCTGTGGGTAAACATGGCGGCTGGTCGACGTATATACAATAGGGTGGTTTTTTTTAAACGAAAGTTCGAATTTTTTTCGGGGCACCCCCTCAAAAGGTGCCATTTGATATAAAACTAATATTCTGAGAGTTACAGCTCAAAAAAATAATATTTAGACCCCGCCCCCGAGCGTCAAAGTTTAAAAAAAACTCTAAATTTTGCACGTTTTTAGCTATAAAATCCAAACTAATGGTTGTAAAAATACAAAGTGGGTCTCATTTTGTAGATAATTTATTTAGCTTCAACTTTTATAATTGAAACTTATTTGTGAAGCTTACAGATCATAAGATACGAGGGGTTTCATTAACTCCCCACGCAATATCTATTTTTTAAGAAGTGCCAGGAAATTTCTTTAAATTTATCAGCTACCGTAAAATGGTTCAATAACATACAAATAATAGTTTTAGACAACATTAGGTACAAAATTTAATCTATTAAAGAGCAAAAAAAATTTTTTCGTACATACCTGTTTTTTTTTCACAATCGTAAAACAATTCAAATAAAATATATAAAATATTTTTTCAACTACTTATTAAATGAATAAAATGTGTAAAAGTTGATAAACAAGCAAAAAAATACAAATTAATATTATTTTTAGTTTTTCTAAAAAATAGAAATTTTATTTTCATCGCTTTGATATTATTTTCATAAGATCTCCCTATTTTAGAAGTAGTTTTGAGAGTAATAGACACTTAGTTTTACACAGTAGTTTTGAGAATAATTCGACACGACCCTTATCTGAAGTTTTTAAATTTAAATTGAACTGATGTAAATAAAATAGTACAAAGTTCGAGTTGATGAGAAAGAAGTCAATTCAAAACTAGTTATCATTAAAAACATTGGAAGTTTCATTTCCATGCATTAGGAAAAATTCAATATATCTTCAAAGAAAGGAATCTTGCAAGTGATTGGTATTTATAAGGCTTGATATATCAAACCATCCCTAGGTACCATTGTATCATGCTAGATCTAATGCAAAAGTCCAATATTGCGTGAAAATTCTCCTTTTTAAATACAATTGTATCTAGCCCTTAAAAAAGGTAGCTGTAATCAGAAGTATCTGTGGTATTCTACTACACACCTTCATTACAGTTTGGTTTTCTGAGCTAGATGCAACATTAGTTGCATATCAAGAACTTAAATTTGTAAAAACTTTAGAAGTACGTACGAAAAAAATGCAGAAATATATCAAAAATAGCATTATTATTTTTTCAATAGTTTGTGGTACTTAAACCCCGAGACTTTTGAATTCTCAGAAAGCTTTAAAAATAAATTAAAGGTAACATGCTTTTGTGTTATGAGGAGAAACTATAAAACTAGCTGAAGACTCTGTGAAAGTAGAATAATAATAGTGAGAGTTAATTTAAGTGTCTAATTATCTTTTCAGCAACGAAATCGACAGTTTCATCACTTCTTTTCATTTACAATGAACTTTTTCAAAATATTTAATATTTCTATTCTACTTTTAAAGGTCTGATAAAGCTATTTGAAATACTGACTGGAATTTTCATACAACAGAGGGCTTTTGTATTAAATCTAGCATGTATCAGGATTGTTTTGGACACCTAGTCTGATTTTTTGAGGGGAAGGGGGGTGGCGGGTCCCCTACCAACCCCCTTGAAATATCAGTAGAATACCACAGATACTTCTGATTACAGCTACCTTTTTTAAGGGCTAGATACAATTGTATTTAAAAAGGAAATTTTTCACGCAATATTGGAGTTTTGCATTATATCTAGCATGATACAATGGTACCTAGGGATGTTTGATGTATCAAGCCTTATAAATACCAAGCACTTGCAAGATTCCTTTCTTAGAAGATATTCTGAATATTTCCTACTGCATAGAAATGAAACTTCCAATATTTTTAATGATAATTAGTTTTGAATTGACTTCTTTATCATCAACTCGAACTTTGTACTATTTTATTTACATCAGTTCAATTTAAATTTAAGCACTTCAAATAAGGGTCGTGTCGAATACTGCTCTCAAAACTACTTCTAAAACAGGGAGATCTTATGAAAAATACTGTCAAAGCGATGAAAATAAAATTTCTATTTTTTAGAAAAACTAAAAATAATATTAATTTGTATTTTTTTTGCTTGTTTATCAACTTTTACACATTTTATTCATTTAATAAGTAGTTGAAAAAATATTTTATATATTTTATTTGAATTGTTTTACGATTGTGAAAAAAATAACAGGTATGTACGAAAAAAAAATTTTTTGCTCTTTAATATATTAAATTTTGTACCTATGTTGTCTAAAACTATTATTTGTATGTTATTGAACCATTTTAAGGTAGCTGATAAATTTAAAGAAATTTCCTGGCACTTCTTAAAAAATAGATATTGCGTGGGGAGTTAATGAAACCCCTCGTATCTTATGATCTGTAAGCTTCACAAATAAGTTTCAATTATAAAAGTTGAAGCTAAATAAATTATCTACAAAATGAGACCCACTTTGTATTTTTACAACCATTAGTTTGGATTTTATAGCTAAAAACGTGCAAAATTTAGAGTTTTTTTTAAACTTTGACGCTCGGGGGGGGGGTCTAAATATTATTTTTTTGAGCTGTAACTCTCAGAATATTAGTTTTATATCAAATGGCACCTTTTGAGGGGGTGCCCCGAAAAAAATTCGAACTTTCGTTTAAAAAAAACCACCCTAATATACAAGCTGTGCCGAGCCTGCTGCTAGAGAGATTCTGGTTACCAACTTCCAGTGTAATTTTGATTTGTTTTCTCACCTATGTATTAACAAAACAAAAGTTCACCTAAAGGATGCCAAGGACAGAATGGTCTGGATGTATAAGGTGGCCGAGTGTCCTCCTTTTCTAGGTTCTGTCCTCCCTCGAAAAGTGGCCTCCTTTTCAATATTCTAAAACTAATTCATTGATTGGTTCGCAAGGCACAGGAGAACTAGTGGAAGAGAGGGGTTGAGATGAAATATTTCCTTCGTTTTGTTTTTATTTGATTTCTCCAGTGGGTCTTTCTTTTTAATCCTTTTTGTGGTAATTTTCCGCTAGCTGGGTGTAAATGTTGCCAATTATTGACACAACTGAAATTTTAAACTATAAGTTTGAAATGATTCAGCAATATTTCTAATTTTTTGTGTGCAAAAGAGCTAGGCAGTATGTACAGGACCATGTGAAATTCAACCTGTTGTAGTTATTAAACTTGGATTATTGTCTAAATTATTGTACTTTACAACTCAAATTTATTCCACTTCAGGTACAAGTTTCTGTATAAGGCTACCAATGGTAATGTTAAATAACCTCAAACTCATTGGTTAAAATGTTTATTTAGATCGATAACTGTCCAATTTATCTATATAAAATCAGAAAACTTTGTAAATATGGGAATGACGTTCAAAAGAGTTTGGCGATATATATACGGGAAACTTTAACGGAATTGAACCCAGCCTTATACAGAAACTCAGTCCTTAAATGGTTAATATAACTTACCAAGTGTTGAATTTCCATATAAGATTTTATTTTTTGTTTAAAAACATCAATGTTTTTAATATTTATTTTATTTTTTCTTTTCTAAATTTTGCCTTTAATAGCACCCCTCTATTTCAGTATCAAGTATTGTATGCACGAAAGAAGAATTATTTGATACCACACCATTGATATGCCCTGGTCCTTATGACCCCAAAGATAAAGTTTACTGCTGTGGGCCAAAGAAAAGACGCTTCTGTTGCAGCTATGCCGAATATGCTTCAGCCATGTAAGATCCTTCTCTAAGTACATAAACTTTTTCTTACATTTTCTTCACCTAATGTGTAAAGTTTTATTTTAAACCAGTTTTTTCCAATGTGAACAAAAATGTTATAAAAAGTGTTCAATCTATGATGATTTAGCAGTTTGCCTAAAGAACATAGTTCAAAAAAGCTAATAAATCCTAGTAAAACCTTTAAAATTAATTATTTTTATTTTAGCAATACCATTGGTATCATAGTTGGAGTTCTGGTCACAGCTATTGTGGTTGTTGTTATCATAGTGGTGGTGTCATGTTTCTGCTGCAGCTGTTGCCTCCTTGCTAAACGGTGCAATCGTAGAGGAAATTCATCTTACAGTAAGTATATGTTCTTCAAATACTCTATATTCTTTTGAGAACCTAGTGCCATTAAACCCTGAACCAACCAATCTTTATATACTCTATTATATCTGTCATTTAACCCTCTCGGCACCAGAACATCAAAAAAGTGAAAAAACTTTTCCTTCTTCTCAATACATCTAAAATGCCCCTGGGCAATTCCACGGTGTCGGACGTAAAATTTGTACAAAATTTTTCAACAAAAGTTGGAATTTCTTAAAGTTAAAATATTTGAACTGGTCCAATTTTTTTCCTCAATAATTACCAACATATGGACAAATAAAAAACACATTTAGAATAGCATTAAAAAAATTTAAACGTTATGAAAAAAATTAAAACTTTTTGGTGTCGGACGTAAATTGAAGGGGACAAGCCATTTCACTTGTATTGCATAAACCTTAAATTCAGCCCTATGGGATGTTTTATATTTTCATAAACACTCAAATATTTAAGATCAAAGACGAAATAAGAATAAATTCTAGTTATGAGTCCTGGATATTAACAGGACTCATAGCACACTACAACCCAATCATTTACACTCAAACTTGGGATACTATCATACCATAAAACTACTATTATATACCATACTATTATATACTATACTATATTATATACCATAAAACTACTACCATAAACCTGTAACAGAAATTCAGATGAGGTGTACCAAACCGAGATGAAAAAATGGGGAATTTTGAATTAAATTTCATGACATTTTCTGGGGGGACCCCAGACCCCCCTAATAATAGTTGGAGTAGGATAATTCACTACCTTTTCCAAATTAAGATCATCAAGAACATTCAATTGGATTATGAAAATTCTTAGCCCTCCCCAGAAAAAAACAAATCCTATGTCTGCCCCAGCTTATATATTTATGACTTTAAGTAAATAAAATGTTCTATTTGAAACATTTTATTTATGAGGGTTGATTAAATACTTCATTCTAGTTTGCTGTTAACAAAGGAATACTTTTGTTTCATGATTAAAATATATTAATTTATTTTAATATTATTAAGTTATTCATTCAGTAAGAAAAAAATTATTGTAATTCAAAACCTTCCTTTTTTTTTATCTTTCATTACGATATCATCATGCACCCCCAAAAATAATTTCTGGCTACGCCTCTGCTTTCAATCTTTGACAGGCCTTGGAACCTATCTATAAATGCTTTTAGAGCTGCAGCAGAAATCAAATTACATTCATACGAGTGAATAAAAAAGCAACTACCATGAGAAAATTATTCATAGAGAATATAATGTTTTTGTTCTAAAATTAAGTTGAGAGATTTTTTGGTTCATTTAGTTAAGTTGTTTCAAATTTTTATAATATAAATGTTTAGTATCTACATATTTAAGATCTTCTATTTGTTTAATTGATGTTTTAAGCAACTTTTAACAGATTTTAATTAAAATGAGTTATTTTCTCAGGTATTTTGGGATAATAACAAATAATCAGTTAATTTTGTTCAGTTTTAGTAAAAATCCAAGACTTTAGGCATGAATAAAATAGTATTTAGCCATAAAATTTTGGTGTCGGACGTAAAAATTTTTTTTACGTCCGACACCATTGATTACGGCTAATATAATATAATTAAATTAAATTTGAATGATCAGTTTTAATTATCTTGAGAATCCTTATTTGCATACACATTTTTTTGTAAAAATCTTCAGTTGGTTTTGCAGTACTAAAACTTTTTTATAATTTGGTGTCGGACGTAAATTTGTTCAAGTACCTAACTAAAAAAGCTTAATAAAAGTTAAGTTTTAGATTAAATCTTAAATTTTTTTATGTTTAATTCTACTAGACAGATGTATCTAACATATGAACCATAAAAAAGTTGAAAAAATAAACAAAATTAGTTCCAAACAACCATTTCAAAGTTGTCTCAACAAGTTACTCACTAAAATGCAGCCATAATTTTTTAAATTAAAGTCCTAAAACCCCACTTTATTTTATTTTATTTAATATTTTTTTGCAATTTTCATATACTTTATACATTTACCTTTCTAATGATACCTCATATGTGTGGAAAAAATAAATTTTAAAATTTGTCACATTTTCCCCTTTTCTATGGAATTGCCCCCCTATAATTTGTCTGGAATTTGTTTTTCTTGTGTGCACTCCTTCCTAGTTATTTTTATGAGCCATATGAAGCAATATCTTTTTCATTTTAACAGAAAATACTTATTTTAGAGCTTATTAAAAGACATGGTCATAATATTAGAAGGTTACGAAATAAGAAAATATCTACCAACCTATAAAAAATGTTCTACAGAAGCTAGTACTGTTGAACCAACGATAGTAAAAGGGTCACGCGATTTTTTGCTTCAGTATTTTTTATTTTATTTGAAATATACTGATTTTTTATGTATATAGACTATAGAGGGTATAATTAAGGTTAGAGGGAGTAAATGTATCTTACTCTTTCGATCAATGGCCCCTCAGCTTCTTCTTTCTCCCCTCCTAGTATGTCAAAATCACGTGACCCTTTTACTATCGTTGGTTCGACAGTATCTAGCTAGTATTTTCTCTTAAGAAGCATTACAGCTTAAAATGTACACATTGCTGTATAAATCATCTTGCTGCCATTTAGGAACGAATTCAGAAACCATGTAGAAGTCTCTGATCTACATGAATCAGTGAACTCACTGGTGGAAAGAAAATAAATTTGCGTGTTTACATCATACAAAAATTGAGCTCATAAGCAGGGTGGCGAGAGGGTTAAAACACAATCTGGGCACATTTTTTTCTATGCGACAAGTTCACTTTAATATTGCTCATATTTCATTGTTTTATTTTCTTACCTTTAATTTGCTTTTGTAAAAGAATAAAATACAGTAAAATCCTGTTATAACGAACTTCACGGAACCGTAAAATTCTGTTTTACACATAGCCCAGGTAATGATTCCAAGTCCACACAATTTTTTTTTCAGTTTGTAAGTTTCATTCTTTTTTACCTTAAGCCTAACTTCTTTATAATGAAGTTTGTTTGGCCCTCTGGTTACTAAAGATTAATCCATACTATTTTAAGTCATCTTTTGAAGGGACATCTTTGATGTAGGTACTTCAAATTTAAATGAGTAAAATTATATACAAAATGAGCCTAATTTCATGTCTTTGTTAATATAGTTGTAGGATTAAAGCTATTTAAAGATGCAGATAAACAATTTTACAGTTTTTTTAACATTGAAAACAATTATTTCTCCTAAAAGAGGGGTGATAAATAAAGAAAACTGGAATATTGTATTTAACTATTTCAGTCCTGCAAAGTTTCTACAGGATCCCCAATGGTGATTTCGGGTGCCTTCCAGGCTAAGAAATAGATATAAATTATGGTCTGGGATATTATTCATACTTTACTAGACTGCAATGTTTCTTGACCCTATGATGTTACAATGTGAAAGGAAAAACTGAATAAACAGAAAGCCTGTTGGGTTGCTAGGAGGAGTTTCAGTACGCAAATTGTTATAAAAAGACACTATCATGCATAGGTTTAACATTTCTAAAAAATTGAAGTTCTTAATTTCAATCAAAATTCAGACACTGCTGAGAACTACTTTCTTTGTTTGCTCTCAGTCAGAGTCAAATAATGATGCAGTCTAGTATAGTCTTTCCAAAAGTTGACTAACCTTAATTATTTAAGACTTGGATGCTCTCTATTTTTGTCTTCTATGTACCACCTTGTTTGAAACCCTTCCACCCTCTTGTTTCATTAGCTGCAAGTCAGCCGGCAACGACCGCTACGACGACAACTGCTCATTACTCAGCTCAACCGGCATACCCCATTCAGACGTTCCCCACCGGCTACCCTCAACAGCAGTTCCAGCAACAGTACCCTCAGCAGCAGTTCACCCAGGAGCACTTCCAGTACCCACCGCAGCCATATCCACCTCAGCCGCCCTACCCCATGGCCGGGGGGTACCAAGGGGGCTACCCTCCCCCAGCCGGGAACCCTCCACCCTATCCCGTCAATGACCAGCCCCCATACAACCCCTCTTTTGCTGGAGGAAAGTGAATTTTTGCTCATGGAAGGGGAGGCGAGAATGATCCTTACCTGACTGTTGATAACGCAGGATTGTGTTAACTGTCATTGGCAAAAAAAATTCATTCGTGAATTTCAGACACTTTGTAGGAAATTATCACAGGGAGCTTTTGTGTTTTGTGATATATAATCTACAATTATTTTTCATTTTCTTGTGTCAACTGTGACTTTAATTTAATGTAGATTGTAGTCCTTAATGATCTAACTCTTCCAGGCTTTAACTCATTTTCATTCAGTTTCTCTCTTAATAATTTATTTGCATCATGTTTCATTTGTGAGCAGATTTATGGTGTGTTACAATTTTTACCATTGTAGCATGAACTGAATAGTTGCAATTTTTATTTTGGTTGGATTGATATTTTTTTCAAAGTGGTCATTAAAGAATTAGAAAGGTTTGTACATAAAGTTGGATTGTCTCTAATGTTTAATGTGTACAGTTACTGTTTCATAAAATCTAAAAGTGGAACTGGATTTAGTTCAGTTTTGTTTTTTTAAATTGACGCATTGTAACGAGCTATATATCAACTTTAATAATTTTTAACATAGAATTATGTGATCTCTAGAGAACATAAGTGTTTTAAACTATGTAGGTTTGGATGAGAGTTTGAATTTTAAATAAACTATTCATTGTAGAACATTATAATGATTTCTAAATTCTAAGGCAAGGGTTTTTCTTGTGTAATTTTATTTGAATTATAGTATCAACATGCATCTCATAGTTGAACAAATGGAGGATTAATTGTGTCATATTTTTCTTGTTGTGAAATATAATTAGAGAGTTTCACTGTACTACTCTAATGTGGCATTCAATGATTAGATGGAAATGCCAGTTATATGCTCTTAACATATGTGTGTAGTGTAGTAAGCTAGAACTGCCTCTCAGGTTACAACTTATTTATTATCTATATACATATATTTGCAGTAGCACATAATCTGTTATTTTTATTTCCATACCATTAAATCATTTACTCACCTTTAACGAAAATATTTTAAAAGATGTTTTACTTGTATAGAAATTCACTATCCTGTTCCCATGTCAAATTTTGTGAGGAAAAGTATTAAGATTATTTGTGAGAAAAGCCATAGCATTTTTCTTTTTTGGCAGTACTTATTATTTTGTTTTCAGCTTTAAATATTTAATATATACCTAAGTTAGTTTCCTCACTAATCCAGTTAATCTCACTTTTTTTTCTTGCTAACTTACACTGTCTACTTTTTGTAGTGCCAAACTAATTGAAATTAAGAACGATTATACAAGTTAGGTTAAAGTTATTTTGGATGAATGCTAACAAGTTTTACTAATTTGGATAGGATGAATATTTTAATAATGTGTAACTAATTAGGAAATGGTCATATTTAATAAAATATTTCCAAAAATTAGTTTGCATGCTCAATTTATATTAATTACAGCACCTGTTTTGCTTAGCATTTGTGCTTTAAAAAGCATTGACACCAAAATCTTTATTGGTTATTTTGTTTTCTTTCATTTATTTGCTTTTAAGCATGATCATCTAGTCAGTTTATTATTGCTTGCTTTTATCTATAAAATGCCTACCTTTGTTACTTTGAATCTCTATGTATTGTTTTGTTTGTTTTCTGTTGAGGTTTTTCCCATATGTTTTTGTGCTTCTTAAAACTTTTTTACTTGAATGTAGCAAAGAGTTGCATTTTCCTAGTATACTATGCAGTTTCTACATTTAAGAAAAAACAGCTTATAATGTCTGTTAAAGGCAATAATAGTGTAGAAAATATTCAGATTCTAAGGTTTATGAATAAAAATGAAATGTGATTTTTACCCTCATAAAACTAAATTTATTAAAGTCTAGGTATGTGCTAGGTCTTTAAAATGCAAGATGCCATCTGAACTAAGATATTAGGTAAAGTTTATTCAAAATAATATTTTACACATTACAATTCTAATTATCAAATTATTATTCTAATTGCTTTGATAAATATTTATTTATCATGTTAAATAACTACCATAAATGATACAAAACTATGTTTTGTACTGTATGCATTGTAGAAAATACTGATGGTGCATTCATTGCAATGCATACTATGCATTACACAGTATTTACAGCATTTTTAAGTCATTAATATTCTATAAAATTGATTATAGTTTGTGTGGTATTTTAAGAATTAATATTTTATTACGATTCAATTATTCTATTATTTCATTTTCAATCAATCGAAAATTTTTATACTATGCTTAAAATGTTGACTGGTGAAGATAATTCATATTTGGTTTGTACTACCACCACTGAATCTCATATACATTCATGAGTTTTGCTAATATCCATCCCATCGAAAATTGTATTTATTTTTATAGTTTGTTTTTTCTTTCACTTTTATTATTGTTTAAAACTTTTTTATCATTGACATGGTATTGGAATTTCTTGAACTGCTACTCTGATCAAGTTATTTATTACCATCTGGAGAAGTCTGCATGTTAACAAATGTTAATGATATTATATAAGATTTTTTTGATGTATTGTATGACATTAAGTTAATAAAATTGTAAAAGTTTGTCAATTTTTGTATTATTTGTATTTAGAGTGGAATACAATAGAATAGATTGCTAGTTTTGATAGTCGGAGGTGGACAGGGCTACACTATTGAATATCGTGTAAGGACCCTGGAAGCCTGGATTCACTTATTTTGCTACTAACGACTGAAAATATGTTAGGAAATTCACTCCATAAATCCTGCATTGCAGGCCATAGCAGTGCCACAAACTTTCAAGGGAGATGGGAAGCTTGAGAGATAGATGGAAAACAGCATATTCGAAGTAGTGATAAAATTTGGATTTTAGGTATGACCATTTCAAGAGTTCCATGAATATTGAGATTCCTGCAAAACACTGAATATCTGACACCGTTGCTGCTTGATTAAGAAATTCAAAAATATACTACAGTAGAACCCCGATTATCCGCGAGTGCCACGAAAAAATTTTTTAACGATGAGAGCAAATTTTAGATGAGTTTAGAGACATTTAAGCTGTAAAGCAAAGGTTTCTGCTGTGTACTGTACATATTTTAAAAGTTTTACAAATGTTTTTGTGTACAATAAAACTTAGTTTTTATTCTGAAATATTTTTTTCGTGTTTTCACCTCATTTTTAGTCTTTTTACGGGTTATCCGCGATTTTCGCTATCCGCGGTACCCTTGCCACCCAATTGCGCGGATAATCGGGGCTCTACTGTATGTGTATATATCTCAAAATCAAATTAATTTTTGGTTGTCCCTGGATGAAGTTTCAAACATAAAATTTGTCTAAGGGACTATGAAACTATCCAGCACAAACTTCCAAGATTGATCCAGTTTTTGTCACGTATGTGGCCAAATTCCGTTTATTTCTAGTTACAGATACGTAAACTTGTCATAGTTGGTTTGGTTTTTGTTTTACGGCGCTAGAATCGGAAAAGATCATATTGCGCCACACATTTTTGGTATGAGCTGTGCTGCTAGGGAATATTCCTAACATATCACTGAAAATAGCGAAAAAAGGGTCGAACCTCAAACAAATTGCAATAAAAAGTTTCTCAATGATTTTCACTTTGAATTGGAATGACCTCAATAATAACATACTAAAAATCGGACCATGGGAAATTTAATTTTTTTTAATTTAAAAAAATGGCTGAAAAAATTCCAATTATAATAACAAAATGGGCATGTGCGAGGCGAAAATCATTTTCAAGCAGAGCGATTATAAGGAGTTAGCCTGGGTGAAGCTTATAGACACTTATCCACAACTGTGAAGAAAAACTGAATCACTTATCATCTCGTTCACAGAGTAAAGATTATTCAGAGAGTCCATTTCCATAGACGCTAATGGCAACTTTTTTAACATGGGTTTTCCCATAGACGGTGGCGTTTCTATGTGATAACGGTGGAACTAACCAGATAATCAAATAACCAGATAATCAGATAATCCCAAATACCCAAACTATGCATCATTCCATATCGAAACATTAGAGGAAGAGCGTGACCAAATACTAAATGACCTTATATGGCCTCCAGGAACTTTGATATCGCCATTCTTTGGAAGAATTAAATCTAATCAAATCTTCAATCACAAAAACCCAAATCAATCTAACTGTCGAACTGAACCTGTGCCTGGACCTGTGTGTGAACCTGAAGCTGAGACTGATTGACTATTCTACCGCAGCCCCAGTTCCAGTACTTCCACTCCTGTCAACAACATCGCCCTTACTATTTACTATCAGAATGTGCGGGGTATGAGATCCAAGTTTAATGATATTTTTGATATAACTTTAACTGAAAATTATGATTTAATATGTTTTACCGAGACTTGGCTCAACGAGGAATTTTTAAATAGTGACCTTTTTGATGAACGTTATGTTGTATTTCGGACTGATCGCAATTATGATGAGATCCATATGAGTCGGGGTGGAGGAGTACTAATAGCTGTGAAGAAACAATTAAATCCCAAACAAATATCATGCTTGGAATACTCTAATGAGGCTGTTTGGATAAAACTACTTGTGAATAATTTTACGCTTTATATATGTTTGTTGTACATATTTCCCACCATCTACAGGTGTCTCTGTTTTACAAGAGTTTTATGATGTTATTGATGAATATTTTAATGATGTTACTAATTTCATTATTGTAGGTGACTTTAATTTACCTTCCATAAATTGGCAGGATATAAGTTATACGAATACTACATGACTTACAGAGGATTTTATAAATTTTATTTACCTACATAAATTTAAGCAATGCAATCTGATTGCAAATTATATTAATAGAATCTTAGATCTTGTTCTGGTTAGATTTGCTGATTATATGGCTAATGTGATCAAACCTGCTCTCCCAATAACAGAAGAGGATTCCTACCATCCAGCTTTGCTGATCAATTTATGTAAAACTGATCGAGTTGTAAATTGCAGATCTGAAATTGGAGAGACTGAAAATAAGTCCTATAATTTTAAAAAAGGAAACTATTATTTAATGTACACACTCCTATCTTGGGTAAACTGGAACATTTTAAACCAATACTCTTGTGTTAACGAAGCTGTAAGCCAATTTTACAATATATTATATGATATACTAGATACAACTGTGCCTAAATTAATTATTCGTAAAAGAAAATACCCCGTCTGGTTCACGAAAACTATTATAAGAAACATCAAGTTAAAAAATTCCTACTTGAGAAGTTTTAAAAAAACAAATAATCTAGATGTTTTTGAACGTTTAAAACATATTAGAAAAGTAATTAAAAATGATATTCGTAATGCACGTAAACAACATATTAGTTGTATTGAAAATTCTTTGAGGTTAAAACCTGAAACCTTTTGGTCCTACTATCGTAATAAAAACCAAAATCATGATTCTAACCAACTGTTTTACAATGGCACTGAACTTTCCGATGATGCAAAAGTAGCCGAAGCTTTTAAAGATTATTTTTCGAGCGTTTATAGCAGTTTATATGTAAGTAATGACTTAAATAATGACTCAAATAGTAGTATTAACTCTATTGATTTGGTGAAGATTGATTATATTACTTCTCTAGACATTGAAAATAGCATAAAGAAACTTAAAGGATCTAGTTCTCCGGGTCTCGATCTAATACCACCCTTTATCATCAAGGCAAACACTGAAAGTTTAATATACCCTTTACTTATACTTTTTAATCTTTCTCTAAGTACCAATACTTTTCCTAGCATTTGGAAAACTTCAAAAATCATACCTGTTTTTAAGAAGGGAAATAAATCTGACATTAAAAATTATAGACCTATTGCCATCCTTTCAAGTTTTGCCAAGGTCTTTGAAAGAATAATACACAATAAATTATCTTTACAGACTAATCCTATTATTTCAACCAATCAGCATGGCTTCATTAAAAAAAGATCAACTTCAACAAATCTACTATGCCTTAATGATAAAATAACCAATGCCCTAAAGATCAATAGTCAACTTGATGTTGTTTATACGGATTTTGCAAAGGCCTTTGATAGTGTAAATTTTGAAACCTTACTTTTAAAATTATTAAACATTGGTTTTGATCACAATTCACTTGAATGGTTACGCTCTTACTTAACAGATAGGCTACTTTATGTGAAATACAGGTCTTCTTTTTCCGATGCCTTTCATAGCACCTCTGGTGTGCCCCAAGGGTCCATCCTTGGCCCTCTGCTTTTCATTTTATTTGTAAATGATATAGTTTCTGTTTTTCAAACATGCTTACTTTTTGCTGATGACTTAAAAATTGTTAAACAAATATCTACACCTGATGACCAATTTATTCTACAAACTGAACTTAACAATCTAAATAGCTGGTGCCTCCAAAATAACCTTTTACTTAATATTGAAAAATGTTTTGTTATAACTTTTACCAGAAAATTAAATCCCTTCTTACATAATTATACAATAAACAACACTGTCATTTCAAGAAAAACCAATATTAAAGATCTTGGTGTTATCTATGAATCAAGTTTTAATTTTAACTTGCATATTCGTGAAATTACATTAAGAGCCAATAGAAATCTTGGAATCCTAAAACGATCAACTTCTAATTTTAATGATAGTAATGTAATGTTTTGTCTTTTTGATATTTTAGTTCGTCCTATCTTGGAATATGGAATTGTGATCTGGAATCCTTCAAGTAAATCTTTAATTAAATTAATAGAAAAAGTACAGAAAAATTTTCTACGTCATATTTCTTTTAAATTCAAAACCTCTTTTGACCAACCTATTACTCTAGAATGCAGAAGATCATTAACCATATTTAAGTTTTTCATTAATATTTTGAAAAACAATATTGATTGCCCTACTGTACTACAACAAATAAGTTTACACGCCCCCTGCTATAATACAAGGAAAAAAATTCTATTAATTAAAACTTTTTATTCAAAACAATACTTAGAAAATCAATCTATAAACCAGTTTATTAAAATAGTAAATAGCCTACCGGATCACAGCGATATTTTCTATGATAAATTTGTCAGACTTAAAGAAGATTTTCTTTCAATTCATATTTAATTTGTGTATTGTGTGTATTTTGTATCGTACTTGTATGTATTTTATATTTTACTGTGTGTTTTGTATTGACCTACCATGTAAAGGGATTTTTAATCTGTATGGTAGATGAATGAATAAATAAATAAATAAATAATATGACGTAACGTTGTTGACTCTCTACAATCGAGCTACCGCCGCATACACTCTCTCAATTAACCCCGCCCACTTTCAAATCGCTAAAGAGGGAAAAAAATTTTATATTTTCCCGGTTATTAAAACAGTTGCGTGTATCTTTCTTTCGAGCATGCGCTGGGGATAATTTCTAAGACATTACAAGTCTCTCTGATGTCACGCTCTCCAGGGACTCACCCAATGTTCTGCCCAGGCTCACAAGGAAACATTCTCAGGATGAACTCACAGAATTGGACGAAAATTTTACAGGGGTTAGTATATGACTTAAAACACCTTCTGTAAAAAAATTAGCTGCTGAATTACAGTAGAAAAGCTGTAAAAAATTATAGAAAATTGTCATATTTAACGCCAAATGTAACCCTACAAGGCGAGAAACGCAGAGAGAACGCCAAATGCTAGAATGAACTGGCCGCGTTTTCTCTGTTGCCACTTATAAATGAGCGAATGAAAAAAAGTTCATCGAATGCAAAACAGGAATAAAAATTTATTAAAGAAGGAAAATTAAAATAAATAACGCATGAAGCAATACAAAATTATATGCAAATTAAAAAGAATCCAGTATCTATTTAGCATTTAATTTTTAGGAGTTATCTGTTTGCCGCATATTTTTTAAAAATGCATTGGAAACTATATATTTTATGGCACTGTCTAAATCCACGAAATTAACAACTCAACTCTAACAAATTTCGCTAATACTTTAGCACGGGCCAACTTTCGTGGATTTAGACACTTCGAATCAAATTTCTCATTCCATCCGATTGGAAAGTCGCCAAGTGGTGCTAAATGAATGTGTTTGGCAACTCAGAACCCAAATTTCAAATTTAAATAACTCCTCTCCTATTGAAATTCAGCAGCTAATTTTTTCACAGTAAGTGTTTTGAGTCATCTTCTTATGCCTGTAAAATTTTCGTGCATTTCTGTGAGTTCACCCTAAGAATGTTTCCTTGTCAGATCTCTCACCGGCTTTTATACTTTTCTGCCCGTGACGTCACTATCTCGCATCTTCTTTAAAGTGACGATGGACCGTGAGTTCCTCTGGAATCGAACTCACAACTCCAACTCCACATTTAATTCAATTTAAACATATAACTACACATTTAATGATCATTTCTGCGACCACAATCACTGATAAGAGATATTAAACGCCAGAACAAACGACATCAATGTTTATAATAGGGAAAGTTTAGTAACTGTCAGGGAAAGTTTGCAACCACAAGGGAAAAGTTTCATTGATCAGGGGAAAAATAGCAGAGATTGAGAAATTCAAATGCAGCCTCCATAAAAAGTTCTAAGTCCAATGAGAATCACTCGTTTCCTTTAGTCCCCGCCCACACTAATGATTGACAGCTGGAGGGTCGGAACGCCACTATGCGATAACTGTAGAACTATTTTAGTAAAATAGCATTTTGGACTCTCTGAATATCTTTACTCTGTGATCTCGTTCCCGTCAATGGGCGTGTTCGTAAAACCTCACGAGTTTAAGTTCGAACGAAAAAGAATTCGGGTCACGTGATCTCAGTTTCACGAGTTAAAGTGTGGTTAAACGAACGACTATAGAGCTATTTTCGGTGCACTTGCGCTTTTTTGCGCTACTTCTCTTTTTTTACACAACATTCATTTATGAGAGTCGCATCCCATTCGAAATTTGAATTGCGTTCAGTTAAGTATGAACATGGATAAGTTGTTAAAATGCATCTGAATCGGTATTTTTCGACAAATCTACAGAAGACGAAGAAGAAGAAGAAATCATTACAAAACTTTTATTAAATCATAATAATCGAGAAACGGAACCTAGAATAAAAAAATTATGTGGAAGAGGGGATTCTTCGATATTCGTATAAAGATTTTAAAAGTAATTTCAGAATTAACAGAAGAACCTTTGAAGTTTTGATGAATCATTATGATCCATGAAGAAAGCAAGAAAAGGGCTGGTGGCCCCGGTAAAATCCAAAAAGAATTGTAATAATCGAATTGAATTATAAATGAGGGGTCTGGGGCCCTCTCCCAGAAATTTTTGTTTGAAATTTGACCCTATATAAAAGTGTTTTAACTTGTTATGGTACAGCTCCCGCAAAAAAAACGTTGCAGTGGGGTTTGCGGGCGAACCACATAGGTGAGGAAGACAAAAGAGGAGTCGTTTTTCATTAATTATAGTATTCTTTGGCCAAAAAAATTTTCGAGTCCTTAGGGGGTCGTCTTCATGTTAAACGAAGCACTAACTTTCTTTTTTCCAATGGGGACCCCCAATTATTATTAGTTTTTCTGAAAGGCCATCCCTCCAAACCCTTAAATACCCAGTTTCATCCAGATTGATTAAAAAAACTTTTATTTTTCAAAAATAAACTTAAAAAATTTTTGTTTAAAATTGTGAATTTTTTTATGGTAATCGATTCTTGTAGTAATTTTATGTAGGAAACCAAAATTTCAATCGATTTTATCCAATAGTTTTTGATAAAAACGAATTAATATCTTAAGGGGCCGTATACCGTTGCCGAATGCATACCGCAAATGCTCTTTCTCGTTCGTTTTATCAAGAACTAATAGATAAAATCAATTGAAATTTCGGTTTCCTTCATAAAATTAATACCAGAATCGATTACCATAAAAAAATTCACGATTTAAAAAAATTTTTTTAAGTTTATTTTTGAAAAATAAAATTTTTTTTAATCAATCTGGATGAAGCTGGGTATTTAAGGGTTTGGGGGGATGGCCTTTCAGAAAAACTAATAATAATTGGGGGTCCCCATTGGAAAAAAGAAAGTTAGTGTTTCGTTTAATATGAAGTCGACCCCCTAAGGATTCAAAAAATTTTTTGGGTCAAAGAATACTTTCATTAATGAAAAACGACCCCTCTTTTGTCTTCCTAACCCAAGTGGTGTGCCCGCAAAACCCACTGTAACGTTTTTTTATTTTACGGGAGCTGCACAATTTTACATACGCTACAAATTCGCAGATAATCAGCCATTTTATGGACAGTCGTCACCTTTTAGTATCAAAAACTACTATCTCCATTCGGCAACCTTCGGGAATCCCGATCCTTGGCGATCAGATCTGTGGAGAAGCTCGTTTTTTTGTTTGGAAGAGCTGACATGATCGAGTAGAAAAGATCAAAACCAATGAAATTATTTTCTACAACGATCTAAACGGGATCTAGGGATTCCCGAAGTTTGCCGAATGAAGATAGTAGTTTTTGATACTATTAGTATCAAAAACTACTATAAGGTGACGAGATGGAAGACACAACCTCTAGTCGAGCAGCGGAGACGTAAAATAACTGGATCTAACGAAGAAATTTCTCCGTGCGGTTTCATGCGAATTTTTTTCGGTTACAGATAATTTTGGAACGAGTAGTTAAACGCACCGAAAAAAACCTATTCGATAAAGGAACGCACAGTTGGAGAACTAGTAACGCATGCGCACGAGTTAGCTTTTCCGAATGAGCCCATTGATTACGTACATCTAAAATTGCCATAGGGTGCAATAACTTATAATTATACGTTTTTTACTTAATTATAAACACACAGCCAATAGTGGAGTCTCCAATGTCGAAAAAAAGGGCTTCGTAAAAAGTTCTTGTTACTTTTGTAAACTAATGTTTTTTGGATTGCTTATAGTGAAAGGAACATAAAAAAGTTTGGTACCAATTTTTTAATCAACTTTTAAGACTAATTAAGCCAATTACAAGGTCAAGTAATAACTTTTAAAGGATATTGGATCTTTTAACATAATGAGCTTATTTATTACCTTAGAAATAGGAAATTTGTAATATAGACTAAGTACTAAATAGATACTCGAAATATCTTTTTAATTTTGAAAAATAATAATTAGAATTTTAATTAATTAAAAAATATTAATTTTTTCAAAATTTCAAAATTTTTACTTTGCCATTGAAATTTTTTTACTTTTTTGTAATTTTTCAACTTATTACTTAAAAACACTTATTCAGTTAACTTTTTGATTGATTGAAGATTTTAATTAGTGATTAATTAATGATATTTAATTAAAAATACCAAAGCACTTATAAAACTTACTGATAAAAATGTATTTCTTGCAAGAAAATAAATATCAATACGAAATATCTCGAATTATAGTTACTCAGGTAAATGTAGAACATTTTTAATATAAAACAAATATACAAAACAACAAATATACAAAATAATTTCTTTTCTTAATATGAACTTATAAATGAATTTCTTGAAATATCCCTAGGTCTCCAAAGTCAAAAGCGTTTTCTAACTCACTTCTGCCAAGGTCCATCATCCCATCAAGTTATATTTGTTATAATAATAATTTTAAGAAAAATATTTCGTTAATTGCATAATTTTGCACCTAAATCATCACAAAAGTAGTTCATCTTAAACGTGTTGATAATAATAAAAAGAAAAGCATTAATTATCACAGTTCGAGGAGTCGCTGTCTGATGCATCCACAGCCACAGTCCATATAAAAAAGTTCTTACATTTTTCTTCATCCCCTTCACATTTGCACATTTCTGTGCATGGTAACTGCAGCAACACAAGAACATCTACCATTAGTGCATTTACTTTTGCTACAACCACACACAGTAAGTTCAACTAAAGCTTCAGGAGCAGGTGGAAAATCAGTTATAATTGGAACAAAGGTTTTATTTTCTTTTTTCCAACCATAAAACTCTGGTGAAGGTAGGGATGGGGTTTGTTTAACATCTTTAGCCCATACTAGAGCTTGATAATGCGATCTAATTGTATGGTGTTTAAGAGCGGCTAGGGTTGGAGGTAGGCTTTCCGATTCAGCTTGCAATCTCTTAAAGAGGTACCAACGAAGATTTTTAGTGTTCATTATTTCTTTAGGGCATCTATATAACCTACAAACGAACTCTTCAAGGGCAATGAAATGTTTATCTTATATATTTTGCGCTTTTCCAAGAGATGCAAATGCTTCAATGACATGAGGTTGAACTTCTATAAAAGCTTTGCAGCATGTTAGTTTTCCGTTTCCATTGAACCCCCCGGTTGTGTCACAGTCAGTAAAACTATAAAAGCCTGGAAGGGCATCAATTAGTTCTGCTCCTTAACTATCCTAAATAGGTTTGAGAGAAACAATTCGTTTTCCGGCCCCTATTCCAGTTACGACACAGGGCCTAAGAGGGGTAACCGTCTCAAGGCCGGAATGAAAACATTTGTATCTGGTGACAAGATGTGTACAGTGTATCCCAAAGTAGTAGCATAAATAGCATGGTATATTATTATGGTGTCTAATTCTTCATGATTTGTTTTCAAATTATCGTAAATCTTGGTATTTGATTGAACTATGTTTCGGTAAATACAATGAGGAAGTTGCATGATTTTTATTATTTTTTTGATCGATTCTTCTAGAAAAAATAAGCAACTATCCAAAATTTGAGGCCGATCGAGAAATTTTTTGATTGCCAAAAAAATTAACAAAAATCCTGTTTTTAAAAGCGCGCGAAAACGCCAAGAGTTTGGATGTGACGTCATCTTATAATAGGCATTGTTGAAAAGCAATGGAGTTGATGGTATTAGTCCAGTAACTTGGTAGTTTTTTCAGGAAAAAAATACAGAAGTTTTTTTCTCGACGGTTTTATATGTTTTCGAGGGTGCTGAATCCGAATTTGAACTTTGCATACAAAATTTCGAATGGCATTTTGGTGAAAATTCGAAAAAAACCCTAAAATTTCACCTCATTTTTTGGTTTTTCGTTTGTAGAATGAAAAGTATGGGTTTCTCATGAAAATGTTAAATGCAAAAAATAAAGATGATAAAACAAGCTACAAAATTGTCAATTACAACTTTTTTGTCAGAATAATAGTTCGGCCGCTAGAGCGCGTTGAAAATAGGGCAAAATTTGCGCCTGCGGGTGAAAATCCAGAAAATCGAACTTTCATCTAAAAAATAAAGTATTTTTTAAATAAGGTACTTTAAAAACTAGTTTTATAATGTTTCACATGAAATAAACTATCTATTTAGTCTATTAATTAGTATTTAAATGCATTTTCCTTAGCAATTTTCCTTAAGAACGCAGTTTCAATAGATGTCAATAGTGTTATGATAAGTAAGTCGCTTGTTGAAGAAAACATAAAGAAGTTTTTTTCTCAATGGTTTTATATGTTTTCGAGGGTGCTGAATCCAAATCTGAACTTTGCATACAAAATTTCGAATGGCATTTTGGTGAAAATTCGAAAAAACCCTAAAATTTCACCCCATTTTTTGGTTTTTTGCTTGTAGAACGGAAAGTATGGGTTACTCGTGAAAATGTTAAAAGTAAAAAATAAAGATGATAAAACAAGCTATAAAATTGACTTTTACAATTATTTTGTCCGACTAATAGTTTGGCCACTAGAGCGCGTTGAAAAAGTGGCAAAATTCGCCCTGGCGGTAGAAAAATCCAGAAAATGACCCTTATATTCCTAAAAAAGTCATATTTCGATTTAGATAACTAAGAAAAACTACATTTACAATTTGTTACATTATATAACCCCCTTCCCGAATGGAGAAAACCATTATGTTCATCACTTTAAAGAATATACTAGGATAATTTTCTGTGACCATGTTATTTTATATTATAACTAAGTTATGCTTAATTTCATCCTTGACAAATCAATTGGAATTCACGTTCCTGGGTGTAGAAACCGATAAATAAATATTATAATTGCATGTGTCAAGAAGTTATTGTGAATTTTGGTATCATTACTCATAAGCATGCCAGGAGTTTTTATTATCTACAACAGAAAATTATAGTTTTCCAGAAAGAAAAATTATTCATAGATTTTATAAGTTTGTGAGCAGGAGAGGATAATATAAAAAGCAATGAGTGTAGTAGATAAAATAAAATTTTAATGCTTAACAAAAGCTTTCATTGGGAATCGGTGCCTAGGACAAAAAAGAAAATAACAACTGGATTTTTCTTTGCCTAAAAAACCTGCGTTTTTGGGAAGGAATTCCTAAAGAACATTCATTGAATAAATAATATTTGAGATAAATGGTAGGATTATATCATGTAAGAAATTATAAATGTAGTTTTTCTTAGTTATCTAAATCGAAATATGACTTTTTTAGGAATATAAGGGTCATTTTCTGGATTTTTCCACCGCCAGGGCGAATTTTGCCACTTTTTCAACGCGCTCTAGTGGCCAAAGTATTAGTCGGACAAAATAATTGTAAATGACAATTTTATAGCTTGTTTTATCATCTTTATTTTTTACTTTTAACATTTTCACGAGTAACCCATACTTTCCGTTCTACAAGCAAAAAACCAAAAAATGGGGTGAAATTATAGGGTTTTTCGAATTTTCACCAAAATGCCATTCGAAATTTTGTATGCAAAGTTCAGATTTGGATTCAGCACCCTCGAAAACATATAAAACCGTTGAGAAAAAAACTTCTTTATGTTTTCTTCAACAAGCGACTTACTTATCATAACACTATTGACATCTATTGAAACTGCGTTCTTAAGGAAAATTGCTAAGGAAAATGCATTTAAATACTAATTAATAGACTAAATAGATAGTTTATTTCATGTGAAACATTATAAAACTAGTTTTTAAAGTACCTTATTTAAAAAAATACTTTATTTTTTAGATGAAAGTTCGATTTTCTGGATTTTTACCCGCAGGCGCAAATTTTGCCCTATTTTCAACGCGCTCTAGCGGCCGAACTATTATTCTGACAAAAAAGTTGTAATTGACAATTTTGTAGCTTGTTTTATCATCTTTATTTTTTGCATTTAACATTTTCATGAGAAACCCATACTTTCCATTCTACAAACGAAAAACCAAAAAATGAGGTGAAATTTTAGGGTTTTTTCGAATTTTCACCAAAATGCCATTCGAAATTTTGTATGCAAAGTTCAGATTCGGATTCAGCACCCTCGAAAACATATAAAACCGTCGAGAAAAAAACTTCTGTATTTTTTTCCTGAAACACCCAATTTTTGGCACCAAGTTACTGGACTATATTATTGTTGACGTCATCTTATGGTTTAAACAATAAACGTTTTCAGTCACGTGTTTTTTTCTCGACTTTTAAATTAAAATATTTAATTACCTGTTCATTTTTTTGAAAAACTGACTAGATATTTCATTTTACCATACAAAAAACCATACGGAACACTTGTTTGTTTTTGAAAATAAGGAATTTGCATGCGTCAGATTATCTCTTTCTCTAATCCTTTTTAATAATGGAGTATTTTTATTGAAATATATTCGGTAAAGTTTACTTTTGTTTTAGAGTTATTAAGAAAATTAGAGAGTCCCATTTTAATTAGCGTCTTATCTGTGCAAATAAAAGCTCTTTCATCAATTTTCTTTCCTTTACGCCTAATACGTGTTGCTTTTTTTAGTGATGAATCCACTGAGTAATGACCAAAAACAAGATGAATAGTGTTATAGTTTTCAGTTACACTGTTTAACATAATTAAATATTAACAAGATCCTTACATGAGTTGACATTTCCTTTAATTTGCCGAACTAAAACCATGCCATCTATTACTATAGCTGCTTAATCGTCAAAATATGGAAGTGTATAATTTCACCTTTGATTTGACCTCTACACCAGGAAAAAGAATAGAAAAATTGGTACCAAAGATTTTCTGTCTCTCCATACCCTAAAGAACCAAAATAACCTTGGTACGATAAATTTATAAAAATATTTTACAAATTTACATTGGAGACTACACTAGTGGACACCAACAGAAGAGCGCCTGTTGGTTTGCTCCCTGCTGCGCGCGCTTCTGGGTCAATCTCTCCTCAAAGAAAACATTATCTAACCAACTTTTTTTTAAACATAGACTATCCAATACCATTTTATAGACAAATGGCAGTAATTTTACCAAATTATACTTTCCTAGGAAACAAAACAGCAAAAATGATCTTTTTCGATATTTTAATTAATTAATTAATTAAATTTAATTAATATTTTATACTTTTTACGCCTAGAAACTTTTTTACTTTATTTCCACCAATTTACAATAATTTAAAAGGTTTTTGAACTGAATTATACCTGCTTAGTCGTCAAAATATGGAAGTGCATAATTTGACCTTTGATTTGACCTCTACACCAGGAAAGTGAATAGAAAAATTGGTACCAAAGATTTTCTGACTCTCCATACCCTAAAGAACCAAAATAACCTTGGTACCATAAATTAACAAAAAATTTTTACAAATTTACATTGGATACTCCACTACAAGACACAAACATAGAAATCCCAAACTGAGCACAGCTGCAGCAGACGAATAACTGAAGCCAACGAAGAATTTTCTCCGTGCGCGGTCTCGTTCGAACTAGTTCGAACGGGAGCGAATTTTGGAACGGGTAGTTATCCGCACGGGAAAAACCAGTTTAATAAACGAACGCACAATTGGAGAACTCGTTTAACGCGTGCGCACGAGTTAGCTTTTACGAACGAGCCTAATATATTTAGTTGAAAAATGATTTATATCTGCTGCCCATCTTCTCACAAGACAAAGAAATAAGTTGGATATTTGCCTCAAATGAGACTTGCACCGAAATTATTAACTTTCATTATTTTTTCAAAATTTAACATTCGACTTTCTTAATTCTTCCATATTCCAATTTAAAAATGGAAACATGATCACAATGATCTTAGTCAATTATTTTACTTCTTTGTTCTTAAATAAATCTGTAAAGAATGTATATTTTAATTTATTTTTATTTTATTTAAGAAGTAACCGCGGATAAAACTACTTTGGATGTTTTTATATACGTTAATAAAATTGTTTAAGTAAAATTGCTTTATTATCTACACTTCAAATTGAAATTATACATACAATGAGAATGAAAAGGGGGCGATAGGTGTTAGTCAACCTCCAGAAAGGGGTGATGGGCCACATAAGGTTGGGAACCGCTGGCCTCTACAAACAAACCTTCCGTCAAACCTTACATTTGCAGTTAAAACCAAAGAACTTAATGAAATGAGGCTATTTCAATTAAAATAGTATGATATAATATGGTAAAAGACAATATACACAGGTGTGTGGTCACAAATTACAATTGAGGCGTGTTTTGCATATTTATTTATCTAACAATCAGTATAAAGAAGGAACCAAAATATAATTAGTTTGAAAAAACTTGTCCACGTTATTAGTTGCCGCAAATATTTATGTATACCCAGGTGTTTTACGCCAGATATTGCTGACAAAGGGAGATGATTATTTATAGTTGTATCTCTCTTTAAAATACTTGGATTCAGTATATAAGGCAAACATCAATCGATGGCAAATATCATTAGAAAAATACTGACTGAAAATGAAACTCCTAAATGTGTTGCTTTTCGCTTTCTTGGGAATACTGGTTATTTCTAACGCTTTTCCTCAGGTAAGTTTCTGTTAGGTGTCATGATTGTACTGCCTCAAGTTTCAATACAATCACAAATTTAAGTGAACATGAGTTAGTCATGAATAAATAATGAGTTGACCTTTCTTTTTTTTGCAGGCGCCAGAAAACTTGGATAGCTTGAATCAAGGTGAGGGTATTTATTTATTACATTATTCAACTATGTATTAGTATTTCTTTCAAGGGAGGATCTTAGTTTTAATATTCTTAGTTTTAACGTTCTTATTCTAAGGATTCGAGTTCCACAATCATCAATATAAAGAAATAATACTGTCTATGATGTTAATGTCGATTAATATAAGCATGAAACAGTTAATGAAGTTAATGCATGAACAATTTTTGAATTTTATGTAGACCTGATGTGGTAAAAAGTTCAAAGTTAGGTGAGAGGTCAACGGCTATTTGATAGTTTACTTCTTTTACTATTTGAAATGTAGAGAATGAGAGTCAGCTATTGTTTTACTTAGTTCATCTGGTACTACGCTTACTATTTACATTTGTTGATTTCAGTCTAACCCCAGTCTATAAAATTTTTTACTTTAGGATGTCAATTTTTATTTTCCCTTTAGATAGTATTAATGGAAATGAAGATAATTTTGATGGTAAAGTTATTTTTGGAGACAATGCTACAGATGGACAATTTCCATTCATGGTAAATAAGTCTTTCAATGAAATTCAAAATGGTTTTATAAGCGTTGCCTCATGACATACTTAATCAATTTCCCAACCTTTTCAGACTAAAATAAAACTCTTAACTTAATAAAAAAACTCTTATGGATGGAGTGATAACAAAACTGACAGTTAGAGCGATATAGAATAGGGTTTTTTAACAATGCACATTTTTGAATAAATTATATATAACTCAAAATTTCCACAAATTGAGTTAAATTGAGCCTTAAATGACGATATTCCAGTAGTAGAAAAGTTGAAACTTAATACTACCTAGTTTTGAATCACAGTTGAAAACGGCCTTATTTAATTAAAGGATTTTGAAAATACTCTTTACAACCAAGGTTGGTTTGGTTCGACCTTAAAAGTAGCCAAAGAAACACCAAGAAAACCCCAAATTCTTTCCTATTTTAAATGTAAAATGAAAGTTCAATGATAAATGAAAAATAATAGTTATCATTAAAAAACATCGACAGCTTTTATTTAAGTGTTTACTTTTAATACTTTTGTTCATCTATAATGGAGCAAATAACTATAAATATGTGTCAGGCTGTTGATGGGGATAATATATTGGGGTAAAAGGGAGATGGGGTAAAATTTTTATTCAAAATTTTGAATATCACTAAATTAGGCTAAAAAATATGAACTTCTCAAAAATATTCTATCGTAAATTCCAGCTAAAATTTATTTTAAAATGTAAATTTTCAGTATTTAATATGCATACTTCTTTTGATAAGGTTTATGCTTTTCAATTCAAAATTGTTTAACCCAGAATTAAAAAAGGAGACGGATTTTTTTTAATTTTTCACTTCAAAATTCTGAGGAGTTTGTAAGGTGTATGTTGATTGTAAACTAACAATTGTTAGTTCCTACTTATAAAGTTATTTCCTACTTATAAATTACTTATAAAGAAACAACCGTCCCCTTAGGCTGTAGAATTTTAAGTTTGAATGCAATCTCTTAAATAAGTTTAAACTGCAGTCTTGGAATAACATAACACTATATTATTATTGTATACTGTAGTACTCCAAAATTTAAAAAAATGTTAAAATAAAATCAATTTATGCATTTTTAATTGTGTTCTTTTATAGATACCTAAAAGAATTAGTTCAACCTTTCACCATGAACTGGTTCAAATTTAGCTGCAACCAAGGTTTGGTAACAGGTTTCACCAAGTTTTCGGTTTTTCACTAGTGCAAGCACCAATTTTTCGGCATTTTCACTAGTAAAACTTGGTGAAACCTGTTACCGAACCTTGGTTGCAGCTAAATTTGAACCAGTTTCTGGTGAAAGGTTGAAAGTTTTTGGTGAAGGGTTGAACTGCTTTTTTTAACAGGGTAATTAAAGTTTTGGAAAATCTTATAGGTATATTTAGAAAGCGTTATTGATCAATGGAGTTGCTCCGCTTCTATAATATCTAAATACTATGTGATGACAGCAGCCCATTGTGTTTTTAAGTAAGAAAAATATTGTTTATTAGGGAGGTGGGGGCTTGTAAGTAAAGGCCCGTTAAGAATTTTCACTTTCATTGTTCTTCTCGGAGGAATAATCGAAAATGAAAAACGTAAATTGTCTTTGCCCTCTCCATTCTTCATAAGAACGGGTAATATATCGTAAAGGATCACTTCTGATGAACATTCAAAGTAGAAAATCTAAAAAAAAAGGGCCTTTAATTACATATAAACTTATTTTTTCTTCACTGTATATTCATTGAAATAGTATTTAACGTTTACTACGTAAATAGTTACACTAAGGGTGTAACTTTTTTATTAATTTTAGTTTTTACAAGGAACATTTATTTCTAACCGGATTTAAAAATATTTTTCTAAAGATCTTACAATTATAATTATAATAAATACTTAAACGTAATTTAAATTTGCACTCAGCGGCTTCTGTGTTTATTTCGCTAATTTTTCCCCAAACTTGTAAGAGTTTACTCTCACAAACCTCTTTTCATAATTATAATATTTTTATCAATTTTTTAGGAATGGTTCAGTAGTGAACGTAACTAATATTGCCGGCTATGCGGGAAATGTGGACCATCTTAAAGCCCGTTTAGTTTTTTCCTTTCGCCACATTTCTGTTCATCCGTTCTTCCAGAGAGCTGGAGCCAATGATATAGCTCTGCTTAGAACAAGAGAAGCCATTCCTTACGACCGTTTTATTCAGCCCATTCGAATGGGGTCGTGGGAATTGCTTTTTTCTACCGAGTTTCAAGTGAAACTTATTGGATGGGGATACACAAACTGTCATATCTTTGGTAAGAAGAATCGTGATTAGTATTTTATACAAAATGTTTTTTTACTACTGGGTAAACTAAATCAGTTCTATGGAAATTAAAAATCCTTTTAGTAAAATTGCTATTATTGTTTATTCATCGTGCCCATGGTTTAAAAAAGTAACTATACAGGGTGTATCTGAAATGGTGCAACAAACTTTCAGGGATGATAGTAGACACCTAGACGAGTCAGAATCACATAGGATTTGATTTGGGGGTCCCAGCCCAATCTCAGGGAGTTAAAAATGGAGCGACACCCCCAAAAATCATTCAACAATTCAATTTGTAGAAGACCTACTGTTGGTAAAAATTTAATTATGGTCTCAAATATTGTGGTTTAATATTATCTTTAAAATTATCTCAAGAGTCTTCACTTAGTTCGTTACCCTTTAGTAAGGTAGAATCTCAATAATGATGGCTTTTATAAACTCCCATTCATTAAAACTATTTTTAGATTCATGATTACGAAATGTATGAGATTTTAACACAATTTTCTATTTTAACGTTATTCACTTTGAATTTCATCGGTTTTAAGTTTAATTTATTTAAGAGTGCTTTTAAATTGTGGAAAAAAATACGCTTAACAGCTGGGGACTGTGCTCGTTACGCTGGGTTCGATAATATTTTTAAAACCTTATTTGAAATATTGAAATTTAAGTAATTTGTGTTCAGCTCCTTTGATTTCATTTTAGAATGTGTACCCTCTTTTTTTTCAGGGCCAGATACTCCTCATCAGTATCATAAGTTCACAACTATTTTACAGTTCTCAAAGAGTGTACCAGTATATTTCGATTCAGATGGAATTGAACACGTCCTGTGTCATGGTATCGATGTAGCTGGTGTATGCGCAGTAAGTTCTTAACCTGTATGGTTTTGAAAATAACATACCTCTCTCTTTCTGAAAATGTCCTTATGATATAAACTGCATGTTTGCCGAAGCTTGTACCTAAATGTAGATTAGAATAAAAGTATCTAATTAAAAATCAAATGCCGTGTCGCAGCAGCCAATAAAATAATCGGAAATAATATCTGTGATACACACGTTTTGGCATTAAATTTATCAGGCTTTGGTTTTTGACTTTTTCAAGGATTTACTTGCATTGCAGCAATTTTATATTTTTCGATCCACAATAATTATATTAAAACTTAAGGTTTTTTCAAAACTACAGTTAAAAATTCAAGTTTGCTTCTTGAGACATATTCTTGATTTATTATATTCTGAAAAAGGTAAAGATAGTATATTTACTTAAAAATATTGTATGGATTGAAAAAAATATATTAATTATTAATTTTACAAATAAATTTTAAGTAAATATATTAAGTTATTAATTTTGCATCAAATTTCTAGAAAGTACAGGGGCTATTTTTTATCTATTTAAGTAACTTCCACGTAATACATTATACATGATTAACTTTTGTTACTCTTGACTGTTCTCACTTAAATTCATGCAACAAAAGCCATTGTACTCAAAAAGATACATACTTTAAATTGCACGGTATAAATTTTTGGAGAATCGTGTCGCAAATATCCAAAATTAGCCTAAAATTTGAACTTTAAAAATTATAACTTTTCAATTTTCAAAGGCAAAACATCTATGTTTTCAGAATGTTTTTGAAGACAATGTGTAACCACTTTATTGTACTATATTCTAAAAAAATTCAACCCTGGTATTTTGTTCTTTTTTGTAGTTATAGGCCTCCAAAGTTGGAAGATTTCAAAAAAGTCCAAACTTTGACCCTCTGTTTCTGTTTAAACAAAGTTTAAAATCTGAAATTTTTACAGGTAAAGTCTCACTAGGGTATCCATCCAACTTTAAAAATTTCACTTTTGGTATTTGCTTCCAAGGGGAGTTTAATATATGATTAATAAATGATGATGATGATATTATACCTTTAAAATATGATGATTTAAAAAAACATATTTTGTTGTTGCATGAATTTGGTTCAGTACCCCAACATTTTGAAAAAAGTCGATTTTGGGATTTTGATAAATTATAAAAGAGCAAACACTTAGCTTTCCAACGATGTATTACTTATGCCTGTAATCGGTTTTAAAGCATGCTAAAAATTACTTTAAGAATGAAAACAAACCAAAATTCTCTATGCCGCGCCAACTTCGAATGCAAATATCTCAAAACTGTGTTTTTAAACCTTCGATGTACCTTTTCTAGCAATCTAACAGTTGAAACATCATAATTTTTGGCATACATTCTTGTTATGATGTAGTTGTTATACTGAAATGAGCTTTAAGTGATTGATTAATTAGAACCCATTTTATTGAACTTTTTACATTGCATTTCTAAAATTTTTGAAATATAGCATTTTTTTCCTGATAAAAGTGGTATTTTAAAAAAAATTACAGAGATTTTTTTAAAAGCTCATTTCAGTATAACAACTACATCATAACAAGAATGTATGCCAAAAATTATGATGTTTCAACTGTTAGATTGCTAGAAAAGGTACATCGAAGGTTTAAAAACACAGTTTTGAGATATTTGCATTCGAAGTTGGCGCGGCATAGAGAATTTCGGTTTCTTTACATTTTTAAAGCAATCTTTAGTATGTTTTAAAACCGATTACAGGCATAAGTAATACATCATTGGAAAGTTAAATGTTAGCTCTTTTATAATTTATCAAAATCTCAAAATCGATCTTTTTAAGGTGTTGGGGTACTGAACCCCCTGTTATACCATTCAGGACGAAAGTTAACGTGAATCCTTACAAACGCAAAAATCAGCATTTTTCGTAGAACATGGATGGCTGCTATAAAAATTCAAATAAAGATAAAAAAAAACTAAAGATAGTGTTTTTGGATTATATAATGATGTAAGAATCAACCCTCAAAAAAGCATTTAATTCTGAAATGGTCAAGCGACCATATGTTTCCTCTGGGATAAATATCCATACTTTATTTTTAAAATTGTGGTAAAATTATGTATGTTAAACTGTGGTAAAATATAGAATTAAGATGAAAAACGTTCATACACGATGTATGAATAAAATATGTATGATATTTTACTCAGTACAGATTCTTGTTTGCTTGTAGGGAGACTCAGGCGGTGCCATGATCGTTGAAACACCTGAAGGTCCTGTACTTGTTGGGATTATTGCAACAATGACTCCAAGTTTTTACAATACAGCGATTGGAGGATGTTCCAATATAGTTTCTAATTACTGGGATTTCATTAAAAATGCTATTATGTTTGCCGAGAAGATTGTCAAGACTGAAGGCTTTAATTGTGTCTATTAATATGACTCTTCCTATTGATATCTACCAAGAAGAATGTTATTATAGCGAATCCTTAAAATAAAGTTTACCCTTTTAATTTATGTTTAGCAATATGGTTATACAGTTAATTTGCATTTCTTACAGTTGTTTAGTATATTTCTTAAAAATCTAATGAAAAGAGTCCAGCCTACTATGTGGAAGAAAGAAACAATAACACGTATTAATTTTTATGATATAAGAACAACCAATTAAGCTTTGTTCAATCACTTTGTACGAATTGAAAATTTTAAGTAAAAAAACATTTTAGTTAGTGATTAAAAAAACAATTTTTATTTAAGAACTTATAATAGCATACAGCTGTTTGATTATTCGATCCCCTTCCTCAGGTCTGAAATATGAAAAAATACCAGATAACCCCTACCCTATAGTCGGACTGATATTTAAATGCATCCCAGTAAAAACTTATGTTAAATATATTTCAACTAATATTTAAATATATCCCAAGGTTATCATAATGAAGTTTTATGAATCTATACTTTTATTTTAGGACTCTTTTAAGGTGTCATATTTTTTTATGTTCTAAAAAGTTAATATTTTTAATTAGTTCCTTTCCGATTCCAAAAATGGTCTAAGAGCTGGATGCAAATTTCGGGAATGATAAGGTGCACGAGATATTTCACCTGAAACAGATTCGATTGATGATGGGAAAACTTATGTCACCACCGCCAGAAGGCTAAGTGGAAGCTTTTAGTATGAAAGGGGGGGGTCGAACATGCAAACAGCGCGCGGTCCCTAGCGACAGAGATTTTGAGGAAGTCTGTTGAAAATTTGCACAGTTTAAGGAGAGTGTGAATAAAAGATAATGTAGCATTCTAAAAAGTATAAGTTGTGTTATAAGGGTTGTAGAAAACTAAAAGAATTTTCGAATGTTTATAAGAAAGTTATGTACGGCCGACGAGATGCAAGGCTGGACATAGGCTTAATGTATTGAAGAATGTGAGTAAAAATTGGGGTAACACTCCCAGAAGACTAAGTGGAAGACAAAGGGTTGCCAGAAGTCACCAAGGTGCAGAAAAATCTTAAAACCTGACTCATTCGGAAACCTCTGGCTGTTTGCATATGTACACTGTTAAAATGCATGAGCTTAAAAATGAGTACTTTTATGTACTTAGATTTTTCAAGTATATTTGAATTAAAAATGAGTAAGCGGCGTTCTCAGTTTTGAGTACGTTAACACGCTTAAAATCCCACAATTACAGAAAGGGCGAATATTTTATCATTTTGAGTGCAATGAATTGAACATTTGTAAAAAAAACCTCTTTATCATAATAAACATAAGTTATTTTACGATAAGAAAAGAAAAGGAATTTGTATTTACATCGAAACGAACGAACTATTTACTATCGCGGCGAAATCAAAGCAAGCTCTACTGCGGATGAACACAAAGTTTTGGTTCCTGGTTCCTCGGCGTCGCCATTTTTTCGAACGAACAATTTTTCGCTTTCGCTGGAACACTGATAGCTGGATGGAATATAATAAGTCGAATTTTGAAAGTAAGTAACGTTTATTTTCAATTCAAATTGTGTATAAGAATGGTTTTATTTGAAAGTATTGTATATTTTTGATCTTAAAAACATCTTTACACTGTTAATCCGAGGTATTCAGATTTAAATCAAAATTATTCATTTTTGAATACATCATGTGAGCGAAATGGCTCCGAATCAAAACTACTTAGATTTGAAAATTCGATGTGCTTATATTTGAACTAGAGCATGTTCTTGTTTTCAAGACCCTTATGTGTTCAAAATCGATTATGCGCCTGCTCAAATTTAAGATCTTTATTTGTTTAAATTCAACACTCCAGGTACTCATTTTTAAAACCATCCTCTGTTTAGAAACGACTCATCACATGCTCATTTTTAAAACCATCCTCTATTTAGAAACGACTCATCACATGCTCATTTTTAAAACCATCCTCTATTTAGAAACGACTCATCACATGCTCATTTTTAAAACCATCCTCTATTTAGAAACTACTCATCACATGCTCATTTTTGAGACTTCAATCTTCTTAAAATCGACTAAAATGTGTTTATTTCTAAATCTCCCTATTGTTTAGAAAAGACTTTAGGGCTCATTTTTTAGACCTTTTTTACTCAATACAAAGCTTTTTGAAATATAAACATCTTTTTTAATTAACTGCAAATATTAATGCTTTCTTTCTTAGAAGAATATTAAAAGACCTCTCATTGAAGTCGAGAGCATTTTTTTAACAATCTAACAATATTGAGACCTGAGTTCTTATAATATTTGAGAAGCTATTATTTGAAATAAATGTGAAATGAACAGTTTAATCAGTTATTCATAAAACAGATACTTATAAAATTTATTTAAAACACAATCTTCAGTAATGGTAATTTGATTTAGTAATTAATCGGGGCGTTATCAAAGGCCCCCCCCCCGAAATTTCAATGTAAATTTTTTACTGTTTTTACTTAAAAATTAGTCTTAAAATGCATAAAACCCCTACTTTTAAGGCTCAAAATTAAAAAATTTTTTTGGGGAGAACCCCCAACTATTATTACAGATTACAGTCGTTCCTTGAAAATTTTGGGACTTACAAGAGAAAGAGTGGGAACTCGGTGAGGGAAAAAAGGGAAGAGGGACTCCAAAACGAGTTAAAATCCTGCTTTTAGGGTCATGTTCCAAAGTCGGTCAGACCCGATTTTGGAACATGGAACTCTATCATTTACAACGTTTTTGTAAAAAGTTAGTCGAAATGCAAACATCCAACCGAATTGGAAATAAATTCTTGAAAATGTATGTCCGAAATCCAGATTAGGTGTACCAAAACGATTTGAAAATCTGCTTTTTAGACATATTTCCAAAAATTTTATGGGGGAGAACCCCCAAACCCCCTTTAGCATATTAGAAGACGATTTTAATAGTGAAAATTCTTTTCCCCCTCCAAAAAAACAAATACTGGATCCACTGCTGTCACTTACCTTGGTCAACACCAAAATCGAACTAAAGTTCAAGAAATTTTTGGCCAAACCCCCCCTCCGAAAAAAAAAGTCTAGCTACGGCCCTGTAATTAACAGTTATACAAATTAACTATTGTATGCAATATTGAGTCGTAAATGACTTTAAAATTAATAAATCTTAAGTCCATGCTTTCGAATAACAAATTTCCTTCCTCCATTAATTTTCAAAAGCTTTTTGAAATTGTTTTTTCTTGTACGGGATAAATTGGATTTCATATTTTAACTGTTTTTCACCTCAAAAATATAATTCTTCTAATGATATAATTAAAAATATTCATTTTGCATACAAATTAATGTTTTTATAGAGAAGTATCGTATTTTTCCAAATGGCCCCCCCCCCGAAAATTTGGTCTGGAACCGCCCCTGGGTCCTCCCCAGAAAAGATTTGGAAATTTGGCCTTATTAACAGGTTTTTAACTTGATTGGTACATTAAGTTCAAATTTCGGGGAAGGGGCAGGCTACTTCAGCCCTGGTTCCCGAGGTTCCCTGGTTTGATATCCCTGGTTCCAGACCAATGGTCACATGAAAAATTTATTAAAAAATATATGTGAATTATTAAAAATAAGTTTATTTCTCCTCTTTTAATATCTATGAATGTAATTTAGAATGGAGTTATAATTTTGAAGAGAAAAATAATACTGTCTCTAATGTGTTAAAATATTGAGTGTCTTATAACTCGTCCAAAAATTTGCAAATTAATTTTGATGGGAACAAATGTTCTAACACCCCAACCCTCATGGTGCCCTTCTGAGAAATAACTTTGACATCCTATGAATATATGTTTGTGAACATGCTTCTTAGAGTTGTAAAACGAGAAAGTTCTCGGAGGAATTTTTGAGGATATTCTATTTTTCGCCGGATAAATGGAAATAAATGTAAATATGTTTGATAATATGAATTGGTCAGGTATTATTAATGTTAAAAACCTGAGAATTATCTGTTGAGAAAATATTTAAAAGCATTTTTAAAAATTTAGTTTACAGAGAATAATTTATCATGAGAATATTCTTAGAGTAATTAGTATTCTAAATTTGTATTTTAGATGCAGCTTGAAATCCGGAACCATTGTTTCTTCAAATCTGCCTGCCGGCTCCAAAAACCACCTCCATTGGGATATCGGTAGTACACTGACGCCAACTGGAATTGCGTCTTACCGGTTCACCAGATTCACCGGCTTGTACTCCATACAGGCAGTCAGGCGGCAGGTCCTCAGCCGAAACCTCAGAACCAACAGCATCGCTTCTTCCTCTTGGGGCCTAACCGCGATCGTATCGCCTAGTAGAGGATACCAGTCTAGGCGACCTCGTGACGTCACATAACGACAGTTAGGCAAATGGTCGTACCGCGAAGCTATCGCTTAGTTAGAGAACTATCGCCTACTGCCGATTCGCCCTCCCCTACGAAGGGATACCTCGGGAGCTATCCCCAAGCTCTTGTCCATAGTGTCCTTTACGTTATGTATTGTTTTTTTCGCTACTATTTCATTCCATTATGGCGTTATTTTTAAGTTTTTAACCTTATCATACTTTATAGTATACTTAAAAATCTTCTATTGTACTTTTTAAAGTATTTTGTGTGAGAACTATTTATCTATGTATGCGCACGGTTTACTTTGGGTAGAGGAGTGATGCGGTGTAGTGTTTTGTTTACCTCAAGGCGTCTGGTCGATAATAGTTGGATAGTTAATGTGAAGTCTCTTTTTCATTAATCATTATGCCTGGAACCTACACGAAACGCAAACGATTAAATCTCATGAGCCGCTCATTCAATCGTTTCCACATAGCTTCCTTTGTGCTGCCATCTGTTAAGAAACATGACAAGTAATTACTTGTAACACAAGTAGTACAAGTAAGGCACTAGATGTCCTTTACTTTCGTAATATATTAATGTCTGAGGACTTATTTTGGTAATAAATAGCTGTTTTAGATCTTTTAAACTATTAAAACGGGCCACAAAAAGTGTAAAAGCAATCGGATCGCGCGGATGGCTACACTGTTTTCGAATAGGCTGCTCTCTTTTGATTGGCCAGCTCCCTTCTCCCCACGAAAGCGAAGTGCGCCAGAAATTCCTTGTGGATAACCGGTTCGCGGTCGGGCCAAATGCACGTATCGCCTAAGAAAAGAGATGTTTGTCGCCTACTCCGTATCGCCTATTGTGGATAGGAACTATAGGCGACACGATCGCGGTTAGGCCCTTGGTGTCGGGACACGATGACCAGGTGATGGATTCTACTGAGCCCCCCCCCCACAGCACTCCGCTCCCAAGTTCTCGCTCTCCTGGGGAAGAGCACCACAGGAACGCTTGCGCTGTTGACCGCAGGAACTTGCTGGGGGACAGGTTGAAAAATCCACAGTAATCCAACTATGCCGTCTTCATAGCATACACGATGAAAATGCATACTACATATATAACGTGTTTGAATCAAGTGAATTCGATGAACAATTGAACATGTGCACAGTTTATAATAAAAAATAAAAATTTAGTTGATTGTGTATAAAGATATCAAATATTTGTACTGATATGAGACTTCATATGAGAAAGTCATAAGTTGGATTCAAATATATAGGTAAGTTACTTTAAAACAAACTTTGTTGTACCCAGTGAAGTTTTGGTACAATTTAACTGTTGATATATATGCTTCGTGTTTAGAAAAATTGTTTATATTGAATTTACTAAGCTGGATACAGCTTGTAGTTTTCTTTTATCTAACTTGTTTACTTTAAAGTTCCTGATTGATTTAGGTTTGTTATCTTAAATTATATTGCGACTCTTTTCTGTTAGCTGGGTGCAAGCAAAAAATCGCCATTAAAAATCACAAAATTATTCATTAATATTTGTTTATAGTTGAACTTGTTTTGCTTACTATTAGTTAATATATAGTTGAACTTGTTTTGCTCACTATTAGTTAATATTTGTTTATAGTTGAACTTGTTTTGCTTACTATTGGTTAATATTTATTTATAGTTAAACATTTTCGACTTTTATTCTGATTGGCCACATTTGTGCCTGGCTAACAGAAAAGTACCCTCTTTATTTGTTATATTCCTTGCATTTTAGTTGCATTTGTGTTTTTGGTAGGGGAGAATGGGGTAGGATGGGACATCTTAATATCTTAATAAATCTTAATAAAATTAAGAGTTTTTGAGTGTCCCACCAGGTGAAATAGCTCCATATTTGTTGCTGTTACGGTAGAAGTTAAAAATATAAATTTGCAGGTCGTTCAGATGACAGTGTGCTACTTTGTTGACAAATATAAAAAATTTAAATACTTCAAGTTGTATAAAATTTTAGGGGGCATTTTCTTTGGAGTTTATGGCTAGTGCGTCGTATCCTACGAAGTTTGGACCCAGTATCAGCTTCCGAGGTCATGCTGTCTCCTTGTCAGTTTCATCGAGTTCATGCCCTTTGAACAATTTGGGGTTATTGTCTGACAACTAACTGTTGATATATGTGATTTATTTGAGGGTTGTGTGCCTTTGATCTTGCAAAATAAGTTTATTTTAAATATTAAATGCCCAAGACTTAACCCCCTTGAAAAATCATGATTGATGTATCAGTAAAGTTTTTGCATAATTTAACATTAGGATTTAATATTCTATGGCCCATAAATGTGTGTTTTATTAATCCTTTCAAGTAAAAAATTTTGAAATTGTTTCTTTACCTATGTATGTCTTGATATCAACTTATTCTTTTGGAGCTATTCTCTCATTCTACCTAAACCTATCTATTAGCTGAATTTTCAGCTGATTTACAAAATTTTTGGTCCTACATTCCTTATAAACTTTGTATTTTTTCTCTGTGGTTAAAAACTTATTTCCAGAATAATTCTCATGTATGTAATATTTTTCTGTTTATTTTATTTTAATAAAATAATTTCAAGTGAAGTGTCATTTTATTGTGTTTTAAATAAATTTTATAAGTATCTGTTTTATGAATAACTGATCAAACTGTTCATTTCACATTTATTTCAAATTATAGCTTCTCAAATATTATAAGAACTCGGGTCTCAATATTGTTAGATTGTTAAAAAAATGCTCTCGACTTTAATGAGAGGTCTTTTAATATTCTTCTAAGAAAGAAAGCATTAATATTTGCAGTTAATTAAAAAAGATGTTTATATTTCAAAAAGCTTTGTATTGAGTAAAAAAGGTCTAAAAAATGAGCCCTAAAGTCTTTTCTAAACAATAGGGAGTTTTAGAAATAAACACATTTTAGTCGATTTTAAGAAGATTGAAGTCTCAAAAATGAGCATGTGATGAGTCGTTTCTAAATAGAAGATGGTTTTAAAAATGAGCATGTGATGAGTCGTTTCTAAGTAGAGGATGGTTTTAGAAATGAGCATGTGATGAGTCGTTTCTAAATAGAGGATGGTTTTAAAAATGAGCATGTGATGAGTCGTTTCTAAATAGAGGATGGTTTTAAAAATGAGCATGTGATGAGTCGTTTCTAAACAGAGGATGGTTTTAAAAATGAGTACATGGAGTGTTGAATTTAAACAAATAAAGATCTTAAATTTGAGCAGGCGCATAATCGATTTTGAACACATAAGGGTCTTGAAAACAAGAACATGCTCTAGTTCAAATATAAGCACATCGAATTTTCAAATCTAAGTAGTTTTGATTCGGAGCCATTTCGCTCACATGATGTATTCAAAAATGAATCATTTTGATTTAAATCTGAATACCTCGGATTAACAGTGTATAGCTGACATATAGAACAAACTATATGCAAACAGCCAGAAGTCTAAGTGGAAGCGTTCGGGAGATATTCAGGCGCGAAGTACAAAACGGAATAAAAGTACTTCTTTTTTTAATAAAAATTTTAGAAATACAATTGAAGAATTTTCGAAAATAAGGAAAAGTGTGTACATCTAAAAACACTCTTCTAACGTAAGTTGGATGTAAGATATATGTGGTTCAGTTCGGAATCTTCCATGAGAAACACAGCTTTAATAAATCAATGGAGATAATTATGATTATTAATTTTGAAAGCTAATTAGATTTTAATGCAATTAGTGGATTTTATGCTAGATATCCGTATAGAACCGTAATTAAAACTAATTTTTCTCACAGAAACGTAATTGTTTAGCTTTGAAGAGCATGGAAACACTCTTTTGTATTTTTTACACCAAAATATTACCCATAGTGCAAGAAAAATTTATGGAAAGCTTCGCGTACGTAATTAACATGTCAATTTTTTCTTATGAAAAGTTATAAAATGTTACTAAATCGTTCAAGTATGGATAACAAAAATGAAAAAACCGTCCGCAATCATAAAAATGTTCATAATTATTGAGTAGAAAATTATTTAAATCATTTTATTTGAATTAATTGTAAAATATGTCCCCTTTGGAAATCCCCCTAAAAACTTCACCCCACACGCCGATGTTCCCAAATGGGAACATCCTCAAAATCATACTTAGGAATTTTTTTCAGCCAAAAAATGACTAGAATGGTTTTAGTAATGATGAAACTAGCCATTTAAGCCAAAAATCAGAACCATTAATTCGAAATTTGAATTGCGGCGTTTAAAAGGTTAAAATAGCTTCCTTTTGATGACTGGCGTAGTACTTAAGTACCAAATATTTTCATAGAATTTCGAACTTTTTTTTCGGGATTAAATTGTTCCCAGTATACTCCTATATTTTACATACACACCAGCATTTGTTCATTCACTCCATTTTAAAAATATCAACCTATGCATCAGTAAAGACTTTCTTAGTTGAAAATAAGCATGAATTGAATTATTCTCGTATTAATTTTAATGATTTCAGTTCATCTATCCAGTCATTTTTTTACCTTAAAGATTACGGTATTAAATGAATAAATTTAATCGCTCATTGATTAATTTTTATTCTATGTGTTTATTTATAATTTCAAACGTCTTTTTAAGTTGTGTTTTTAATGACCTTTTACACTAGGGTGGGTCAAAAAAATTTTTTTCACATTTTCCCAGGGGCACAGCGACAAAAGGGTGCCAAATGGTCTCAAACTGACATGAGTAAAATATTACTATATTATAATAACTCTATTTGCCTCCGGATTGGCCTCGAAGTTTCGATTAATATAGTAATTTCATGTAAAAATGGACAAACGAAAATCAAGCTTTCACCTCGATTTCACGAATTCGTTATGAATGTAAATGTGCACAATGGTATAAAAATCATCATCGAAGACTATAAAATAATTATAAATGAAACCAGAGGTGAAATACTTGAGTTGTAATACAACATATTTTTAAATATCTCAATGGTTAGAACTGACAATCAAAAATTTCTTGCTGGAATCATAAAAATGTGCGAAACTCTTATTGCCGGTTGAGTAGGATGTTAAAAACACTAAATTTTTAATAAAAATGGATATGTCAGAAGGTGGGTACCTTTTTGGGGATATAGGTTTCAACCCCAAGGAAAACATTTGGTTAATAGTTAAAAGTTGGGGTTTTCCTTGAAATTTCAATGGCATATTAGGAATAGCCCATCAAAAGTGTCCCCATATGTGTCCCTAATGTCCGAAAATAAATTAAAACCACATTTTAAAAGTCAAATATTGAAATATTTTCTTAAGAAGAGCGGTAGTTCAGCGTTTTCAGTTCAAAGCTCAGTATCATCCCTTAAATTTTTAAATAAGCTACATTACTTTTCAAAACGTACTTGTAATTGACTTAAGCAGTTAAATTTTCTATATTTTAATATTTGAACTCATAAGGGAATGCTAAGGAGCTATTTTGAGTCAATCCTTCCTCCAAAGAGGTATAATTTCATGGGCCTGGGTTTCAGTCTATTGTTAGAGAAAAAAAATTGGTAAATCATGACTGAGGCGAATCATAACTGATATATTGCCTAATGAACGAACTATCTATTCGACAATTGTTTCAACAAATTTTTGCGATCATATTTGGATCCCAAGACCAGCCAGTGAAATAACTGTCCACTGAATTTTAAAAGCGTGGCATATTTATGAAAAATATAACTATTATTTCTACTTTTAAAAATTAAAAATACCGTTTTGTACTGATAAACTTGAGGGAAAATGTATCTGAACTACCAATATTTAAAATACGTACCACTGACAATCCACTGTTTGTTTGCAAAAAAGAGCCTCCTATTCTATGGCTATTGCTAATATGATAGCATATTACATTGCTATTTTGACAGTTGTTTTCGTATTAAAATTGCATAAATATGACTAATGTGATTAAAATTGCTTTTAAAGACCCTTATTTGTGAGCTTTAAAAAGTTATCGACAAAAAATTAAATTTATATAATTTTTTAAAAAATTTGAAAATTTTGTTCTATTTGAGGCCAATCCGGAGGCAAAAAGAGTTATTATAATGGAATAATATTTTACACATGTTAGTTTGAGACCATTTGGCACCCTTTTCTTGCTGTGCCCGATAGAATTTGTAAAAAATTTTTTCGCCATAGGAAAATGATCCACCCTATTTTACACCTTTCCTTTTTGAATCTCCCAGAAAATTAAACAAAAAGTGGCCTTACTCGTCTATAAAAGTTATCGTTTTAAACTTAATAAAAGACAAAAATTCCAATAAATAATACTATAACATTTATTTCTATTTATTTAAATCCTTTTATTCTCCCATCTTGTTGTCTTTGAGGATGCCTTTCATGACGGGCGACCTGGTGGATCCGTAATGGGCGACGGTCACCTGCGCGATGGGCTCGTCTTCTGTGGTGTCTGTGGTCGAGGATCCCAAAGAGGATTCGAGGCTGCGGATCCTCGACGGTCTCAGGAGGTAGGATCCCATGAAGTTGATGAAGGCGGCTCCCAAGGGGGCTGTCACCAGGATGCACAGCACTGACATTGACAGGATCTGGGTGGGAAGAAAAATAAAAAAAATTCTTATGGTAGACATAGTAGGCGAATAGCTGGGATTAAGAATATTTAAGTGATTTTTTTTGTTGATGAAATGCATTCTCGAAAGCAGTCCCCCTAAGATTCCATCCTCATAGGTAGCGCTGCGCAACATGTTCCTTTTCTATGGAGAATTCTATTTTTTGTTTATATTCTGAGAGAGCGCACACACTCTAAGCCCCTAGACACTATGCCATTTCACTAGATGCCATTTTCTAGGACATAGAAAGTTATGTCATAGAAACGAAAAAAATTCAATTTATAAAAAAATGCTTATTTTTTTTAACTGAAACTAAGCCGGGACTTCATTATTATTCACTTTCTATGTTACATTTTAAAATTCTCCATCCTGTAAAATAGTTTAGAAATGCCCGTAATTTAAATAGTGACTTTTGAAATAGTGACCAAAGCAAAACCCTATTTAAGAGACATTTAGAGAAAAAGAATGAAATATATATCTGCTTTATATGAAAATCTATATCTGCTAATATCTGCTTTATAAGAACAGTAAGGTGATGTGAAATAATGTCCTTTAGATTTGTATTTTATTTAAAATCTTCAACTTTTGTTTTCCCCAACAAACTAAATTTTCAAGTTAGTAGTTTTCGAGATGAATAAATTAATTACGAATAAAATAAATTAGATTTTTTTGTGATAATTATAGTATATAAGGTACATTTCTTAATATTACCGTTTATTAAAATTTCAACCACTATACGAAAATATAAAGGTACACAATTTTAAAATTCAGTAATTGCAATCATCACTTACCAATTCACCGTATTCCTTATATTCCTTTGGAGATTCCTTGTTTGATTTTGCATAATCCAATGCTTGTGAACCCACCGCAGCCTACAAAGAATATGTATAGTTATATTTACGTAATTACCGTCAAATGAGGTAACTGGCCCTTAAGGGTAACTTTGGCCAAAGCATCGGAAAAGATATTCTGCCTTGCTGTATCTATTATAAAAGAATGTGATTATTACTATTCCAATGCTAGGGCGAACGGGTAGAATTGTTGTCATGATATCCTTAAAGTGGTGTCTTTATATTCCAAAAATACGACGACTAGGAGTCTTCTGACTAGAGTAGTATCAAAATGTCGATTTTTGTTCACCTTACAACTTTTCTCTGGAAAGGCAATAAAGAACACGATACAAAACAGCAGGGTTATGTTTTTATGTGAGTTGTTAAGTCCTCTAACAGGTTTCAATGCCATTATTTTGTTTCATTTCGTTTCTTGATAATTATTAAAGTTTTATTACGTTGGGGTAACTGGCCCAAGATTTGGGCGGTCTACTACTATTCGGCGCGGCCGTTTCGGCGCTGGCCGTTTGGGCGCGAGGCCGATTCAGCGCTGGCCGTTTGGGCACCAGAAATATAATGAAAGTAAATAGAACTCTTTCATAATCCTTCTAAAAATTAGAAGAAAAAAATTTTGTCTCGCGCCGAAACGGCCAGCGCCCAAACGGCCGCGCCAAATCGTCCCATTCCGAGATTCGGGGCATATTGGCCCAATGGCATCTGCTGAAATAAGTGAAATAATCATTTAGTTTAAAGATGCAGTGGTCAAATATGGATGAGAAATTGATTCTAAACACAAATACATCTAAATTATTATTAAATGAACCTTAAATATAGTATGGTGAAGATGGTATCATTATTAAGAAATCGATGATGTTCGAAGAAATATTGGTTTTTGTTCCAAAAAGGGATTTTTTCCACAAGTCAATCATCAAATTCAACAAAATATATGTATACCAAGGATGTTTACTGTTCATCTAAGTCTCTTTTTTCCTTAAAATTCCTCTTAAGAAACTAAAATAAAATCAGTTTTGTATAAGAAAACATGTTTTATTGCTTGATTTTCTTATAAATTAAACTTGAAATGTGTGAACTTATAATAGATTTTTATTATTATTGGTATAGGTAACTTAGCAATACATCTAAACAGTATAGTATTGGTTAAAGATGCCTTAAGTTTTTGGTTTTTGAAGTCTGGGCCAAAGTTACCCCAATTCAGGGAAACTTTGGCCCAAAATTAAAAAAATTAATATTTAAAACTTAAATCCACACTTCAAAAGCGGTTTACATTGCAGTTGAACATGTTAAAAATATTATAGGCTACTGATATTTGCTTTTAACGTAAAAAAACCCACTCCATTTGGGCCAAAGTTACCCCAGTTTACGGTACTTTTGAAAAAAATTGTACTGTATTCTTTTCTACTTTTGGAAGTGAAACAATAGAAGGAAAAATAGAATTGTTATTCATAAAATATTGATGCGTGTCTTCTAGGGAATACAGGTTGAACACAAATAAACGAATATAAAATGACATATAACAAGGTCATAGCAACGTATAAAAGTAAACCATTGAAATAATTACCTGAACGGTGGCCTTAGACAACCAAGATATTGACACAAAAATTGCCCCTTTCCAATTCACTTTGGATTCGGCTAACGCTAAAATCGTAGCCAAGGCTCGAATGACGAGTGCAAGGAACAGAACTAGGATTCCAAGACCTGACGGAGTTTATTTCATTAACACAAAATAAAATCTTTGACAAATAAATTTTAAGAAAATACTGATTTTTAGGGGAAAAAAGGTGAAAATTACATACTCACCTATATGCTTTTGCAAAGTTTCTAATTTAACATCGACACCAATGAGCCCGAACAAGAAAGGTTCAATGATGATCCACCACAGTCCAGTGATCCATTGAATGTTTTTCTATGAATAAAGGATAATGCATTATACTTAGAATTTATTTTCGGAACTAACTGCTTATTATCAAGGACTAATAGAAAATGTTCAAAATCATCAGAATAGGAAGTTTTTTGCTTTTGAAATTAAGGTGAGAATTCTCGTTAAAATATCTACCGTTATCATTGAGTAATTTTTAGAGAAAGGGGGTCTTCAATTTTCTGTGAACAATACGATGGATGGAAAAATATCCACTACCAAAATTTATGTCATACAAATTTCATTGTTTTCAATGTATTACAAATTGTAAACACGCATTTTTGTTTCTTCCCTCATAGAAATCTCACTTATATAGATACTATCCTTTTCATACGAACTTAGTGCAAAAATAACTCAAAAAGGGGTAGAGGGTTACACTCACGAAGGTTTCTTGGTCTCTCCTCCAATGCAAAGAGGCTACTAGAGCTACGCTGACGCAGCCGAGTGCCCCGATCCCCGCGAAGTCCAGTTTTCGGCTGACCAGTTGAAAGCTCAGCCCACTCAGCCCCAGCAACAGGCTGCGGTAAAACACCAGATCACTCTGGGAAAAAAAATCGAATATTGAAATTAATCTTAAACAGTAAAAGTTGCCTTTATTGGTAGTATTATATTCGTATTGTAAGAAGTGTGGGTAAAGGATTTTTGAAGATGAGAGAATGTGAAAAGTGTGTGTAAGAGAATAAAGTGAGTAAGGACAAAAAGAATGAAAGATAGAGCGAGAAACCCGTATATATTGCATAACATTCCATTACACGACGAAGTTGCTGTGTTTAGGTCGTGAACAATTTGAAGAGTCAAAATGGAAAAATAAAGATCCCTTAAAGAGAAGGCTCATTTTGTGTTTAAAAAAATTTACAAGAAAACTGAAAATAAAGTACATTGGACTTTAATGATCTTATTCTAGCAGTTTGTTTTACGTTTACAGTTTATCAGTAAATACGATTATAACTTCAGTAACAAAACTTATGATGCTAAATAATATTTCGTAACTCAAATGTGAGAGGAAGCGACTAATCGAAGAAGTAGACAATCCCTTTTCTTAAAGAACTTACTTCGAATAACTGATTTAAAAGAACCAGAGAAGAGAAGTAATCATGTATTGTCAACAATACATTTGCATCAAGATTATAAAGAGTAATGCTTAAGTTGACACATACCTTCGATCTATCTTCTTTAGGGAAATACCACAATAAAGTTCCGAAGAAACCTCCTAAAATAAGACCTAGAAACGGTTCCATAGGACGCTTCACTATTGTCCAGGCTAAATCTGAAATAAGCAAAGGTGAGTAAAGCTAAAATATTTATCAGTTAAACACAAGAACATTGTTTGAGTGCTAATACTTAAACGACCTTATTCACTGTCACTAACTAGACCAGTGGTTAACCAGCAGCTAAAAAAGAAAAATTAGCTTTTTACTGACTCCTGATTGGTGGAATTCTTCTTTAACCGATGATTAACCATTGGTCAGGTAGCATAAATAAGGCCATAAATCTTATACAGGGTGATTCGAAATTACATGGACAAACTTAGCATGGGGGTAGAGGGGACCTAAACAAGCATATTTTGAAAAACTAGAGGGGGTGGAGATTCACCGCTAAAGAGCTAGGACCTAATGTAGTGCGAGGGCGTTACAAAAGGCGGTTTTCCCAAGGCCCGTTTGACGAAACAAAACCTAACAGAATAAAAAAAATTTATTGCATTAGTACAGCAGTATCCGTACTACATACATGATAAATTTGATAAAAATTGGACAACTTGCTAAACCGTGGGGTGAGTTTCAAAACGTGCAATAATTAATCTTTTAGCCAAAGCATGGAGTTCCCTTTGTGTAATGGTATTTAGAAAAATGATGATCGGGGAAGGAATTTTTAATGATCATGCAAGATCCCTTATTTGTTTAAAAATTGTATGATCTTTGAAAATTCCTTCTTCGATCATCATTTTTCTAAATACCTTTACACTAAGAAGGAACTCCATTCTTTGGCTAAAGGATTCATACTGCGCGTTTTAAAACTCACCCCTCGGTTTAGAAAGTGGTCCAATTTCTATCAAATTTATGGTGTAAGTAGTACGGATACTTCTATACCTCATGTAATAAATTTTTTCATTTTATTATGTTTTGTTTCGTTAAACGGGCCTTTGGAAAACCGCCTTTTGTAACGCCCTCGCACTACATTAGGTCCTAGCTCTTTAGCGGTACATTTGCTCCCCCCTTTCCTATGCGAAATATGCTCGTTTAGGTCCCCTCTACCCTCATGCGAAGTTTGTCCATGTAATTTTGAATCACCCTGTATATTTGAGTACTCACGCATACTTCAAGAAACAACTTAAATTCCTTTCTAAAATCCAGCTTTCTTATACCTAAAATTTTTTAAGCATTTGATATTTAGTTTAGCCAATCATTGATTTAATCAAAATTTTCTCCTCTTGCATTGAAATATCAACATGTTAATAAAGGCTAATTCAATGCAAGACTCAATCAACAAATGAGCTAAATTTGAATCTTAACATTACAACTGAAGGATTTTTATTCAAATAGATTAGATCTACCTTTGGTTTTCCTTTTGCTGATGGCTTGTTTATGCATAACATGTAAAATCTATCATAAAATTAATGAAATTTGGTAGCTTGCATGTATCACCTTGTATTAGTAGCAATTAGTAGCTTGCACTTAAGTCGTTTGTAGCGTGAGTCACGCACGGAACTACCCTAAAAAACACACGGGAATCTTTTAAAAATGCGCACTTTCTAAGTGCATCATTAGCGCTGAATTTCTCACTTTCGGTGGTGGTGAGAACGCTGAAGATGACGACGAATCCCGTGAGCGCGAGGATGTTGTCCACCGAGACGGCGGCCATGATGAGGGTGGGCACCCCCGCGTCCGTCCCCAGGCCTCGTTCCTGCAGGTCCAGCATTCCCGGCACCAGAACTGCAGCGGAAGCAGCACTCATCAGGAATCTGAGAACGTATTCCATTAGTATATTTCAATTTAAATATACAAAGGGATTCTGATTATATTAGGTGAAGCCCGGTGGCGTAGTTGTAATGCATCGTGCTTCTAAGCTGTTCTAAGCTACAGGTCTGGAATTCGATTCCCGGCTCCCTAGCTGGGAAAGGTCTACTCATCCTTTCATCCCTTCAGTGGGTTTTTTATTTAAAATAGAAAGCACCTGGGCCCATAGGGCCCTTATCTTTAATTAACAATTTCAAAAACAACTTAAAATACAATTAACAAGGTATGTGAAATACAATTAAAAAGACAACTTAAAATACAATTGGACATGGCAAGTAAAAACAATTAAAGCAACTTAAAATTGAGTAAGGTATGTCTAAAAGCACAATTAAAACAACGGAAATACAATTTAAAAGTTTAAAATCAAGGCAAAAGAAAAAGCATATATACATATATTTATTTAAAAACAACTCTTGAATTAAATTTAAAATCTCACACCTGGCTCAATACGTCTGTGCATAAGAGACCTCGTTCAATATAGCCCGAGGTCTCCTCCAGTTTGTAGATATGGTTGCATCGTACCGGGCCATGCCTTGGACACAGGGTTATTGCTGTTATCTATTTTTTGGAAGAATTTTATAGCTATTTTAGTGAAATGATCCTTGATAGTTTTTAATTTAAGGATTCTAAGAATTATATGGTTTCTGTAATAAAAGGGACTATTTGTCATTAGTCTCGCTATTTTAGTTTGAAGTATCTCTAATTTTTTAAAGTGGGTTTTGACGGCATAGTCCCATACGACGCAGGCGTAGCTGATTATTGGTCTGAGTAGTGATTTGTAAATTAGCAACTTATTATTTAGGGATAAAACTGGCAATTAGGGGTCCCTGGCAATTAGGGGATACAATAAATTTTGAGACACCAGAAACTTTCACCTAATGGTAGAGATATGCGCGGAGAACGACAGTTTGGAATCCATCGTGACACCCAAATATATTACTGACTTACTCCACGGTATCTCTAGTCCATGTAGTTTAAGAGGAGGAGGCAAGGCTCTCTTGCGAGTAAACATAATAGCCTGGCATTTGTCAACATTAATATCTATTTTTGAATTATTTCACCAGGTTTCTAGGGTATTTAGATAATTTTGCATATTTTCTTTAACCAAGAATACATTTTTATTTTGGTTTAAAATAGATGTATCGTCTGCAAATAGACCAAGTAGAATATTATCGTTTTTGGGATGTCATTAATAAAAATGTTAAATAAAGTAGGACCAAGTATAGATCCTTGGGGTGTACCTGCAAATATATTACGTGGGGTAGAAAAAGTATTCAGTGGGTTGATAACCAAGCATGCTTGGGAACTAAACACTGGAGGGTCTCCCGTGAGACTGACCACCTAACCGGCACATATATGCCTTGCACCCCAGGCCCCACGGAAACGAAGATGGGCATAGAGGCCTTAGCCTACTAGGGTTGTTGCATCGATGAGTTTAGTTAATACTATATTAGTTAATGTTGTGATTTTTAGGCATAAAAAACCACTCTTCAAAGCCTTTTCCTAACGCGTTGGTGGTTGAAAAATAGTTTTAAAATTTACCAATAGATGGAATTGTATTAGTAAATGCCTTATTGAGATTACTAGCCAAAGTGTAACATGTAAAATTAAGTTTAAGTGCAATTTAACTTTCTAGATATTATGCTTAAAATTTGAAGAAACAAGTTCATCCCTGAGCATTTAAAAATTTTCCAGAGAACTTTAAAACGAACAATATATTTTTAAATAAAAAATTATTTCATAATCTATATTCTTTACCCAAGCATGAAGGCCCAGAGCCATGGCAGGCCCAGTATGAAGTAGGCCATGACCGCAGTCCCGGCTGTCTCTGCTAAGCAAGGAAATGTAGACAATTTGAAAGCATCCATTTTCATCTCCATTAGCTTAACAGGGTCCAGTCCCATTCCTGCCTTCAGCAGGATGACCACTAGGGCCACATCCCTGAAATGAATTAAGTTTTACTAAAAGAATATTGACGGAAACTATCTTAAATAAACTTTGTGAAGCAAACTTTTCTTGAAAACTCTTGCAATTAAAATAATTAAACATTTTCTATAATTATTATGACTGTTGAGAATAATGCCGTTTTGAGACCCTTATCGTATATTTTACAGTCAACACAATCTTAGGTTTCCTTTCATGAATTCTTTGATTTATGTTTTTATTCAGAGTAAGTAGATCTTTAATGTTCTTGAAATAAGTTGGATTTAATTTTTGGCTTCTTTTAAAATTCGTAAATATATGTTTTGTAATGGGGGCCTTTTATCCTTTTGAAATGACATTTTTTTTTCAAAATTATGCCTTAAACTTTAATATAAATTTACTAAATAAGTGGGGTAATTTCCTTATTAGAATAAATCTTTGCTAATAAATTAGAAACGGGACTATTTTTTACCAAAGCCTTTTAAGGATATTTTATTTTTGTGGTGAAAATCAAAGTTTACATTACTTACTTTACCTCAACGTTGAGGTGGTACTCAGGGAAATGTCTTCATAATACGGAATGAAGGTAGTATTTCGAAATAATAACCCCACAATAAGCATACCTGTAAAAGTCATAACTCTCAGTAAGGCATATCTTATATAATACTTATAGTCATATTTACAGCCATCGGAGTCAGTGTTGACCAGCAACTGAAGAAAGAAAAATTATCCTTTACGCTAACTCTGATAAGTAGAATTCTTTTTTGAGCTAGAATTTAACACCAACGCTGATGGTAGTGAATATGGCTGTTAGTAGGTATTAATATTATTTTTTAACTCACATAAGTTAATACATGATAGTTACTGTTATATATTTTTTTCGAAAGATTCGATTATTTACTTTTAAACCAAAGTACCAATCAAACTTTATTCTTTATATATTGCACATTAATTTATTGCACTTAATTGCACTAAGGAACAAAATGACTATTTTCACTAAGCATCTTCCTGAAAAGAACACAAAATCTAGTTAGGAAACCCCCTACATCTAAAAAAACACAAACTAACAATATTAACAACAGATTTTATTCAAATAAGATTTTTTTGTAAAATCAAATGCTAATAATAGTATTTTGCTAAAATAAAAATGTTCTTATGGTTAAAAACTAGCATTTCGATTAGTTCAAGTACATTACTTACCCAAAAGAGAAGGTAATCCAATGCAACTTACAAGAAAACCTCCTGCATACGCACAGATACCTAAAAGAAGAATTCCAAAAGCCTCTGTCCCAGGGTAGGATTTATTTCCCAAAAGTCCATAAACAGATCCAATCAAAAATAGAAGGGACAGCAAGAGTGTCAATAGGTGCCAGAACTTCTCAACTCCGAAAGATTTCTTCATTTTCTAATGTTTTAGATCTGCAGGTTAAACAATGTAGGCTAAATATTTTTTTCTAAAATTATTTTTATTAGCTACACAAAATATATGTTTTGTTCCATTGGTTCACGTTCACATACTTAAATAATACAGTAATTAGTAAAACAAACAGTTTTTATACAAAATTGAATGCTTTTTTTTCGTGCTCGACATTCCAAAGGATGTTGTTCTAGTTCTTTTTATATAAAATAAGTTATTTTTCATACTGAAAAGCATGTAGTATCATTTTCTCTAAAATTAGTTATATTTTTCAAATAATTTAGTTCATTAATAATTTTCAAATAATTTTCGTCTCATATATATTTATCAAAATTAAAAACTAATTAAGCTATAAAAATATTTGAATTTTATGAGGCATTACGATTTAACAAGTTTTCCTTGAGAGGAAATCATCAAAAATTTGGATAGAATTATATCTAACGTGTAAATATATTTAATAGTCCTTTAATATTCTTAAAATACTCACCCTCAAAGAGATCTCTTTAATACCTTGAAAAAAAACTGAAAAAGTAATCCAATACCGAAAATAATTACATTCTATAATAATTTGTGGTTAATTATTACTTGGAATTAAAAAAAGAGAACAAGTTCATCGAAAATTAAAACAATATTTTTATGTAGAAGCTGTTTAAAAAATATCCAATCCCTCATAGAAAGAGAAAGTATAGAATACCTTTTAATATCATTATCATCTGGAATACTAAAGAGAGTTTGGCATCCCAGAAAATCATTTTTGGCGATTAATCGCTTGCCTTTTGGGATTTTAGAGTGGTTTTGATTTAACGATTTCGAAGGAAATACTGAACCATATTTCCGAAACTATCTTCTTTTAACTCCTTTACTACTTATATCAAGTTAGGTTGTAACATTAAAGCCATTAAAATGTTGTATAAAAAGTTTTATAAGAAGCATAATAAGTTTAAAAAATAAACATTAGAGATAATTTTATTATGGAATTACAGAACACGTATGTAAATTTTTACATCTCATAAATGTATTTGGAAAAATGATTCAATTCCGTTAAAGTTCCCGCTAAATATGGCAAAGCTTTTTAAACGCCATAATATTCAAAAATGGACAATTTTTTCTGATTTTTATTGATAAACGGAACAGTTATTGATCTAATTAAACAATTTTATCCATGAGTTTGAAATTATTTAGCAATATTTCTACTTTTTGGAGTCCAAAAGACCATGTCGATATTTAGCGGGTGCATAATGTGCATAATATTTTTTAATGTTTTTTGTAAGATATCTCATATTAAATATTTTTTTATATTTAAAATTTCTTTATAATATTTAATTATGTTACAAAAATATTAAAAAGTATATATATATAATCTTTATATGTTGATACCTATTATGTTCCAAAAATATGTTGTCAGTAGTTAAACCAAGTCGAAAAGTTGAACCAATTTTGTATTGGTGTCTATAAACCCATATATACTCTATAGCAATGAAATGATTTAAAACTTACTTGTAGTTGTTAGCTAAATAATTAGTGATTGCATTATTTTTCTCTTAAAAGTGCAGCATTTCGTACTCTGAAGTTCATAAAAACCCATAAATACTACTAGTAAAATATGAAAATTTTTCTCCATTCTTTAAAAAAAAACATTTTTCTTCGGGAAGGGAAGAACAAGTTCAATCTTAAATATCAGGAGTAAAACTAATATTACATTTCTTAGGTGCGAAAAAATTTGTTGCTTCCATTTATTGAGATCTCTTGTTCTATAATCGAGTCGTTTCAAAAAATTTGAAGATAATCCTTGTTGAATCGATAAAATTGAGTACTTATAACAAATTAATATTTGGGTGTGAAGCGCGATTAAGTTTTCAAACATTGAAAATTTAACGTTTCAAATAATAAAAATAGGTTAATTCTTTTTAACGATTAATGCATTCAAATTAAAAAATACAATGAAAAATTATCTTCATTTTTTAAATTCCGCCAATTACTCCCATTGAAATAAAAATGTTGTAAACATTAAAATATCAGAAACATCATGAGTATAAACTTTTCTATTTCAGTGATATCATTTTCAAAAAGTGTGAACGGGACCATCTATCGAGGAGATAACAGGAGTGATAATATTTTATAAAAAGGGCCGCTATCATATATGGACAGTTTCTATCTACCCGAGCCAAGTGTGAGGGGGAGAACTCTTCTTTTTAGAACTTATCATATGCAATCAGGGATTTCATAACAGCATGACAATCTATAATGAAACTTGAACGGAAAGTAAACATGTTGCATGTTAACTTAGTAATAACAAACTAGTCTTAATTTACTACTGAATCATTTTTAGTGTTTTAATTTAAATAATTAGTGATAAATAATAATTTAGTTTACCATGATATTAGGGCTTATTTTTCGATAGAAATTAGTTTTGTTCCTGATGGTATGTATATCAAAGGTACTACAATCCAACAATTTAAATTGTTCTTTTATATTTTTGTTACTGCAAATAGTATTAATTCTTTTAATTGGTCCAAAAATTGTATTTCAATAGATAGTTTTTGAAATTTTAGAATTCCAATAAATCAGTTTTACTATCTTAAAATTAAAATAATTTATTTTGCCAATTATTTCAATATTCACTGTGTCATCAGTAGATGTATTAATACCTAGATCTAAAAAGCTAACAATATTTCCATCACTGGTTAAAGCAAAAATTTAGTTCAATAGGATTTGAAAAAGGTTGGAGATCAAAGAAGAAAAAGATGACCCTTGATGAATGCCACATACCTGCACATAACAGTTTTCTCCATTAAAAATGAAATTATTATAGATGCAGACTTTTACCAGAAACTCCCAATCCTCCTAGCTAGTATCCATCAAAATATTGTAATCATGAAAAAGTGCATTAGAACGTCTCAAATTTTATCCAAAGGTTAACTTGTAAAAATATCTTTAAAATGATACGTATCTATTGAGGTGATTCTACTATAAGGGTAATTCTCTAGAAATGTGAAAAATTCCGGTCCAGGGGTCAAAAATCCATGTAATGTCCTAAAATCAATTTTTCTTTCCAACATTCTGATAAATAGCCTTATGATAAGTATGGCACATAAGTATAACAAATTTTGAAAGCTAAATTTAAGGAATTAAAAAACTTGAAAGCTCAAAATTTCATCATTTTGGCTTGTCCCACTACTGACATAATATGCTCAAATAAAAGGAATTTTAGTGTACTAAAAGCATATTTTCCCCTGATTTTTTTATCTAATATTATTAATCATATCTTATAGTATATGTATTTGTGTAAGACATTTTTTTTTAATTTTTTAAATTACATTTTCGAATTGAAACATGGTTGTCCCAGGCAATAACGTTATTTACCGGACATGAACATTTTAGTTAATTATGAGGCATATAAAAATGACAGAATAAAGCAATTCTTCTTTTTAATAATTAATTACAATCAGAATAAGTGGATATTCACTTTTAATGCAATCATGAAGTGTTTTACTTAGAAAATTTTTACTTTGAACTGCACTGTAAAAAAATCTTTCTTCAATAAACGTAAATTTCCCGGCAGCACAGCTGCCGGATTATTTTCATCATTTGAGAAGGTATCCGTATTTTCTTTTTCCGTCATTTGAGGGAATGTCCGTTTTGTATTTTTCTGTGAAAGGAGGGAAACCTTCCGTTATTTTAGAGAACGTTCGTTTAATATCTTTTCGTCATTGGAGTGGAACTTTCCGTTATTTTAGGGATTGTTCGTATTATTACTAATATTATTGTGATTCAGTATATTCCTGATTATAATTTTGAAAAAAAAATGACAAACAATCCGTAAAATCCAAATAGACGATTCTTTTAAATAATTTACACTACCGATCACAGTAATACAAGTCTAATCAAAAGTTAGAAGTTATCACAACTATTTAGATCACATTTTTGCGATCTAATAAGACTAGTTAGGTATGCAATATTTTAAGACTTCAGCTACGTGGTGAAGAAAGCGATCGTACGATGTTTAAATATCTGTTTAAAAATAGTATATCAGAGTATTTCTATTTTAAAGCATGGTAACGTTTACTACGGCCGTTGCTAGGCTGCCGACGTACTGTTTTGTACTGTATTTCACAATCCCTGCAAGATTTTTATACTTTATTATTTTCAATTTATTAATAATTAAATTATTAATTATTATTTATTTTCAATTAATTAATAATTAAAAATTTTAAAAAAAAATTAGATAAAGTAAAACATTTAAAAAAACACAATGAATTTAATTAAATAAGGAATGACTGTTAAACAAGAGAAATTAATTCTTGCAATTTTTAATGGAATAATAAAAATTTAAAATTAAATTTACTGAAAAATAATTACTGGGGTTCGAACCTACGACCATGTGCACTCTAGACTGACGCGCTACCACAACCCCATTCGAGCTCCCCTAGGTTCCATCCTAAATACTTTAAAGCCACGCCTTTAACCCGATCATGCGCACAACGGTTACCCGTCGGCAGCCTAGTCATTCCCGATTACGGCCAATAATACAAAAAATAAAAACAATATATTTCACTTACTTACTCATAATAAATTTGCTGAAGGTTCGTTTCACCTGAAGACGCTTGCACAAACTTCCATTACTTATTTACAACTATATTTGAGTCTCACCAGAACTAGTGGAGAAATCGTACAATACGCATGCGTGAGGAGAGGAAAATTAAAAAACGGAAACTTCACGATGAAAATTCCGTTTTGTAGTTTACGGAATTAATCCATGAAAAATTCACGGAAAATAATACGTCAAAAGACGTTCTTTTTTTACAGTGTGTTCATAATAGAGCGTATGCTTTTAAAACGTCATTATCCTGGCATCCAAATCTCCTAAACGAAACGGAGTAAAAAATTGAAATTTGGATATGTTAGAGGTAGAGGTATTATGATTTTATGGGGAATGTGAAATTTGTAGCCCTAAATATCAAAAAATAAAAAAATTGCGAAGGAATTACTTATAAAAACGTCATTATCCTGTCCCGTCATTATCCTGGCATCCACATCTCCTGAACGAAAAGGAGTATATTATTGAAATTTGGATATGTTAGAGGTATCATGATTTTATAGTTATTGTGAAATTTTGAGGTCTGATCTGATCTAAATCTGAAAAAATAAAGAAATGGCGGAATGGTAAAAATCCTCATTTTCCTGGCGCGTCATTATCCTGTCCTCCATATCTCCTTAACGAAAAGGAGCATATAATTGAAATTTGGATATGTTTGAGGTATCATTATTTTATGGTTATTGTGAAATTTTCAGGTCTAAATCTGAAGAAATAAATAAATGGCGAAATATTTATTTTCTACGGTGTCATTCTCAAACTAGCAGCGGGCGCTGGAGCACTCTGACTCGGCGTACCGAAACTGCTCATCACGGTTAATCGCCGTAAAATTTCGATAGGAATATTTTCCCACACTAAATGTATTTAAACTTTACTGCCGCTTATTGTATACTAGCTGATTTGCTCGGCCTTGCACGGGTGCAGGGTATTAATTCCTTTTTTTAAGTTCTATCAAGTTACGTGTCTGATTTTTCGTATCAGCAATCACCAATCTCTCCAGTGTGTCCCCAGTATTTTTTCATATTCCCGTGTTCCCGATAACTTTCATATCCCGGTGTTCCCGATAATTTTCATAGTGATGATATTCCCGGTAATTTTCATACCCCGGTGTTCCCAATAATTTTCCTATCCCAGTGTTCCCGATAATTTTCATACCCAGTGTTCCCCGTAATTTTCATATCCCGGTGTTCCCGGTAATTTTCATAACTCGGTGTTCCCGATAGTTTTCATATCCCTGTGTTCCCGATAATTTTCATACTCAGTGTTCCCAGTAATTTCCATATCCCGGTGGTCCCAATGATTTTTATATCCCGGTTGTCCCGGTAATTTCCATATCCCGGTGTTCCCAATAATTTTCATTACCCGGCGTTCCTGGTAATTTTCATATCCTGGTATACCCGATAATTTCCATTATTTTGTTGTTCCCATTAATTTTCCTATACATTTCATATCCCAGTGTTCCCGGTAACTTTTCATACCGGTATTCCCGGTGCCTTTTTTCATCCCTGTAACTGATATCTATCCAAACCCAATCAGTTCGATGTTGCAGATTTAGCTATTAATTCAATAAATACAGCAATATAATAAATAAAACTTAAAACAAAAGAAATTATTATAGCCATCTCAGACTATTTAAAAAATCTTCTAACCATCCGAAAATAATCCCGATGAGTAATTCAGAGCGAATTTTACTATGATAACCAACTTCTTTAAAAGCTTCTTTGAAAAAGTAAAAGCTAATTGCTAACAATAATAAAAAATCTAGTGAATGTATAATTCTAGTGAGCCAACACGCTCTATATTTATTTTTGAAAATATTAAAATAATGTAATTAATGTTTCAAAATTAATTACTTCAATTTATTTTAGTTTTCTAATCACTGTCTTAACTTTTAATTAAAAATTTACGCTGTTTTTTGTCTTGAACTCCGTTGTAAGTTATACTGTGTTTTTAAATAATATTCCTCAAGTGAGGCAAGACGTCGCCTTCATATAAGAAGTAAATCCTGCATTTTATGCATTTCAACAATGTGTAATGTTATTTCAATGGGTAAAACGGAGTCGAAAAAGCGCCGAAAAACAGGGAAGGAGTCGTTCGATTTTAAAATCGTTTCTTAGTGCGCGTCTAATGGCTGAAAGGAAGGTCTCTGTCAAATTTCAAGCCAATCGGTCCGGCAGTTTTGGAGATTTCGTGATGAGTGTTATGAATGAATGATGAATGAATGAATCACCCGTATTTGGATTTTATATATATAGATCAACTAGGACGTGTTCATTTAACATTTAAAAAAATTCAGAAGTTTTGAAAGAAATTTTATTTTTCAAAATTTGTGTTTTCATTTTTTTAGATTTCTAGAGAATCACCCATAATCTTTTATAAAATTCAAAACTTTTTGGTTATTTTTAATAATCCATGTGAAACCATCATTTATAATACGGTTGAATATAATATTTAGATATTTTACAAATTAATTTCGTGGTTTACCCAGATAAATATCGAGCCCACAGGTAACGAATCTGAATCCGATAGGGTTTTTATGAAACTTAGGATAGGCAATAAAATATGGAATCTTAATCATATGACATGAAAAATTCGGTTCAATCTCTTAAGCAGTTTTAAGATCTTTTTTAAAGTAGTTGAGTAACTGGATGTAATTTTATAAGTAAGATGCCATCAATGAGGTATTTGCATGAGTGAGGGATTTGCTTGATTTTATACTTTTTCGATACATTATGGTCTAAAACTCCCAAATTTCTGATTTTTAAATTCAAAAATGTGTTTTAAATAATTTAAAATTCAATTTTATTTTTGCCAAAACGTCAGAAACGTCACGTTATCAGAAAACGGGCTTCTATTGGATGTGACGTCACAGCGCATGAAAAGCATTGTGTTTTCTGTTATCACGTGATCAGAAAACGGGCTCCTATTGGATGTGACCTCACAACGCATGATTTGGGATTCGAAAGCGTTTTCGCGCCCGAACAAAAAACGAAATTTCAAAAATTTATATCTCAGAAACTAGGCTACGGAAATACTTGCTGTAAATGTCGTTCTTCATGGTTTTTTATCTACTATTTTAATAAAATTTAATCTCAAAACGTGAGAATACCTCATTCCCTATCAAGTAGTTCTAAATAAAATTTCTTACACATTATAGCATATTTGGAAGCTTTATCTATTGGTGAAATGACAAACCTATCTCTGATTTCTGTTATTGCAGCATTTAAATCTTTAAAAACCAAATCATTTTTGAACCAAGATTTATTTATAGTTACAAAACGCTTAAACTCAGCAAAGACTTTCCATTTCCCCTCTCTGTGAAAAACTCCAAAGGTATAAATTCAATCTCTTAGCGGTTTTTACACAAAAATTATCAATATCTTCTGAAAAGATATTAAGTATTTTTTTAAAGCCCAAAGCAAAAAACTGGTCTAAATTTAGTACCTTTATTCTCTCTCTTATAAGTGTTCTAAGAGTAACATCTTCAACTATATCAAGATTTCCAGTAATAATATGACCAAAATGATAATTTTTTTAATAAAATTTAAGCATCATCTTTACAATGACAAATAGCATTTTCTCTGGCTTTATCAGTATTCCTACAAAAATCCTTATAGTTGAAAATTCTTCTTCCAAGAGGTTTATCGTACTTAAAACACTTCACAGTCTACATTTTTTATCGGGAAAGCAATAAGATAAATCCCTAAACAGTCTTGAAAAATGAAATTATCCAAAACAGGATTTCTAAAATTGATAACAAAATAATACGGTTCAATTCCGTTAAAACCTTCCTACCCCGCATGGGGTCTGTGAGTACCCCAAGCGCACTTTGACACTTGCTATCTTCTATGTATTTTTGTTTTGACGACTTCCAATGCTAGTATTCCTTAAATACGCTAAGTTCTACAATGGGTAAAAATTTTGGGATTATTATTCAAATTTTGAGTGTCGTGGAAGAAATAGACACATATTCCCATTTTATTTTTTTGTTGCATTCTTGGAAAACATGGTTTTTATGTTTGTTTAAAACGTTTATAGATTCAATATATTGAAATTTACGTGGAAATTTTTATTTTTTTACAAAAAGAAGATTGGGACTCAGTATATTGAATAATTTCTTATATCATAGCATTTTCTTTCATATTCTGAGAAAAAAGTGATATTATAATGAAATTCCTTCTTGAACTGATAACGGAAGCAGAAAAAACTCAGACATCTGGCACCACGATTTCCTCTCGAGAAAGTTTGTTGAAAAAAAATACTTAAATTTTTTTAGCTTTGTAGAGATGTTTTTTATGTGTTGTTAGATGCTTCTTCGAAAAAAAATAGGAAGGTTTTTCAAAATTTATGAATATTTACCTCATTCAAAATGTGATTTCGAAGAATTATTAAAGAAAGAACTAATTTTTCGTTGAAAACTTAAATAAAACAAGCCAGGCACAGGTTTCACTAACTTCTAAACTGATATAATTTTTTTATTATTATTTCCATTTCACAAAGTAGAATCTACCTTTCATGTGTGTCATAATACCAAATAATTTAATCGGGGCTCACAGGTAGCTGCTAATCCAGAATATGAAAGGTATGCAACTTTATAAATCTTTAAAAATACACTAATAAATTCTACCCGTGAAAGGCCGGGTATATCAGCTAGTATACTTTAAGCAGTGTGATTATAAACATAAGTAAAAAAACTTCTTTACGGTTCATTTCTGTAATTTAATTCTTGTTTGAAGATTCAGGTGTTATAAAAAACGTGTATCAAAAGAAACCAAATAATGCCGCAATAAAACTAAAAGAAAGAAAAAAATACTAAAAAAATTAGAAAAATTATTCTGAAGCATCTTTTTAGAAGTAAAAGAGATAATTATTTTCCATTTAAGGTATTTTTACCCTTTATTAGAGTCATAGGCACGTTTTACGCATGGGGTACTATTAGACCCCACGAGGGGGAATATGTGACAATTTTTTCAAGAGGGTAGGAAGGTTAAAGGTCCAGCTAAATATCACCAAGTTTTTATGAGCTCCATATATTCAAATATCGACAAATTTTTCTGAATTGTATTGATAAACAAAACAGTTATCGATCTAACTAAACATTTTCATCCATTAGTTTGAAAATAGCAATATTTCTACTTTTGAGTGACCAAAAGAGCATGGCGGTATTTAAAGGGACCTTTAACGGAATTGAACCAATAATACAACCTATCAAATTTGATTAATTTATCGCCATCTGATATAATAAAAGTCAATCAGCATCAGAAGAGTGTGTCTTCTATACAAATCCACAGTTTCCTTCCGATCAGCACCAAACTTGGTTTCCACACGTAAAAAAACACAAGAAAAAACATAGGCTATGCTTCAAAAACTTTAATTGACCCCTTGACCCTTTTTATGGTCATTTTGCTGAAATAGTTCTATTTCTCCTCCAGAAGAGATCAGTTCACCCCATTAATACAAAAAACATAATGCAAAATAACAAGTTTTTTTAAAGAAAAGCTAGATGTAAGTCTAATTAAAATTGTATCAATAATTTTAAAATTTAACAAACGAAATTTTAAAACTGGTATTTAAGTATATTTTAAAATATTTTTTTAAAGTTCATCTAGCTTTTAAATAAAAAGTTTCATGGAAAAGCTTTATTGTTAAAATGATCTCCTTGGAAACGAAAATGTAAATCAAGGGATGATCATATTGAAGCTTTGAGAAAGTTGGTTTAAATTGGAAATGGAATATGCTTTAATTATTGAATAATTTCACAGATGAAGTTAATAAAAATCCTGTATAATTAATCAAGGGTTCTAAATGGATATATTTTAAGTAGTTTTGGGAGATTTTTTTTTCTAATTTTTTCTGTGTTTTATGGGGATCATTTGGTTACATGTAGAAATCGCTCAAAAATTATAATCCCTGAAAACTGGACAATAAATGAAAATAAAACTAAATATATGCCTTGTACGAAAACGGCACACAAGAGTACCCATCTAAAAGTTGGGAGATATTCATTCGAGGTTGTGGACAGCTTTACGTATTTAGGTTCTGAAATAAATAACAAGAACGATATGACTGCAGAAATACGAAAGAGAATAACAGCAGCTAATAGGTGCTTTTATGGATTAAGAAAGTATTTAAGATCAAATGTAATCAAGAGAAAAACAAAGCTATTATTATTTAAAAGCCTTATTAGGTCAGTTTTAACATATGCATGTGAAACATGGACATTGACTCGTGCAGATGAAGACATGCTGGGCATATTTGAAAGAAAGATATTACGGTGCATTTTTGGAGGAATCAAGAAAAACGGTCAGTGGATAAGAAGAACAAATTTAGAACTCTATCGATCATATAATGAACCAGACATCATAAGATTCATTAAGGTTCAAAAGATAAAATGGGCAGGCCACATAGTAAGGATGGATGAAGACCGCATTGTGAAAAAGATTTTTGATGCCCGACCAACTGGAACGCGTAGAAGGGGCAGGCCAAGTCTCAGATGGCTAGATACCCTGGAGAAAGATCTCTCTACATTGAAAATAAAAAATTGGAAATCCATTGCCAGAAGAAGGACAGCTTGGAAAAAACTACTGGAGAAGGCCAAGGCCCATCCTGGGCTGTCGAGCCAGTGAGGAAGGAAGGAAAACTGGACGGATTTTAAAACCTTTCACCCTGTAAAATAAAGTGTAAAATGTATTGAAAAGTTTTTAAAAAGAAAGCTATAACTACACCCGTGCAAGGCCGGGAATATCAGCTATGTTGTAGATAATCTAAAGTTAGTGAGATCAAAAACTAAGATCTTAAAGTGCTTACACATAAAATCCAGCGACTTTTATTTAACAGGGGAATAAAAAGTTTAAATGAATAATAACTGTTTCTAATAACGGACGGATTTTAAAACCTTTAACCCTGTAAAATAAAGTGTAAAATGTATTGAAAAGTTTTTAAAAAGAAAGCTATAACTAGCCGTGCAAGGCCGGGAATATCAGCTATGTTGTAGATAATCTAAAGTTAGTGAGATCAAAAACCAAGATCTTAAAGTGCTTACACATAAAATCCAGCGACTTTTATTTTACAGGGGAATAAAAAGTTTAAATGAATAATAACTGTTTCTAATAAATGTACTTGTTTAGATAAAAATTGAAGTTTATATCTTTCATGCGGTTTTATAGTGGTGAAAACGCTCCTCGAATGAGAACATTTCACTACATTTTGGAGATAGTATTGAGGTATTGGCACACGATATGGAGACTGAGCCACACCGAGAATTGGAGATATTATCACATTATGGAGATATTGGCTGAGAGTGCATTTAGAAAACTCAACAAAAATGCAATGTTTCTGTAATTTTTGTTATTACTTTTTTTTCTATGGCAGCATAAATACAAGATTTCATTATAAATATTTCCAATTATAATGGAACAAAATATTAAAGAAAAAGTTATATATTTCCATTATTTTAAAGTAGTTTTCAATGGGTTAATAACTTATAGTTTATTCTTGGTGTTCTTAGAAAAAACATTTTTCTCTTTTTTTTTCAAGTAAATAAAGGAGAGTTTTCTGGCACATTTCAAAACATAAATAGATGTAACAAAAATCAATATGTCTCTACATAAAGATGAACACTTGAAAGGTAGTTTTCTTTATTACAAAACAAACTAATAACAACAAAACAAATATCTCAATCCATTTGAGAACAGTCGGCAAGATTGGGACAACGTTTTCAAATTTAAAAAGTAAACACAACTGAAAAGCACATATCGTCGGTTTACAGAACAGCCAAAATGATCCAACTTACTTAACCAGAATTATTCCAAATGTCGGATTGATATTAGGGCCATTTCTAGCTTTTTTTGTACGCTGACGATGTATACTAATGTACACATGTTTCCATGGGTTATTAAAACTTAACATTGAGAAAATATTATACAATATTTCTGTTGAACAAAAAATTTGGCATGAAAAAAGTTGGCTCCAACAAAATTAAGTTCAATAAGGTGTGCAAATCAGGATTCATTTATTATATTTTGTGTTGTACAAAAGACAATTTTCTTCAGAAAAATTTTTTTGTATGAATAGAAAATTTTACTTTTGAATGTTACAACATGTAAACTTCATTTTTTGCTCAGTAAAAGATAGCATCTATCGGTTAAATAACTGCTTGTCCTTTCTTTATTAATATTAAAAAATTGATGTTTCTATTAATAAAACTTTTTTTAGAAATACATTTTGTATTAATTCATTATTTTAAACTTAAAACAATGAGGAGTTACCTTTAAGTTATCATAGTTAAATGGTGCATTCAAGACCAGCTTGACCAAAACATGCCTGAATAACAAGTTGGGATGTATTGAAAATAAACGACTCACATAATACAATAATCAAAGAACTTGAATAATCTTATTCTCATAAACAAACAAGGAAAGAAAATAGTGCTACAATAATACCTTAATATTCAGTGCTTAACCTAATAGTATTGTAATTTTATAAAAGTTTACTTTAGAAAAGCTTTGTAAAAGTAAACTTATAATTAAACATGAAAAAATTGATATTTCTTCAAAATTCAAACGAATTATTTTTAGTTTATACTACTTTAAGTTTATAATACTTTTAGTTATTATAGTTATTACATTATTCTTAATAGCATGATCCAATGAACTCATTTTTGAAATTTTTATACTTTAAAAATTGATGGCACATACAAAGTTGATGTTTAAAATAAATGTAAGTAATAAAATTGATAATTAACTTCCTGTTGCTATTATACTCATAAAAAAGTTCAAAGTCGTTCAAAAACTCAGTACAAAGTTTTAATGTCCTTTTACCCTTTTGATCTTTTGTAAAAGCAGAAAGTAACATATCAAATAGACTAGCAGGTAAAATGATCTAAGGCTACATAATAAATAATAATTTAAAAAACTACAGGAATAAGTCCTGGAACATTCAACAGGATTTTTCACCGGTAATTATTCATCCAAGTCGAAGTTTCACAAATGAGTACAGTACACAAAAAAAGAAATTGTTCTAGTTTCCTAGACAGATTTTAGCTAATCACTCTCATTTCCATCTTTGACACCTTCTCTTGGTTCATAGAGAACATTGCTCTGAAAAAATAAGATACATGTCCTTTTAGACTTCTTAGTTTAATCACAAAACCAGTTCTAAAGATATTAGATATGTGTGTTAAAAGTGTTACGTTCAACTGAGCATATTTTTGAACTATTTTATTCTTACCTAAATATCATAATTAGTTAAAACAATAGAACAATAATTAATATAGAAAAATTGCCAAAAGGTTTATGCCACAAAACAGAAACAAAACACTGATATATTTAATTTATAAAAATAGATTATTTTGAAATGCATGATATTCAATTACTACTTACTGCGTTTTATCGATATAAAAAATATAATACTAAAAAACTTTTTTAAAGTATGTACCAATTACGATATATAGCATTCTAAATTCTTAATAATTTTTAAAGATAAAAAAGATTGTTAAATACGAAGTTTAAAATTGAATTGTGAGAAATCAAAAGGAAGAAAAATATCTATTAACATTCTACTACCTAAAATGTTTTAAAACATAGAAAGTTTCTGGCACTGGATACTGACTCAAAAAAGAAAATAACTTCTGAAATATCAACAGAAAAAACGCAAAGGTACTATATCAAAAGAAGAAATATTTTACTTACTTTTCCTCCTAAAGATATTGGTATTTGATCTTCATCGACGTATTCTTTTATGGATTTGATATCAAGAAATAGAATCTTTTCCACATGTCTCTGAGGGATCCACGTTTTAATTATCTTCCAAACAGCTGAAAAAATAATTCAATTTAAAAAATATGTCGTATTAGAAAGTTAATTTTCTCTGATGGATCTCATGAATCGGAGCAATTATATCTTCTTGTTTGTGTCTTCTTGGTAAATGACAAGATAATTTTATGTTATACAAATTTTAATGGAACCTCTAATGAAGTTTTTTTCAAAAAAAGAACTTTAATTTTAGAAATTTATATTTAATTGCATTTTAAATATTTGTTACGTATCTTTGAAAACACTTTATCCAACTTATACGAAACAATTTTAGTATATATTTTATTTTACTTTTAAGCAGTTTTAAATTTCTTGCAAGCGCCCTTGTTGGGCGCTTGCCTGTAGTTATATATAGTTAATATATGTAGTTAATATGCACGCACAGTCTTGTTACAAAGATCTGATAACTTTTAGCATAAACACGTCAGCTTTACCTACACAGAATACATACCCGTAAACAACCTAATAAATGGCTTTCTACCGAAGGTCTTCAACATCAACTTTTAAATCCAGAAAACAAGTTAATTTATATTCTTCTTATCCAAAATACACCTACTATAACTGACAAAGGATTCAAAAATATTGCACTAGACTACGATCGTTACTTTGAGTCATTAGTCTAAACTGTGCAATTAAGTCATGATGCAGTTTCACTCAAAAAATATGGTGAAATCCATACATAGATTCTCGAAGAGAAACTTTAAATTGTCATTCTTCTCTCACCTTGCACCAAGCAAGATTCACCTCAAAACTCAATTTCAACCTTGACGTCCAAACCACAGCATTCTGACGCACTCCACCGAACATTCTAGATCTGAATCGCCATCCATTGTTGCAGTATTCGCCGGAAGGCCTGGCTATGTCCGACCTGCCGTTTCCGATGGACAACAATCGAACACTTCCAGAACCACGGGGACACGTGAGGGAGATAGTGCAAGGCCGACAAACCGGCTTCCAGGGCGAGAGTCTTGCTTGACCCTGACGAGAACACACTCAGCCACCATCGACCGAGCAAAATGGTAGCAGAAAGAAAAACGGACTTTCCCTGGGATCTGCATCAAGCCAAACGATTGTTGTCGCGTTCCTCAAGGTTAGGTCAACAGTGTCGAATAGAACGCGTAATGCTCACCAACTCATTGGCAATACCACCACCTGAGTCCCTTATGGATTGGGTTTCAGAAGTTTATTTATGGATATTAACTGCGTTTTTATTTTGGATGTTTTTGTCCTTGAATACCGTGTAAATCGGGATCATTTTTCAAGCTTGATATACTTTACTTTTTTGTGTAGGTGGTAGATAAAGTGTTTCGTGGATTGGCATGATAATGAGAGGGTATGGAGTTTTTTCTTTAGCAAGAAGGTAGAAGTTGCTCTGGGTTAAAACCCTAAAGATGAGTTGAAACTTGAAACATTATGATGTTCAGTTAAAGGAGCTTCGGAAATGGTATTTTCCTTAACAGACAGTGAGCTTTTTTTTCAAATAGCACCAAACAAAAATCCTATAAGCTTTCCAAGGCTGCACTCTTGTTATACAGGGTGTTTCAAAATTGCGTTGCACGGCTTTTACTCGGAACCAACGCTTCATAGGGTCATGGAAGTAAGGTCTACCCCTAGGTAAGTGACCCTGAAGAATCCATTGAGATGACTTACAGCGCCCCTAGTGGCGAAATTAAAAAGTTAAAAAGATTAATTTAAAAACTAAAGGAGATAGAGCAAAAACCTCAATGATAGTATTGTTGCCAACGTCATGAAGAACTCACTGAAAAAAATTTGATCAAAATATCTTGAATATTCGCAGAGATATTAGCATATGAAAATAGCACTTTTTCAGGGGTCAAAAAAGAAAAAGTTCACATATTTGCAAATTTTTCAGTGTTATTGTGTAGTTTTGTGTTTTATTAGTTGAAAGGACCCAAAATTGAATAAAAAAATCTTAAAAATTTGCAAAATTTTTAACTTTTTCATTTTTGAGCCCTAAAAAAGTGCTATATTCACATGCTAATATCTCGGCGAATATTCAAGATATTTTCATGAATTTTTTTTCATTGAGTTCTTCATGACGTTGGCAACAATACTCTCACTAAAGTTTTTGCTCTATCTCTTTTAGTTTTCTTATTAATTTTTTTACCTTTTTAATTTCGCCTCTAGGGCCCCTGTAAGTCATTTCAGTGCATTCTCCAGGGTCACTTACCTAGGTGTAGACCTTACTTCCATGACCCTAGGAGGTGTTGGTTCCGAATAAAAGCCGTGCAACGCAATTTTGAAACACCCTGTATACAGGGTGATTCAGAAATAATCATCAATAATTTGGGGGGAGGTAGAGGGGCCCTAGACAAGCATATTTCGAATAGGGATAGTGGGGCGCAGCCTTACCGTTAAAGAGCTAGGACCTAATGTAGTGCGAGCGCGTTTCAAAAGGGCGTTTTCAGAAAGCCCGTGTGACGAAACAAAACATAATAAAATGAAAAAATATATTGCATGAGGTAAGGAAGTATCCCTACTACTTACACCATGAATTCTATATAATTTGAACCACTTTCTAAACCGTGGAGTTAGTTTCAAAAGTGCAATATTAATCTTTTAGTCAAAGAATGGAGTTCCCTTAATGGTATTTAGAAAATTGATGATCGGGGAAGGAATTTTCAATGATCGTAATATTGATAATTGAAACTGTTTGATCATTGAAAATTGCTTCCCCGAGATCATCATTTTTCCAAATACCATTAAGGGAACTCCATTCTTTGACTAAGAGATTAATATTGCACGTTTTAAAACTCACCCCACGGTTTAGCAAGTGGTCCAATTTCTATCACATTGATGATTTAAGTAGTACGGATACTCTTGTACCTCATGCAGTAATGTTTTTCATTTTATTATGTTTTGTTTCGTCACACGGGCCTTCTAAAAACGGCCTTTTGAAACGCGCTCGCACTACATTAGGTCCTAGCTCTTTAACGTTAAGGCTGCGCCCCACCATCCCTATGTGAAATATGCTTGTCTAGGGCCCCTCTACCTACCCCCCAATTATTGATGATTATTTCTGAATCACCCTGTCGAATCATCCTAGTTTATTGTTTTAATAGTTATTTGTTTAACATGAAAACTTAACAAAAAAAACTATAGTCGCTGCTGTGGTAATAGCGTTACTTTTCCTCGATTTTTTCTTATTTTTGAAAAGCTTCCAATCAAAGAATTCTTAATATCTCACCCTTGACATAATATCTTACTAGACTAATTGCAGTAGGGGAAAACAGGTTGAAAATGACAGAAAACATTTAATTCCGACACATCCTTGACCCGGTCTTAAACTAAAAACGGCTTTTAAAAATAAAATCTCAATACGTGACTTTTATTCATCCCTAATTCTTAAGTAGACATGCATAATTGCCAGAATCAAGACTTAGTTCAATCAACGACTCTTTTTGAATAGAACATGTGACAAATATAGCAATATCACCTGCAATAAAATATGAAATACATTTTTTGACACATATAACGGGATTTTGGATGCTGTCCAAGGTTAGAAATGATATGCTATTACACGTTTTTCATCAGGTGCCAATTTTTTGTATAAATCTGTATTGTATTCAAACGGGAGAAGTGTGAAAGGAACGTTACCTGACAGGTACCATGGCATATTGAAAACCATGAAGTGTCCTGAAAAGAAAAATTGTTTGACATCAATGAATGATAAGGCACATGTGTCTTAAAAAACTTTATTTGTTTACCCAAAATATTAAATTGGATTATATCATTGAGGCTAAGCGCGCACTAGATACTTTTGTCACGGTGACTGAGACAAAATTATCACCTTGGCTATTGCAAGAAGCTAGAGCGTGCGCACTAGGAGACGAGACTTTTGGCCGATTGCCAAGAATCTCATTATAGAAATGCAAGTGAATGCAGATTTAGTGAACTTTAGTTAGAAATGCAGATCTTAAGTGAATAGTGATTCATGTCGCCGCGACGGATGTCTCTATTGCGCGCTTAGCCTAATTCTTTAATATGGCTATTGTAAGAGAACAGGAAGAATTTTCATACTTTATGATGAATAAAAATAACCGAATAAATTAAAATAGTAATTTGGCTGTAAGTTTTGTCAATGGCAAGACCCTTATTATCTAACGCGGAGTATTTGAACACAAGAAATACTTTATTTTTAAGTTGAAATGTAGTGTTTTAAAGCAGTTTTTTTAGAAATTTTATTTGAAAATTGCTGCTTTAAAGAAATTTAAAATATGTATTGCAGTTTGTATGTTTATTTAAATTTTATCACGAACAAAGTACTAAAGTAATTTATTCCATTTTCCGGGATGGATGGCCGTGTTTGTTGAAATTTATTTCCAAACGTTTCACTCTGCTTCGGAGAGCATCCTCAGTGCAAAAAATCAACGTTGGAAACGTTTGGAAATAAATTTTAACAAACACGGCCATCCATCCCGGAAAATGGAATAAATTACTCTTCAGGTCGTGGAAGTTTTCATCAATTTATAAAGTACTAAAGCATTTAACTTACCTAGTCCCCAAGGGTAATATTTCTTGAAGACCTCCAACATGAACCGCATCATATCTAAGTCCTACATAAAAACAATTATTCAATACTCTTTTTAAATAATTTATGAGAATATCTTATCATTTACATTATATGACTTAAAACATCTTTTAGTTGGTATTTACGTTTTAATCATATTTTTATTTCGGTCATAAGAGTTGTCATAGGACCAAGAGCTGAAAGACACAGGGTCAAACAGAATTTATGATATTTTTATGAATTTATTTTCTCTAAACCCCTTTAAATCTTAGCTTTCCATCAATCTTAAATAACCTAATTAAATTTTAGTTAACATGATGCAAATAAAAAATAAATAAAACGCAAAAAATTCATAATTAACTCCAAAGCATTACACAATTCTAACATCTTCCTCAGAAATTTTAAAGAACAGCATGTGTAATTTGAATCGGCAGCTCGCTGCTAGTCATTTCCCATTGCATTTCTATTTCGTTGCCATGGTAGCGAGCCGCCTATTCTAATTACACGGAGTATAGTTACTGTACTGCAAATGATCTTATTTTCTTACCACATTTTCAAATAGAGACACAAATTAGGTAAATGATCAAATATTATTCTAATTTATTACATGAAATCATTAACTATTATTTTAAATTATATAACTTAAATTTCTTGACAGGAATATGATAAGAAGTTACTCCTTCTTTTTTCATAGAAGGTTGCTTCGTACCACATTGGAGACACCTGAATCTGAACAGTCGAACATGACACTGACGACACCCCAATCTGATGCCCTTACTGCTTTCTCCACCCAGTACAGGAAGTACTGTTTCTGCAGACGCCGAGTATCTTCTTTCTTTATGTGAGTTTTGCAACGGATGGCCACTAATGAATGTAATAAACGTCAGAAAGTGAATATAATTATTTTGTTGATTAGTATGTGTATGTATCTTAGGGTGTTTCAAAAGTCTATTTGAAAATGTTTTTCAAATTTCCCAGATAGCCCCCTTAAGGTGGTTGCCTACCTATGGAGGTTTTTTTAATAATTAAAATATTGACCTAATTTGTGATTTATACAATTAAATTCATCTAAAAACTATGATTAAATATTAAAACAATTAAATTTTAATTTAAATTTTCATATTATTGAAGAATTTATGCATAAAAATCACAACAAACAGCCTTTCCGTAAAACATCATAACTCAAATTTATATGAAGATATTTTTGTTTTGTAAACTTTATTATCCTCGTAAAAACATATTTTAGGAGGCCTACTATTTTTATGTCTGAATTATTTTAATATCAAAAGTTATAGCACTAAACTTGAAAAATTAAAAAAACACACCTAAGTTCAGTGAAGTTTGAAGTTATACTACTCATAAAATAAAAAATACTACACCCACTGCCAAAAAAATAGTAGGGCTCCTAAATCATATTATGTCAAGCACTCCAAGTTTTATAGAAATTCACTCATAATATTTTGAGTTATGCAGTTTTGCGGAGAAGGAAAACAGCAAACATGTGATTCTGAGAAAAACGCGAATTTCTTTATTTTTTCCTTAATTAAATGCCTATTTAGTTTCAAGTAAAATTTCTGTAACTTAGGTTCTAGGAAAGATAAAGACAAAATTTAAACTGATTTGGAAAGCTAAAGATGTGTTTTTTAAATAAGATAATAGTTTTTTTTGGAATTATTGGTCCGAAACGGCATTTTTAGGTAGGCAGGCACCTAAGTTGTTACAAATACTAAAACATTATTACATGCAAATTTTCAGGCCTCTAGGACAATTTTTTACTCTCGTGCCCTTCAAAAGTAGGTTTTACATGTTAAAGTATAGGGAAAATATTAAAAACATTGTCTTTTTTTTTCAATTTTATAAGCCTAAACGCAGTCGATATCGAATTAAAACCTGTACATAATCTTTGGGATATCATTGTCTTAAGATTCTATCGGGAAAACATTCCATGGCACCTACTGGGGGAAGTTCCACGAGGGATAAAAGCGCGCTTTAACCGAGAAAAGAGAGCGCTAGCGGACGAACTCCGATGGATGGTTGATGAGTATGGCTACGACGGCTCTTTCACACTGTATACTTCCCAAAGCTGAGATACAAGGCAATCAAATGATGCCAGCTGAAGTAAAATAGGAAAAAGATTCAATAAAACCCCCATGTGAGGCCTTCATCCAGCTCTCGCCGAAAGCGCCGGCGAGCATCCTCTTTTTTCGGTGAAAGCTCGCTTTTAACCCGGTGGAACTTCCCCCAGTAGGTGTCGTTGAATGTTTTTTCCGATCAGATCTTGAGACAATGATATCCCAAAGATGATTTTTTCGATATTGGCTGCGTTCAGGCTCATAAAATTGAAAAGAACCAAAAATGACGAAATTTTCCCTATACTTTAACATGGGGTGCGGGGGTCAAAAATTGTCCTAGAGACCTGAAAATTTGCAGGTAATAATGTTTTAGTATTTGTACAACTTGAGGGGGCATCTGGGAAATTCGATTTTTCGAAAAAATTACCGTTTTTGTTAATGTTTTAACGTACCTTTTTCGATTCTGTCTACCTTCAATGAAGAAAATATAATAATTACATTACCTCATATTGATTATCCAATGTTTCAAGGATAACACTAGTTGGTTAATAACACAGGTCTGCAAAAAAAAACTTTTTTTCGAGCTGTTTTGGATATTTCACCTGAACTTTATGAGTTTTGGTGCGCTGAATCCAAAAATGACCTCCATTTTGTCCTGGGACATCACGTTTTTTTGACAATTTAGGTTTTTAGGTTTTATTGGGAAATGCCTTAAAATTTTGAAAAATTAACTCTTAATGCTTAATGCTGAATCAAAAATTGACCTCCGTTTTATCATAGGACTTCACTTTTCTTCACAATTTAAGTAAAATTGTAAATTTTTTAAGAAAATAAAAGTATATATTTTAAATTATTTTTCGACTCAAACTTTATTTGAAAATAATTTTTTATGTTTTTTGGTGTGCTGAATCCGAAAATGACCTTTTTTGATTTTTAAGACATCACATTTTGTAACAAATTGATCAAATATAGCAATATTTCACATAAAATGCAAGTACACTTAAGAAGTAAATTTTTTAATCCAAATTTATTATTAAGGTCATTAGTTTTAATGTTTTTTTTGTGTCCTGAGTTCAAAAATTGTCTCTGTTTTCCCTAGAATGTCATGTTTCCTGAAAATTTTGGTAAAATTGTAAAAATAAGTCATTATTTCAATTTTAATGAAAATAGGTTCATAAAATAAAATTTTTATTACATATTCTTCATGAAAACCATTATATAACTAAAATAAACTCATTTACATAATCTAAAGCCAATTTTTCCTCCTTATGAAATTCCTCTTTGTACATTTACCCTTGTGAGTAGCAACAAGAACGTTTCTTTGAACTATACAACAAAAATCCTTTATTATTGCCTGATAAAATATTCCCTTTTCTTTCCGTCTCTATAATGTCCTGATAAGATAGTTTACTCTGTGCATTATTCACAGCTCCTAATTTTTAAAAATAAAGGAGCTAGAAATGTACAAAAACTATGAAATGTGGTCAAATTCAAATATAATTTTGCAATTTGTGAAAAATCCTTACGTATAGGATTTTTTCAATATTTTTTTCGTTATCAGCACACCAAAATACATAGGAAATCGCTAAAATTATTCAAACAGCTTTTTCATTGCAGACCTGTGTAATGGAATTTTAGGAAGAGAGGGAATTAAGGAATAAGGAGAAGGAAGTTAAATAATTAATTAATATATGTGTTTACTAACTTGTGAACTTATTTTTCTAAAAATATGTTAAGTATACTATACACAATCTAAAATTAAAATTAATTTAAATTTTTAGTAAACAAATTTAAAATATCCTTCAGAAATGTAAAAAAACAGCAACACCCCATAAAGATATTTATATTTTACTCAAATAAAACAATTCGTTAAATTTAATTGAAAGTTGAAAACTAGTTTACCTATTGGATGATCTCTTTTATCCTTGTTGCATAATATGATAGCTCGGACATCGAAATATTCCTTTGGAAGATTTTTCTTTCTGATATCTAAAAAACACATTGTTTTGGATTGTGAAGAAAAATGAGAAATCCTTTTGATTTTGCTTCTATGCGAAATGAAATAAAAGTTATAAATATTTTGTCTTTGTTACAATAGATAGGTATATTAAATGTAAATACCTACTTTACTTAAAATAACTTCAAGTGAATCGGTTTAAATATGGTTAATTATAGTACAAAAGACAATATGTATTTCATGAAGTAACCTTACTTCAATAAAATATTTTCCTGTTTTAGAAGTTTAAGGATATTTCCTTAATAATAATAATTAAAGAAAGTTAAAAAGACGTAAAATTAGCTTAATGGTTTATCATAAGTACGGGTTTAAAATCGTTATCTGATTGATTTTAGAGTACTCATGGAAGTATGACTATCTAAATAACTCTGCATGTTTTGCTAGTAAGAAAAGCAAGAGACGAATTTTTGAAAACTTCTATAAATTTCCCTCTTTACTCAATACATTTATGTAAACGTCCTTATTTTTTAAAACACTTTAGTGAATATATTTTTAGTTTATAACTATCATAATATTTAATATGTAAAATAATAAATAATCAAATGTAAAGTAATATTTAACACGTCCTTTTGTTGGCAGTTTTAAAGAGTTAGCAGGTATGAAACTTTCTATTATAACTTTACGATTATATATTATAACTTATGATTAATACTGTAGTTTAAACTGTATTAAGATTAGTAGGTACTGTAGAGCTCCGTTAAGACTATATACGAGGGTTGTTTTTTAATTAACTTCAGTTTTTCTGCTGAAAAGAAAGTATTAGGAATTTCAAAATAATTTTGGTACAGGTAGTTAGATACATCTTTCAGGTTCAATTTGCCACTTTACTGAATAAAATCGGACATTTTTTCTATTTTTTATCGATTTTACAAGCGCGCTCCTCGAACTATTTTCCCGCCAACCCATAGAGAATTTCGGCTTTTTTTCTCCCCTCGCTCCGTCCGCGATCACCTGCCCTGGTCGCGGACGGAGGAGCGGAGAAAAAACGCGAAATTCTCTATGGGTTGGCGGGAAAATAGTTCGAGGAGCGCGCTTGTAAAATCGATAAAAAATAGAAAAAATGTCCGATTTTATTCAGTAAAGTGGCAAATTGAACCTGAAAGATGTATCTAACTACCTGTACCAAAATTATTTTGAAATTTTTAATACTTTCTTTTCAGCAGAAAAACGGAAGTTAATTAAAAAACAACCCTCGTATATTACTAGCTGATATGTCCGGCATTGCACGGGTGGAGATGGAGATTTTTTTTCTTTAAATTTTTTAATTCATTTTCTACCTTCCAGGCGCGGATCCAGGGGTAGCACTCTGGACAGCGGCCCCTCTTGGGAACCCAAAAAGGTTGTCAAAATGAGTAAAACCCTACTTTTACCGTATAATTTACAATTTTATTTGCAGTGGCGGATCTACGGGGGGGCTTTCGGGCTGAAGCCCCCCCAAAACGTCTAATATTTTACTAAGTTTGTCAAAACGCAAAAAATCTATACCCAAAATTCGGAGGAGGCGTACCAAAACGAGTTGAAAAAGTGGGGTTTTTGACTTAAATTTCCAAAAATTTTCTGGGGGAGGACCCACAGACTCCCCTTTTAGTGGTTTGAGTAGGATAATTCACTACCTTTTCCGTATTACCATTAACAACAAGATTTAATTGGATTATGAAAATTCTTTTAGCCCCCAAAACAAAATCCTGTATCCGCCAATGTGGGGGAGGACCCCCATACCTCCCATTAGTACCACCAAGGGATCTTCAGTGATAATTTTTAGGAAATCCCCAATATTTTGACATTTTGGGTGAAAAAGTAAAGGTAATAGTGTTGAAAAGTGCCCCCTTAGACTAAAAACGTTTCTAAAAATGAGTTTAAACCCTACTTTTAAAAATCAAATTTCAAATTTTTTCTGGGGGAGGACCCCCACACCCCCAATGGTACCAATGGGGATCTTGTCTGGAAAAGTGCCCCCCCCCTCTTGAAGCCGTGCTGGATCCGCGCCTATATTTTGATGAGTGAAAGGTGTCGAATCATGCATTTTAAATTCTGAACGATTTCTGCAATTACCACATGATTCCCATAAAAAAGAACAAAATATTAGAAAAATATGTTTTCCAAAAATCACTTAAAATGCTCAATTAGAGCCCTTAATTAATCGTATTTTCATGATTTTATTATATCTTTGGTATAAAATTTAATAAATAAACCATATTCCTGCAATTTAAGAAAAAAATATAATATTTCCACTTAAAAGGGTTTTAAATATTAACTCTAGTTTTTGGTCTGTTAACCAACTTTCTTAAAAGCTACAATATGATCATCATTTGATTTTTCATCCTCGTTTCCATAGAGACTATTTTAACAACGATGCTTGCTATTCCATGAAACTTTTTATTTAAAAATTAAACTCTCAAATAAAAATATTTTGTACTATACTTACCACTTTTAAAATTTTAAATTTTTTTGATAGATTACTAGGGGGCTATCGCTCGCCAACCCCCGTTAACTGCTGACGCAGTAACTTTTGGACCGCTTCACAATTCCCCACAAAACCCAGCTCACTGCACTTACTCACTTTATAAAACATTCTTAACACAGGGGTAGTACTTCTCCGTGGTATTCTTTCAAAAAAGGCGAATATTTATTCAGTGGTGGAATTTTATCATTTCCCTTATGGTAGCATGAATTGGCGGATCGCTTTATAATTCCAAGAAAGGTTCATATATAGTTCCCGCTAAATATGAACCTTCCCTTAATGTTTCAGTGCTTTCCTTAATGTATCTGTGAAAAACACATTACCTTAGGGAAATGGGTAAAAAAATGTTTACATTGCTCTGTTGTTAATTTTCTTGGGGTTGAATTCCGTTATAGTTCCCGCTAAATATCACTAATCTCTTTTGGACACTATAAAGTATAAATGTTGCTAAATTGTTTCAAATTCATAGATTAAAGTGTTTAATTAGATCTATAACTATTCAGTTTATCATTAAAAATTAGAAAAACTGGTTTACATTTGAATATTGAGCGTTCGAAAGAGATTGACGATATTTAGCGGGAACTATAACGGAATTGAACCCCAAGAAAATTAACAACAAAGCAATGTAAACATTCTTTTACCCATTTCCCTAAGGTAATGTTTTTTCACAGATACATTAAGGGAATCATTGAAATATCTCAGGAATAAATTTAACTTTCTTAAAATTTGTAATGATTGACTGTTAAAAATGTAGTAATTATCTTAAACATCGCGAAAATTTAGAATTTTATCTTCATGAGAAACAAACTTCGAAGTTGTGTCATTTTCATAGCAACGACACCGAATGTCAAGACTTCCAACATTTTCATCCTTATTTCTAAAACATTCACCCGTGTTATTTAGTTGTTTGCGTTTTGTCATTATGAAATAAAGAGTTACATTTTACTACCTTAAAAAACATACTTGCAAAAGGATATAAAAAATAAATGCAAAATTCAAAACTTCCGAAAGCGAGTGTATATTTTATTGTAAATATAGTAATGATTAGGTTGCCAAAACTACAAAGATAAATATAAAAATATGAATTTGTTATTTAAAAAATAAAAAATAAATTAATTATCTATAAGTTTAAAATATAATGAAAACCGTTTGAACAACAATTAAACCCTTTGAACAACAAAAATATAAATATTGTTAAAAATAACACAAAATATATTTTTTAAATTCGTGTTATAAATAGAAAGATGATTATTTAATTTATTTGAATATTAAAAAACCAGTGAAATATGTTTTCAATTGTTTTAAAATTCATAGTTTCTTGCTTTGTAACTGCGACCTTATCCGAAATCTAAAAAAATGGAAATATTTTAAAATTGAGATTTTTTTTAGAAATTCTAAAGGCACTTTGCACATCCTCAAAAGAATCCGGACAGTTTGATACCAAATATGTGTTATATGGATCAGTAATTAAAAAGCCTTTCTCTGGAAACCGTTCACCAAAAACTTTTTTTTTAGAATAGAGAGATTAATATCTTAGCTTTAGATATAGCTTTTCTTTTGAAAACTTGCTGTTTTGCATTATGTTCTTTGTAACAATTGGGTAAACAGATCTCTTCTGGAGGAGAAATAAAGCTATTTCAGCAAAATGACCATAAAAAGGGTCAAAAGAGGGTCAAGGGGTCAATTAACGTTTTCGAAACAGCCTGTTTCTTCTTGAGTTTTTTACGTAGGTATACCAAGTTTGGTGCCGATCGGAGGGAAACTGTGGATTTGTATAGAAGGCACACAAACAAACACACATACATTGACTTTTATTATATTAGACACTAGCGGATATGCCCGGCCTTGCACGGGTGGAGTGTATAATTTTTTTTAAATTAAAATTTCTCAAAATGTATTTATAATTTTTATATCGGCAATTACCAATCATTCATTTCCCGATCAATTCATTTCCCGGTGTTCCCAGTAATTTTTCTTATCCCAGTGTTCCCGGTATTGTTTTCCTATCTGTTGTTCTCGGTAATTTTTCCTATCGCGGTGTCTAAAAAGTCTAGTGAACAAAAAGTAACACATTTAAAACAAAATATCTAGTAAATTGAAAAGTCTAGTGAACGTCATTTGAAACAATGTTTTATTTTTAACTCGTTTTCATTAATATTTTTATTTTGAAGGGAAAAATCTTAAAATAAAGAAAAATAACGTTTAAAAATAAATTATTTGAATTTATTTATATAGTTTTTAAATGGACAATTTTTGAGTTTTTCCGCATTAAAAATATTTAATTTTGAGGTTTTCATCTCGTTAACAATAGTGAGTCAAACAGATCTACTCTAGTAGAGAAATGGAGAAATAAGCGTTCTTAGCTATAAATTAGTTAATTACTCGTAAATATTCGATTTTCAAGCTTAGAAAACTTTGCAGTAATAATCGTCGCCTCGAGATACATCTATGTACGACTGCGGAGTGGTTTAGGAGGAGATGCGTCCTCCCCCATACACATATATCCACAAACGGTTTTAGTTATATAGATATTATGATTATAACTTTTAGTTGAAAAATTTGAAAATAATGCTTGGACTAATTTGTAAAAGCTACTGCTTATGCTTTACCAAAGGAACGGTGAAAAAAGTAACATAAGTGCTTAATTTATTTTTCTTCAAGAGCATTCATTGAATATGTTGGAATAAATAAGTTAATTATTATCTTACCGTTGACTTCCATTTCTTTTCTGAACTTTAGTGATTCTGTAAGCATGTGGAAAGCCTTGTCCAAATCTTTATCCACATGCAGTATGTATCTGCTAATATACCAATCATTTTCTTTTACTCGCTGGATGTCATCAGGATGATAAAGTTCAGAATCTATAGAAACATAAAGTTCTAAAATTAGAATATTTAGTATTTTTTATAATAACTTATGAGTTTAAATAGCTCTTAATAAATTGATGAAAACTTGTGGCGAGCTTACTCACCACTCAGATATCCAGATTTTTCAAATAGAGTTTAAATAAATAGTTATTGAAGTTAATACTAGTAGAGTCAAAAAAAGCCCGGTATAGTCACCTACATTCAAACAGATGTTTGAGGGAAAGTATCCCTTTTTTTAGGTTTGAAGCACTAATATTGGCTTGAGGATGGCAAATGCGACAAAGGAACTGAAAGTCGTCTCAAAAATGGATCCCAGGAGTGTTTTTTTAAATAGGTATGCGAATTCTGGAACATTGTGTGTGTGTGTGTGTGTGTGTGTGTGTGTGTGTGTGTGTGTGTGTGTGTGTGTGTGTGTGTGTGTGTGTGTGTGTGTGTGTGTGTGTGTGTGTGTGTGTGTGTGTGTGTGTGTGTGTGTGTGTGTGTGTGTGTGTGTGTGTGTGTGTGTGTGTGTGTGTGTGTGTGTGTGTGTGTGTGTGTGTGTGTGTGTGTGTGTGTGTGTGTGTGTGTGTGTGTGTGTGTGTGTGTGTGTGTGTGTGTGTGTGTGTGTGTGTGTGTGTGTGTGTGTGTGTGTGTGTGTGTGTGTGTGTGTTTGTTTCACGTAAATACAATCAATATTAAACGCTTGAGATCCTGTTAAAGTTTGTTTTATAGGTCCGCAAGCAGTTTTCTAGAGCTGTTTCCAGAACAGCTGTGTGCGCACCCAAAAAACAACTTTAACAGGATCTCAAGCGTTTAATATTGATTGTATTTACGTGAAACTTTGGACTTAAGGGTTTTCAACTATGATCTTTCAGATTATCAAATCAAAAGAAAGGATTTCGAAATACAAAATAATGTTTTGGCAGACTTTTGAGGTTTTTTTAAAGATCATATTAAACCTTAATTTTTGAGACCATAATTAAGTTTTTACCAATAGTAGTTCTTCTACAAATTGAATTTTTCAATCATTTTTTTGGGGTGTCGCTCCATTTATAACTCCCTGGGATTTGGTCTGGGACCCCCCTTTCTATACCGATTCTTGTTGGTCTTGATGAGTACTATCATCCCTGAAAGTTTGTTGCACCATTTCAGATACACCCTGTATACAGGGTGTATCTTCAATATCAGTAAATTAGTATTATATGTTTAATTACTAATTAATGTATCATGTATATTTTTTATTTATTTACTGTGTGTGTTTTCTTATTATTTTTCTATTTTCCGTATATATTGTAAATCAATTCCAACTGGCCACCTGAATGGGTCGATGACTCCTTGGTTGCTTACATGTAATTTGTTTTTTTCATTTGTTTACTTTGTTAGTATATTTGTTGTAAAGTTTATTTTTTAATAAAGTTTGAAGATTTACAGATTGAAAGATATTACTGGGAAAGGATATGTATCTGAAACTGCGGTGCCAGAATATTTCTCAAATCTTTTAACACACACCATGACATCTCTGGGTATTCTATGTTGAAAGAAAGAGTTTAATACAGAAGCGTGACCACACCACACACTTTTAGACTTTTGATGCTAATTGCTACGATTCACTTCATTGAATTTCCTCCACACCTGCCGATTGCATAAAGGCTAACTCTATGCATAAAGGAATAAAGAATTCATTATCACCATCTGCCGCGTTTTTCATGTCAGATGTCACCTCTTTTGAAAAGTCATTTTTGTGACATCTGCGTGACATTAAAGTTCTGGGGATTAAACGGCTGATCTATTCAGAGATGAAAAGTGATTATCTGTGTTTCAAAAAGTGTTGATTCCTTTGTTTAAATGTCTGTATTTTTTATGTGTTAATGAGGAAGTTGCATGATTTTTTTTAATCGATTCTTCTTGCAAAAATAAGCAACTACCCAAAATTTGAGGCCGATCTAGAAATTTTTTGATTGCCAAAAAAATTTACAAAAATCCACTTTTCAAAAGCGAGCGAAAACGCCAAGAGTTTGGGATCATCGTATGTTGACGTCATCATACGATAAACATTGTTGGAAAGCAATGGAGTTGATGGTATGATTGTTGACATCTTTAAACAATAAACGTTTTCAGTCAAGTGTTTTTTTCTCGACTTTTAAATTAAAACATTTAATTACCTGTACATTTTTTTGAAAAATTGACTAGATATTCCATTTTACGATGCAAAAAACCATACGGAACACTTGTTTGTTTTAGAAAATCTGACACATGCAACTTCCATATTGATAACACCACACTTTTGTGTTGATCATTATTACCCCAGAAACTTTTTCTGAATACTTCTAAAATGCGTATTTGATCTAATTATATAATGATGGTTTATCTCAAAAATATATGATGTTTGAAAACTATTGATTCGCATTTTATAACCATCAATCAATAAAAAATCTCTTTTTTAATCTCCCACGACATTTTTTTCATATTTCTAACAAAATGAAATGAAAGATTTAGGAAGGTTTTTAGAAGACTTAAATGGGGACTCTTTTTGTTATACCAGGCCACCTGAACATTGCTTGACAGACAAACTATCGGAATTTATCTGGTCCGTACTAGTTTCCTCTTATGCCAGATGTTCCCAACCGGTGGTACGCGTACCACTGGTGGTACGCGGGAACGTTTCAGGTGGTACGCGTGAGTCAAAGCGATAAGCGAGTATGATGATTAATTTTTTGCCGAGTTTGTACTAATTTTTTATAAGTATGTTTTTAGACCTATGGGTATAATAAATAAAACTGTAAATTAATACCTTTTTTATCTTTTTATTTCTCTTTTATTACAAGCATGTTATAAATAAACAAATATCTAACCATTAATATGAAGTTTTCTCAGGAATTTAATTCAAAAAGCCTTTGAACACTTTTAGAAGAGTAAATATTATACGTTTATTAAAATATTTAGGTCTGGTGGTACGCCAAAATTTCTCAAAAAGTCAAGTGGTACGAAGGTGCAAAAAGGTTGGGAACCCCTGTCTTATGCATTTATCCACCCCTTACATATTAAACTGTTAATATTACAACACTCATATTCTTTTGCCTATTTTCTCAATAAAACGTAGTACAAAATGTCAACCACCACTCATACAGTGAGAGCACAATGACCCCAAGGCCCTCTGCAGCCCCTCACATCGATAAACTTCGTTTTTTAAATATTTTGACATTCCCCTTATCACTGATTGGCTGAGGAATGTTCCATTTCGAAATCTCAGAAGCTTCTTCTATCGAAAACCGGAACACCCGTTGCACCTCGAAGTGGCCTCCCCACTTTCCCTTCTAAGGTCACTCACTCTCTTGAAGCGTTTTCGCTTTCTAGATTGTTTTAATTTATGACGGCCATCAGTGCCCGCGTGTGGTTTTGCCCCGGAGTCCCTATAGTGAGGAGGTTCTTGAGCAAGGTCGGTGTTTCTACCTACCGTTGCAAAGAACGACCTTGAAATTATTTCGTTGGGTTTCGAGTAGGATATGTTGGAACTACGAGTATAATCTCGTTTTCTATGAATTTGATACATCAAAAAATCTCACCCCCGTGAACAGATAATAACAGAGATTTAAAGAGATTAGGACCAAAGATATGCTGAAGTTAAGAAGAAGCAGATATATGGGGTAAAATAGGTCCGTGAAAGATGACACTAAAGACTCGGTGGTTTATAAATTTCTACGAGTTGGGAACCACTTCTTTATGATCCTACGAAACAAAATTACTAGCATATGCGTATCTAAATCGCTTCCTTTAAGAAACTATTCATCATAAAAGATTTGAGATTACAAACATTCACTTTTTCCGTGAATTTTAAACATGCCATAAAACCTTAAACCGCATGGAACTAATAAAAGAAATTGCTTCACGACCAATGAATGCATCTTCTATATTTAAATTTTATTTAAATTACAAAAACATATTGGATTGCCTACACTCTTAAAACGACAGTTTCAAAACTGAGTAAAATTTATTCAAAATGGCTCCGAATCAAATTAACTCAAATTTGAAACATGAATATACTGATTTCTGAAAATGTGCAGAGAAATGAAACATCAAGAGATTATTCTTGAGTTAGTGCATGCATTCTCATTAATCGGAGTGCGACGATAGTCGTTATGACTCGCTGAGTAGTTTTATAATAATAGCAACTATCGGCGCACTCCGATTCATGAGAATGCCATGCACTAACTCAAGAATAAGCTCATGATGTTTCATTTTTGAGTATCTGCACATTTTCATAAATGAGTATAATCAGGTTTCAAATTTGAGTAAATTTGATTCGGAGCCAGTTTGAGTAATTTTTATATACTCAGTTTTGAAACTGTCGTTTTAAGAGTACTTATTTTTTCTAGTTCTCCTTTGAAGAATAATAGTTACTTTTGAAATAAAAAAATGCATCCATCCTTTTTTCTGACTAAACAGTGCACAATAATAAAAAAGATCCTTAAATCTTAGTAAACCTTTACTCTAAACTTTGGTTGTAACTGAGAAAAAAAATTTATGACATGATGTAACAGCGTTACCTCAGACTCTCACGTGCCTCTACTTCACATCTGGCCATCCATCGGCTTTCTTTGTCTCATCAGCGTGAAACAGATCTTGCCGCAGAACACTCCATTCGGGGCCAAGGTTTCCCGCTCAAAACAAGTTCGTAATTGCGTGCAACGCAGTCTGTTCTGTCAAACGATCAAGAGATAAATCGAGATGAATGGAGACGCTTTGTTTGGGACCTGATTGCTTGACAGTCCTCTATTACCTGCAGGAAAACGTTCTTCATAAAGGGGTATTATGTCTGCAAGGAGTTGTTGCGTTGCTTTTCCCACCTGTGGAGCAATGACGACGAAAAAGTATGCTTTTGATCTATCTACTCATCAATGGGATACTATTTGCATGGTGTTTACGATTTGGTTTACTATGACACATTTTCGTAAGGTGTGTCATTGATGACAGTACATAACAGTTATTTAGGTTATTGAGTTGAGCAGCACCACCTCGACTCATTGAGGTGTTATTTACATTATTTGGAAAGGGGGTTCCATATAAGTCTGGTAAAACAGTATTGAGGAGAGTTGGAAAGTCTTTCATTCAAGGTGTTTCATCATTTGCATAAAAAGATGGCCATGTACTTCCTAACCCAGAAAAACAAGTAATATTCAAACAGTTCTGAAGTTCAAACAAATTGAACGTCTTTTCACTCGTAAAGAGCTTTCCGCTACAACGTCACGACCAGTTATTTTCATTTCACTGTTAACCATTGGTAGGCATACAAATAATTGTTGTTATGGTAACTGTAGCTCACGTGATGTGGTGTCATGTGATGTGGAAAGCTCTATTTCCGTAATTATCCGTTTTAATCGTGAGTTATTATCCAAAAACATTTTAAAAGAAATATCTTCAATATATATCTCCAGATACAACAATAAATATCTTTTTAAAAATTGCATGAAGCTAAGTTGCATGAAAGCTATTTTGAATTTTGATCTTTTAATGTTGTATCTTGATCCTTGACCTTCACGTAAGATTAATATCAATCTAATGCGCTACAGTTTAAGATTAAACATAATTAGGTTCTATTCGTTGAAACGTGTGTCTACCTTGTCTAACGTAAGTAAGTTTAAAAGATCTAAACTAAACGATGTAAATAAAAAGGTTTTTTAAAAGAATTTTAGGAACTTTTTCTTATTAGAAAATGAATTTATCTAAACAACTATATGAAGAGGGGACACTTGCCTAGTTTGGAGATATCTACAGGTGTATTTTTTTTTCAGATCATTCCAATTTTATGCATTGACGTCGACAGTAAGGATCTTTTAGTTTAGACTTAATAGACGATCCATGAAATTTCAGCACGTTTAAAAATCACTTATCAAGGAGGATTAATTTCAGGCTTGAGGTGATAGACACAACAAAGCCGCATATCAAACAATCCAATTAACTGAAGAGTAATCTATTCAAACAGATACACAAACCCATTAGTTACCCCTATCCGGAGATCAAAATACCAGTTTGGCCGAGCAGTGGCCTCTAATCAACACCCCAACAGTATCCAATTGCAGCCAATTGGATTTCCAAACCGACCTTTGTCTTTGTGGGTCGGCCTTGTCTCTGCTTTCGGACAGCATTCCTCTGGCAACAGTGGAAGTTGCTTCCGGATCAGTTGCGAAGATTAACATGGAGTGAGAAGGGGACCTACTTTCAGAGACTGGCCACTTTCGATTCCCGTTACTTCCGCTGGACACGACCCACTTGCAACCCATACCTCACTCGTAGAAAGCGATATGAAGGGAATTAATACAATGCTTGCGTCGCGTTGCAGGGGGGGGGGGTTGTAGTTATATTACTTCAGATGTGATATATAAAAATAATTAAAGATAGTGTTCTTTGGTTTAAGGTTTAAGATGTTTAGTAATTTTTTGTCCTAATTTTTTTGTGTATGAAATTTCCTCATAATTTTAATTATCTTAAATCTTCAAATAATTAAGACACTCACCGGTAAGAGGCGAGTGAGAGTACTCTGTAATTTTCTTTTTCATGTTTGGCAACAGTGCAAGGGAATACGAGTCTGATTTCATTAATACATGTATTTTCATTTATCTATAAAAATACTTTCATTATCTTTTCCATCCTTTTTGTATAGGGCAAAAATGTAATTTTTTTGTGTTATCATCTATATTTATTTTCAGTGCAGGAATCTGACAATTTTTATTTAAAAAAAGATCCAAACTGCTAATGTGAATATTAAATGTGAATTAGGTTTCCTTAAAAACAACACCTGACATCATTAAAATTTTAATTGCAGAGAATTTAAATAGGTGTGTAATATGTTTGCCGGTGGCGTTACAATGTCATACGACATACGGGATTATGGAGTTTTATATAATTATACTAGGGGGATCTGCCCCCTACTCGCTATCGCTCATCAACTCCCGGAACTGCTTCGCAGTTATTTTCAGATCGCTTTGTTTCATCTCATCAATCCAGCACAACTCAGGCTCGTCGGCTTAGTTAATGCTCCTTTGATACCAAACCTACTTATATCTCTAGCTTATCAGTTTAATTCGAATCATTCCCCAGGAGATATCAAAATAAAACTGTTTCTGAAATACTCATTATGTAACTTCTATTCTTCTTTCTTCCTCTCTCTTCAAAATCGAAATGCTTTCAAACAAAATATCCAGCAAGTCTACAAATCATCAAACAACTTGGAGAAAACAAGCCTTTAAGAAACTTTAAAATTTATAGTATGCACAATGCACATGTATATCTAGTGAATCGTTGAAAATATGAAAGAAATAAGACTCATAAAAATAGGCTGTTTCCCCAGTGAACGACCAGAAAGAGAAGAAGAAATTGAAACTTAATTTAAATTAAAAAAATAAAAGCCAATATTTTTATAAAAAATCATTGTATGCGTGTTAAAATATTGTTATCTCTATCATAATTAGTTCTTCTGTTATAAAGAAAAAACCAAAAAAGTGTCAAAATTTCGAAACTTTAAAATTTAATTACTCCATAACTAATTCGAAATTCGAAAAAAAAAGGCAACCAGGAGCGAAACTTCATACCTAAGAGTATGTGTTTGAAAAAAAAATAATTTTTCTTCTGTAAATAGATTTTACTAGGGGCGAACTCGCAACAAATAAAAAATAATTTTTGACTTTGACATTACATAACTCTATAACTAAATTAATTCAATTTTGGAACGAAAAGGACTATCATGCATTCGTCTACCAATAGTCAAAATTTAATAATATTCCTTTAAATAGTTTTTGCGTATAGGGAAAGTTCAATGTTCAAAATTAAAATTTTCAAAATTAGCAGTGGCAGCGGCGGTCACTGTTACTTTTTTTAATATATAGAGATTGGTTGTTATAAAGGCCGCCTCCTGCAACTAATCTAAAACAACTCTCAAGCTTCTTCAAATAACGAAAAGTATCTCATTTGACAAAAAAGAAAAAAACCCAGATGTTTCCTCAAAGTACAGAAATTAACCGGCAGCAGTACTGCCAATTGATTTCCGTTGTTTGAAGAAAATAAAATTTTACAGTGTATTTCACATAGAATTTTATTTTTTAAAATTAAAATTTTAAGTTTGCAATTTTTCTGAAAAGGCCAATCACTGCCCGGTGGGAAATCTTCATAATGTGAGAAATATTTCCCTCAGAGAAGAAGCGACCAGAGATGAGTGAATATGGAGCGAATCCCCTGGGGTTCACAGCCTGGAGTCATGAAGGTGTATCGCAAATGTATAAAGCGTCTTGCAGTAATCGTGAAGGAAGTATTACAAAGTTTTATTTTCGTTCGTTTAGTATCTGGGTTAGTTTTCACAAATAATTTCAACCTAAGTACACACAAATATTAAGAGGGGTCAAACCAAAATTTTTGATTGACAGCCTTATTTTAAATGAAAAATAATGGAAATATTAAATGGAAATATAACTTCTTCTCAATTGTTTTTGCAAAAACAATACAAAACTCGATGAAAGACTGAGACAGATTGAACGATTCTATTCAAGGAAGTACTTAGAGTGACTTTACTCTCATTTTCTGCTTATTTTCTTCTGACCCATTCCTACCTCTAATCAAATAAAATAACTATAATCTTTTTTCGGGCTGGTAAAGTATACAATGAGAGTTCAAATAGAATAGTTTTAGGATACAAAAGCACGTATATGTGCTATCAGTAGAGAATTTCGAGTAATAGTCCAAGTTCTCACTTGAGTAAACATTAAATCATGTAGTACTTTCCTTAAAGAACGATTTGAAAGCAAAGTTTGGACTGTGTGTAGTTCATAATATCTCCTATTTATTTTATGAAATTTTTTTAAAAAGAAGAAAGGAAATTTTTTAAATAAAAAATTTGTTAAGACCGGGGGCATTTTCTGGTATAGTTTAGCCCATCTCACATAAAAATTACTACATGTACAAAAACTATGATGAACACAATATTTTTAATTGAAAAAAAAAGAAGGCTGATATATAAAAAAGAAAAGGCTACCTAATAGGAAAACTGTTTTAATTAGAACATTACATTTCCAATAGCTAATCTGAACAAATACTTAAAGAATGAACAATTTACTTACATAAGTTCATATTTGTATATGTTTTTATCAGTAAATCGTTTTACCCACTTAAGCATGCAAAACTTTATTAAAATTACCACACCATAATTTAAAGTTTTCCAGTAATTTACCTTGATAATCTATCGTTATTTTAAACGAATTACATAATTAAAACATTTTCTACCCATCGTCCTTCTTTAGCAAGAAATAATTTAATTCATAAATAAAAATCTATGTTTATTTTTTTTGAAAATCTTTACTGCAAAGTGTCTATAAAAATATGATCGCTTGCATTTTAAAAACTTCGCTATTATGGATAGGATAACATTATATTTTCCACTGAATCAAAAATATGGAAATATTTTTGCCACACTCTTTTAAGTTTTTGCAAGGCATCTGAAGACATGGTTAGAAAAGTTTCTTTAGGACACTATACTTTTGAAAATTGTAAGCATGAATTCAGGTTTTTTTCCTCAGTGTAATCTTTTTTATACAGGGTGTCCCATAAATAATGGGTCACACCCATGGGGGATAGTAGACACCCAGACGAGTCAGAATAACGTAGGATTTGGGGGTCCCAGACCAAATCCCAGGGAGTTAAAAATGAAGCGACACCCTAAAAAAAGTATTGAAAAATTCAATTTGTAGAAGAACTACTATTGGTAAATATTTAATTATGTTCAAAAATTGTGGTTTAATATGATCTTTAAAATTATCTTAAAAATTTTCAGTTTAAAATTTTATTATTTCAAAAAAAGTTTAAAAACTACAAAAAAATGTGAAAACTCTGCCAAAACTTTATATTGTATTTCGAAATCCTGTCTTTTGATTTAATAATCTGAAAGATCATAGTCAAACACCCTTAAGTCCGAAGTGTCACGTAAAAACCATCAATATTAAATGCTTGAGATCCTGTTAAAGCATGGTTTAAGTCCGTTTTCTGCGTCCGCTAACTGCCGTTTTGGAAACGGCTATAGGAAACCAGTTTGCGCACGCAAAAAACGAACTTTAACAGGATCTCAAGCGTTTAATATTTATGGTTTTTACGTGAAAAAGGGTTTACAACTATGATCTTTCAGATTATAAAATCAAAAGAAAGGATTTTGAAATATAATATAAGGTTTTGGCAGAATTTTTCCATTTTTTTGTGGTTTTTTAACTTTTTTCATAATCAAACAAATTTTAAAGTGAAAACTTTTAAGATAATTTTAAATATATTAAACCACAATTTTTGAGAACACCAATAGTTTGAGTTTACCAATAGTAGTTTTTCTACAAATTGAATTTTTCAATAATTTTTTTGGGGTGTCGCTCCAATTTTAACTCCCTGGGATTTGGTCTGGGACCCCCAAATCCTGAGTGATTCTCACTCATCTAGGTGTCCACTATCCCCCCTAGAAGTGTGACTCATCATTTATGGGACACCCTGTATAAATAAAAGTATACAAGAGGGGAGAAATTACGCAAAAAATATATGTTTAAATTCAACTCACCAGTGTTGAGATGATCAAGGAACCTTTTCCTCAGATCCGTTATTAGATCCTCGTCTACTTGAAACTTATTCTTGAAAAGAGGCATAACTTTTTTTGTCACAGAGAGAGAGCGAAGACAGAGGAAGCACGCGATGTGCTGAAACTGAAAATGAAATTCCCCGCGATGGTATTTCAACCTGGAGGAGGGCCGAGCCCGGCAAACTTGTTCGGTGACTCGGTTTCGCCATTGGCTGGAGAATACCCTAACCTTCGTCATGTGTGACGTCACTGGTTTGGACAGTCAGAAGGTAAACAAACAGTGAGTGGCCGTGGAGGAGAAAGTGGAAGGTGTAGCCTTTGTTTTAGGCTAGGCGCGCACTGAAGACTTTTGTCTTGGCAACTGGAACAAAATTGTCGCTCGGGCTATGGCAAAAAGCTAGAGCTAGGCGACGAGACTCTTGGTCGATTGCCAAGAATCTCGTCGCCTATCATAATATGATAATAGAGGAATTGCGTAAAATATAAGAGAAAAAACCCTAAAATTTAAAAAAACGTTAAAATGCTCCTTTTAACGTTAAAACGTTAAAAGGAGCGTTATAAAGGATAGAGGTTATTTTACGCTATTTTTCTCTTATTTACGTAATTCCTCTTTAAAAGGTCTTATCCCTTCTCCTAGGACCCAAATTTAATGAATATAGGCTGCAATGATTTTTACTAAAGGCGGATGAGACGTTAGCGTCCCCGATGCGCCAGGAGAGTCTTCCCCGAACCCTTCGCGGGGGCTTCGGGGGCGCTAACGCCTCAACCGCTTTTAATAAAAATCATTACTGCCTATTTTTATTAAATTTGGGTCCTTGGGAATGGGTTAGTACCTTTTGAAAAGAAATTGCGTAAAAAATAAGAGTAAAAAATAGCGTTAAATAACATCTATCATTTTAGCAATTTTTTGCGTTTTTAGGGGGTAATAACCCCCTAAAACCCCCATTGGCCACACATTTTCATAATTTAGAAACTTTAACTATTCTTGTCCTCTCGGGTGTAATTTAAAGACTGAAGTAATGGTTTTTGACCCTGAAAATCGAATTCAAAGTCATTTATTTTGCTTTTTATGCACATTTTGGGGGTACCCTGTATCTTAAAAAGTTAACGTGACAGGCAAAAACTACAGTTAATTTTGGATTCAGGGGCTAATAGTCATTCAAAAACAAGTCACAGTTCTGAGACAACGAAATTGCTGTTCCCCAGTGTAATTTTACCGTTCCGGTACCTCTTTTTCAGAAATCTAGCCCTGGATATACATAAATAAAATAATCATCTTTGAAAAATTTAATCTGCAAGAGCTAATTAATTAAATTGATACTTTTGAATACCGTCAGTACACTTAGGGCTGGCTAAAACATTCTCATAATACAAAAAAAACATGGTTTTTGTCTCATTTTCAGGTCTTAAAAACAATACACTTTCCTTTTGACTGACTAACTACTTTTGAGGTAACAAAAATGACAATCATGGAAATACGATCAAAATGGCAGGTGAAAGCACAATTTCAGTTTTAAATACGTTTGCATTTCGTGATAAAATACTCATCATAGAACCCGTTCTACCTTTTATCCTGGAAGAGGAAAACTATAAAAGTGTTCCTGCAAAATATCGTCAGTTTATTCGTAAGGATGGTTATTCTATGTAAGTTTAAAGTTGACTTGTAAATACCGCCATATACCGTTATTAATGACTTGTAAATACCGTTATTTATGACTTGTATATACCGTCAGTAGATAAAGGGTTAAGCTTTAAAAAAAGTACATTTTTTACTATCTCTTGTTATTTTGTTATAATTTTGGGACCAGTACCATTTAAAAAGTTCCAAAGGACCAAACAAAATAGAACCTCTTTATATGAACCAGCATGTTAAAAATATAGCAATTTATTTTAAATACAAAATTATATAATATGTTGATAAAATAATTATCAACCCATTTTTTGCTTTAAACACTGAAGATACTTAGGATTATTTTAAAAAATAAAAAAACATATTAATATTTATTTCACAGCAATGATATGATCATCCATAAGAATTGCCAATGACCTAAATCTAAGGCAAACCAACTTCATAATAGATTTTATAGTGACTGTCTGAAATGCTACACTATTATTTTCCCTTGAACCTTATTATATAATATTTTACGAAAATTTAGGATAGTTTAATAAATACAAATGGAATAACTCTGTTTCCGTAGAATAGTTAGATATGGTTGTAAAGTATTTGATACCATGTGATAAAGATTAAAATAACTCTACTGTTGCTTAGAGTATCCTAAGAATGTTAAAAAGCGTCATTTTTTTTCTCAAAACATCAATGTCATTTTAGGACGTTTACATTATTACGCTATAACATTTATATACTAAGTCAAAAAAAGATGCATCTAGCTGGACAGCAACCCGATGCGTTACGTCGAGTAAAGTTTTCTATATTTTTCTATAGTTTCTATAGTTATTTCTATACTTTAATATTTTATTTTAGAGAAAAAAAAAGAAATGAAAAAGAAAGATTCAATAATTTTCTTACATTAACATTCTATCTTTCCAACATAATTAAATATCTATGCTTTAACTCAGTTTTATTCTGCTGTAGCCACTTGGCCGCTGGTTATACAGCGTTTCCCAGGGAATACCACTTGGGAGGTTGGCTACGTTGTTCCCCAGGGGATCAGCTTCATAGGCACTTATAAGCACTTGTAAAACACATAATAGGTTATGAAAATTACATAACTTACTAGCTTGGTTATATGATTCTCGTACCAAGATTATAGTAAAAAGTTAAAACCTATAAATAACAACGATGTGTGTCTTCTGTTTTATACAAAAACCCCACTACATATTATGCCTAAAAAAGAAACATTAGTTGGTCATGCTTCAAGAGCTCTCATCAGATAAGGGATAGCTTTCTTGTGCTGATTTTTTGTCAATAACATCTCGAAGCTTCTTTTACTAATTTGAAAACTGGACTTACGTTTTCTGAGAAGAGGTTATATTTTCTAGAAGGAATACTCGAAATGCTGCAGTGTAGAGGCCCATAAGGTGTGTGAATCAAATTTTTCTTTTCGACTCCCTTAGATTTAAGAAGATAAGCGGTTTTACTGAGAAAAAAAACTTTTTCATACTATTTAAATTATTTGTGTACGCGTTACAGCACAGTAAATTTCAAATAAATGTGTGAAGATATGTTTTGCAAAATCTCAATAATTTCGAGTAAACTTCTGTTAATTAAAATATAACTAAATCTTAACTAAGGAAAATTTTAATTTGAGGATTTAAAAAAACATACATTTTTATACCTATATGAGAAATTTTAGGCTAATATTATGCTTTTTACTAAATATAAAGTTTATATATATATTTTTTAATTAGGAAATTTTTAAAAACAATTTCCAAAATATTTATTTATTTTTCAAAGTGATTCTCATGCGGTTGCTAAAATTAAATTTTTGTGTTAGAAAATAAATAAATCATGTCATTTTAAGATACTTTTTTTGAAATTCTATATAGTGCTGTCCTTTAAAAAAACCACTCCAAATTGTACCCTAAAAAACCCATCGAGATATTTTAAATAAATAATTGAAATAATTTTAAATTCTCATGTGCCCTGTCTTTGTATGCCATTAGGGTGTTCCGAAAATTTTTTTTTTCGAATTTCCCAGATGCCCCCCTCAAGTTGTTACAAATACTAAAACATTATTACCTGCAAATTTTCAGGTCTATAGAACGATTTTTGACCCCCGCGCCCTTCAAAAGTAGGTTTCCCATGTTAAAGAATAGGGAAAATATTGAAAAAATCGTCATTTTTGGTTCTTTTCAATTTAACGAGCCTGGACGCAGTCAATATCGAATTAAAACCTATACATCATCTTTGGGACATCATTGCCTCAAGATCCTATCAGAAAAACATTCCATGGCACCTACTGGGGGGTAGTTACTGGAGGTGAAAAGCGCGCTTTCACCGAAAAGGAAGATGCTTGCCGGTGCCTGCGGCGAGAGCTGGATGAAGGCATCACATGGGGGGTCCAGAACCGATGCTTGTTCAATGTTCGCTTATCTTGCGAATCACTATTTATGAGCATTAAGTCAATAAACACTTAAGTGGCTTTTATCCAGCTACCCCCGCAAACGCCGGCGAGTATTATCCAATCCATCAGCACCCGCGGCAAGCGCCGGCGAGCATCCTCTTTTTTCGGTGAAAGCGCGCTTTTCACCCCCGCATAACTACCCCCCAGTAGGTCCCATGGAAGGTTTTTCCGATAGGCTCTTGAGGCAATGATGTCCCAAGGATGATGTATAGGTTTTAATTCGATATTGACTGCGTCCAGGCTCGTTAAATTGGAAAGAACCAAAAATGACGATTTTTTCAATATTTTCCCTATACTTTAACATGGGAAACCTACTTTTGAAGGGCGCGGGGGTCAAAAATCGTCCTAGAGACCTGAAAATTTGCAGGTAATAATGTTTTAGTATTTGAAACAACTTGAGGGGGGGGGGCATCTGGGAAATTCGAAAAAAAATTTTCCCCATAGACTTTCGGAACACCCTAGTATGCCATTAAGAGTGGCAGGAACGTAAAAGCAAGTCAAAGAACCGTTTATTTACTTAGTTTTTTGGATAAATAGAAAATGTCGATTTTGGGCTAAAAATATGATTTAGTTATGCAGATTTTGATGCTGTAAAATATATGTTATAAAGACTTTAAAGCATTTTTCACGTGGTTTTGTTTTATCCCGTTATTATAAGAATAAAATACTAAAATTTCAGCTCTGTCCACCAATTAGAGACATTACGGTAGTCTTTGTAATAAGGGGTGAAAAAAAACCCCATAGGGTGCCTAAAAAACCCATTTTTCCTTTTGTAATAAATGACAAAATAAATATAAAAAATTATGCAAAATATTTAATATTTTTCATGATATACAACTAATTATGCGAATAGAATAGTTGTTTCAGTAATTCTCGATTTTTTTTTCAATATTTTTGTTAAAAACTCAATGATACCAAAAAAAGCCATCTTCCATGAAATTATAGCATTTTTCCGAGTTTTACTCGAAAATTGGTTTTGAAAGTTAATAGTTGGGGGGTTTAAAAAAATATCAGTGCCAATTACCGTTTTTTAAGCTTTTTAAAAAAATTTTATTAATTATTTGTATTTAATAGCTCGTTTTTATTAAAATCCAACAATAAAAACTCTATTGTCGTTGTGTTTTGAAAGCAAAATTCTTGAGTAGAAAAACTTATCACAGATTTAATTTTAGAAATGCATTGTAATAAATTTGGTTTTAATTATCTTAATTACTCTCTTTTCTATCAAAATAAACCTTTCAATCATATTTTTTCTTAATTTTTTGAGTATTTTCAAGCGTGGGTTTTCTTTAGGGTACATGGGTTTTTTTAAGAAAATTGTTTTTTTTGGATTCTTACTTAATTGTTTGCCAATTTGTAACGGAGCATTGGAATTAAAAATACTAAGCACTAAAATGTAGTGGAGGGTGAGCCGTTAAAACACAATTTTGTTCGATTTAATTATCTTATTTTTTAAGCTTTTAATGAAAGAAATATGAAAAAGTGGGTTTTTTTAAAGGACGACACTATATTGAAAAAAATATCTTTAGGTCTGGTATAATCGATTTAAAAAGTGTCGAGGTAAACAATTTCCAGAATGCGTCGTCTTCTTTCATAATTTCTCTCCTATTTACCAAGTTTATCCCTATGGTGCTGCTATCTATGAATAACAAAGTTCAAAATTAGCTCCTTAGCAAGGGGAGGAAATAAAATCCCTATCTTCCCGATTAAGCTAAATGCTTGCTTTATTGATAAAGATCGGATTTCATCAGATAATATATGAACTGAAATATTATCAAATCAATATAGCGTAAAAGGGCCTGACTCATAACATTTTTAAATTTGAAATTTTAGTATTTTGTATGTATTAGTTTGACAATACTGAATCTGTTTAGGGACATCTGTGTTTTGTAAGACGATACAAAAAATTATTTTACTGTAGTTCAAAGTGCCTTTAATATGTTTTTATTTTTTTAGTGGGGGAAAGTCAGGCCCGGAAGTCCCTGACTTTGTTGCACTCTTTATTCTTCTTCGTATTTCAACCGAAAAATTTTTTAGGCAGAAAAGGGCATTTATCTTAGGTACTGAATTTCCACCACTTACTTTGCAAAAAAAATCTGCATGCAGTATTTATATTATACAACAGCTTTAAAACAACACAATACGACATTGGTGGAATATTGAATTGAATGTTGAATCGAGTGTTATATTATTGAATTTTCGTAGATTCGAACCTTAAATGGAAAACTCATATAAATGAGTTATGCAGAAAACTTCGGTTTAGCTTGATCAAACTTCGTCATCTAAAAAATAAAGTCAGACGTACGTCATTTTTAATTAGTCTATACTATGCATGGTTTTACTCTTTGCTTAACTATGGTATTATTATTTGGGGTGGTGACTACAAAACAAATTTATATCCTTTAATTTCTATTCAAAATAAATGCTTTAGAACAGCGGTTCTCAAACTATGCTCCACGAAGCCCTTAGGGCTCCGCCAAGCATCTCCAGGGGCTCCGTGAAGAAATTTGAAATAAATACATTTTTTGATAATTTTTAATTTGCGTTGCTCTGAAATGTCATAAAAATAATTTTCTGCAATGTGTTTCTTGTTAAGAACTTACTTTTGCTCCTTCTTATCCAATTTTTTTAGAGCTCTAAATAAACCTTAAATTTAAGTTGATTTGGTGGGGAGCTTCCAATGGAAGTGAGCTCTGCTGATGATTATAGTTTTTTTCTGTTTTTTTTCAAGTCTTTCTTGGTTAAAAAAACAAGTTAAAACCATTTTATTTAGGGTCAAATTTTTGAAATTCTTTTGGGGGAGAACCCCCATACTGTACTTAACACTTTATTATTGTCAATTTTTTATAATACGTTCGTTAAAATTAAAATCTTACTTAAAATGAATGTCCAAAATTTTGACTATGATGTACCTAAAACAATTATAAAGAAACTGTTTTCAAGGATCATATTTCACAAAATTCACCCAGACTCCCCTATCATAATTGGAATTCAATTAATCACAACTTTTCTTACATTAAATTATCTTAGATGCAAATTATACCTAAAAATATTTTAAAAAGCTACATTAAACCTGTTAAATATGCATGGGAGGGGCTGTGGAATAATTTTGGAACCCTATTAAAATAAATTTCTATATACGCTACTGCATTTATGCTTTTCTTGTAGCAATGGTTTTTATGTAATTTGCTTTTTGTACCTTGAAAAATTTATCTTCGGAAAAGGGCTCCGCGAAGAATTTGTCTCTTGAAAAGGGCTCCGCGACATAAAAAGTTTGGGAACCCCTGCTTTAGAATATTAAACTCGTTTTTCTTATCTCCAGGATCAAAATAATCTTAATCTTTTGCCAGTTCGTTACATTGCGTTTTTTCTTATAATTTTATTTTTACATAGAAATAAAAACATTTGTATAACTAAACACAATATCTCTGTTAGAAGACCATCTGAAATATTTCAAGTCCCTCGTGTACACAAAGAAATTTCTCGTAAGCACTTCTTTTATCTTGCCCCGAACTATATAACAGCCTACCTTACAATCTTCCAAGTATTCCATATGTTACCACTTTTAAACAATCACTACATAATTTTTTGATTGAAATAGATAATTTAGATGTATTTTTTTCATTATAGAGAAGCAATAGTAATTATATAACGCTTTGCTGTGCCTGTTTTACTTTGTATGTTTTATGTTATTGATTTATTACTGTATGCTTTGTGTAATATAATGTTTTTTAATAATTTAATTTTTGTTCCATATTACTTATATTATACTCATTTTTTACTGTCACCTAAACAAGATGTTTTTCTTCTTGGTGACAAATATAATTTTTTCTTAAATTTTGTATTAAACCTGTAATGTAAATAAAGATTATTATTATTTAATTGAATTCATAAAATCAAACATTTCCGGGATATAAGGTCGTGTTCTATTTTTATTCGTATCAAACGTTTCTTTCCTCTCTGTGGAGCACATCATCAGTGAAAACATTATAAAAATATTATTTTTATATACGAATAAAAATAGAACACGGCCTTATATCCCGGAAATGTTTGATTTTATGAATTCAATTGATAATTCCGGCCGTGAAAGCCTGAGAGTTTACATTATTATTATAATTATAATTGTTGTTATAATTGTTGTTATAATTGTTGTTATAATTGTTGTTATAATTGTTGTTATAATTGTTGTTATAATTGTTGTTATAATTGTTGTTATAATTGTTGTTATAATTGTTGTTATAATTGTTGTTATAATTGTTGTTATAATTGCTGTTATAATTGCTGTTATTGTTGTTATTGTTGCTATTGTTGCTATTGTTATTGTTATTATTATTATTATCCTATTCTAGTCCACTGAAAATAGAGTTGAACCTCAAACAAATTGCAATAGAAGGTTTCTCAACGGTTTTCACTTAGAAATGACCTCAATAAGAACATACTAAAAATCGGCCAAAATCGGCCGGGGGGAAGTTTAATTTTTTTCAAATTTTTAAAAAATGGCCGAAAAAAAATTAAAAAAAAAACAAAACAATAATATAGACATGTGATACATGTTTATAGGTTATTTTTGAGTGCTGAAACCGAATATTGCATTTAGTTTGGAAAAAAAATTGAAATTTCAATTTTTAAAATTAATTTGAATAATTAGCTATATGAAAAAATTAAAAAACCCCTAAAAACCTAACAAAAACATCCAAAGAGATAAATCCAACGGTTTTCATTTAGAAATGACCTACATATTAACATACTAAAATTTAAAATTTTTACGAGTTAAAGAAGTTAAAATTTTTTTCAAATTTCCATTTTTTTTTGCGAAAAATGCATTTTTTTTTCAAATTTGTGCAAAAAACTTTAGAGGCTTTTGAAAAGGTCATTTTTCGGTGGATATTGTCCACAGATAGTTATATAATGGAAAACCGGTGGAATTGACCCTCAATGAATTAGTTAATTATTTTATTTAAAATTTTGAAATTGGTAAAATGTAGTAAAAAGTGAAAAAAAGGTAATAATTTGGCATATTTACATCAGAATTTAAAATAATTAACTAATTCATTGAGGGTCAATACCACCGGTTTTCCATTATATAACTATCTGTGGACAATATCCACCAAAAAATGACCTTTTCAAAAGCCTCTAAAGTTTTTTGCACAAATTTGAAAAAAAAATGCATTTTTCGCAAAAAAAAAATGGAAATTTGAAAAAAAATTTAACTTCTTTGACTCGTAAAAATTTTAAATTTTAGTATGTTAATATTTAGGTCATTTCTAAATGAAAACCGTTGGATTTATCTCTTTGGATGTTTTTGTTAGGTTTTTAGGGGTTTTTTAATTTTTTCATATAGCTAATTATTCAAATTAATTTTAAAAATTGAAATTTCAATTTTTTTTCCAAACTAAATGCAATATTCGGTTTCAGCACTCAAAAATAACCTATAAACATGTATCACATGTCTATATTATTGTTTTGGGTTTTTTTTAAATTTTTTTTCGGCCATTTTTTTAAAATTTGAAAAAAATTAAACTTCCCCCCGGCCGATTTTGGCCGATTTTTAGTATGTTATTATTGAGGTCATTTCTAAGTGAAAACCGTTGAGAAACCTTCTATTGCAATTTGTTTGAGGTTCGGCCCTATTTTTCGCTATTTTCAGTGGACTAATTCATAAAAAACCGTTTTCAATATTATTTTTTTAATTGTTACCTAGTAATTAAGCTACAATTAAGTTACGTTGTAGTTTTGCTTACGTAGTAATGCTAAAACTTAATAGTATTTTGTAAGAATAATACTTTTATTCAACTTTATCAGAAGTAGTAGAAGTAGTTATAGTACCAGAAAGGGGTAAGCTCTTTCACAAAAACTAACTTTAAAAATAGCTGATATACTTTTAGAATCCACAAATTTACTTATTTTCTTTTTAGATGGTAAAAAAAGTCTTTGTTTATGGTAAAAATAGTTTTTGTTTTGTTAAGGGGGTCTCACCTAGCCCCAACCAACCTAACACATATATAAAATAAGTGATGGCAGCCGTACAGAAGTTAATATTATTCTTTGCTCTTTTGTTTCAGAAATGTATAATTCCCAGTTCAACGCTTTAAAACTTAATTTCAAAAACTTTGAAACACCCAACTAGTAGCCTTTTAACCGCAAAAATTGAATCGTCCATGCTTTCCACTTCAGAGGTTTCAGAAAGGTGATAGAAAAAGAAAAGTAGATTTCAAAAACTTTTAAAGCGCGTTTATTGGTACAACTTCACACACTTGTTACTTTAATATAAACTTTAATAAGTACGTTTTCAGTCGTTTGTTTGTACATTAAATCAGGTCAAACCGTTTTATTAAGGAATGTTTGATATAAATGGATTCAATTGGTGTTTATAAAGAGGAATTCATGTAAGTCAACGAATCAAAGAGTCAATAGTACACATTGTGATTTATTTTACTTAAATCATGATTTATTTTTCAACTAAAAGCTTAACTCTAATGTCAATAACAATATTTCAAGCTTAAAGACACCCATAGGTTTTTATATTATTGTTATTTTTAATTTAATGACAATAATATTATTATGATAAATACATTTATAATATCTTTAGAGTTGTTGGGGATATCCGATATTTTGTTTCATAAAATAATAAACTATTTAACATGAAAATGCAATGTTAAATTAATTCCATATTTGCATGCATTTCCAAAAATGTTTCCTAATTGATTTTTCATTTAATTCATTGTAATATTTCTGCTTTATTTCAGTTTCACTTATTTTATTTTCCTTATTATCGGCGTTTTCTAAAAAAATACCAAGGCTAATGCACGAAAGTAAGAATAAAGAAAGTATAGAAAAACCCTCATTACGTCAGGGAAGATTCTTTTTCAAATTCCTTCTTCGAATTCTTTTGAGGTTAAGTAAATTATTATAATTGAATCTGAAAAAGGCTTTTCCATAAGTGAATAAATCCCTGAATAAAATACCGTATGTTATTTTCGTCTAATCCTCCATTTAATGCATAGCTTAATTAATTTAAAATTTTAAAACCCGTCTTGCTAATTAATATAAAAGTTGTCTGCCAATCTCTTTATTTATGGAGAAAACAGCGAGGGGAGATCACGGTGAAAGACCGTTGCCATTTAGCTTGGAAAATAATGGCAAAAATAATCGTTTGTAAAATCCAAATGTATCCCATTAAGAAGAACATCTGAAAGCCTCATAATCTCCCACTGCATAGAAAAAAAATCCGTGAACTGTAAAAATTAAAATAGAGGGATTAAAATGCAAAGTAAGTCATTTGTAAAATCAAGATTAATTTTCAAACAAGAGGGTTTTAATGAATAAAAAGGCACCTTTTTTGTTCTTTTCTCGTTTTTGTGGATGTTCTTTTGTGCGTGTTCTCACGGATTAAAACCATAATGAGCAGTTTAATGTTTTCACTGCGTTGTTCACTTTCAAAGTTGAGTATGTTGCCATATTTTCCAGGTGTAATTATTTTAAAGACAAACGAACTACCTTTTCTCTTATGTTTTAAAATTGTGTTTTCACAAATTTACAGCACTTATAATGTGAAACAGATATTTTTAGTATTTTTACTAATATTTGAATAACTGAAAATTAAATAATAGCAGTTGGTTTCGAATTTAAGGTTTAATTCTTTAAAAACAAGAAAAAATTATGCCGTTATCCAATGATTTAAGTGTTTTTCATTTCCTTTGTTTTATTTTAAAAATATTGGGAAAATAAGCATTCTTAATTTTTAGTGTATGTTAAGACTTTATAAATTTGTTCCTTTAATAAATGAGCTTTTGGAAGGTAGAATTTTTTCCTATTTCCATCATTTCTTCTATTAAATTTGTAACAAATACTTAAAACATGTTATGTAATACAATAACTGAAATTTATTGTCCCTAAGATCATTTGGGGTAAAACATGTTAACCTTTAACCTCTCAAATTTATTTTATAGTGAAAACAGAAATCAAAAGTGTCATGAAAAAAATCCTGCGTAGGAGCTGATATATTTTTAGGCTTTAAATTTGATTTGAGGTATTTTTTTCTGGAACGGGTTACAAAACTCATTTCTAAGGGAGGTGGTATAAAATGGTTTTCTACAGGTTTCAAGGAAGCTAAACATTTTTATGTCCTCAAATAGTTTTGTAAGGCATGTAAATAATTGCATATTTATAGCTTAATCTTTAATACTGTTACTAAACAACTACTTTAATACTTAGATTTTTATACTTTAAAGCTTCATAGATTCGTTCTGAAAAAGATAATTATTGTATCTTTACCAAATCAATACATAGGTTATATTCATGTCACTATAAAGAAGAAAATATTTTTTTTACTGGAAGAGAAAAAAATTACATATACAAAACATAGGTTATATTCATGTCACTATAAAGAAGAAAATATTTTTTTACTGGAAGAGAAAAAAATTATGAAACTGGGAGTGGTACAGTAAAAACTAGGAAAGATTGGAAAAATACAAAAAGTTTTATTCTAAAAACCAGTTCTGATTAATTTAGGATCTTATTTACCAATAAGTAACTTTAGTAAATAATTCCTAATGGATATCTTATTTTAAGTAACATCTTATCATACTGCTTAACTTTTGAAATAAATAGTTTAGTTAGTTATGCAGCTCATTGATGGAAACTTTAATTTCCATCAAAAATAGTATTAAGAAAAATGATGACGAACTAATTAATATTAATTATAATAATATAATTATAATAATTAATATTAATATTAATTATAATAATTATAATAATATAATTATAATAATTAATATTAATATTAATTATAATAATATAATTATAATAATTAATATTAATATTAATAATTGTTGGGTATGGACTCAGGAAGAAGGCTTTTGTAATCCAATCGTTTTTATTACGGATATAAAGTAAAAGCAAAGATGATGCACACAGCATCTAAATCCAGATCGCACACAGCGATAATCTTCCTCTTTAGCACACTGTGCCTTCCTTTATATGCTTACTGATTTGCATCCCGCAGAGTAGTGGCTCGACGCATGCCCGAGATTACGTCAGGAAAATTTGCATTTCGCAATCCCGCACATGCATCATACCCCCCCCTGCGGAATGCAAATTTTCAGCTTACATTAAATCAAATTAATACTTTTTACACAAAACAAGAGTTTCTCTACATTTACAGCTTTAGTCAAAAAATCAGAAATCATAACACTATTATTTACATACCTCATATCAACAATTCCTTCTCTTAACAAGTCCTTTACGAAATGTAATTTTAAATTCACATGTCTCGTCTTGCTTGACGATTTCGCACAGTTAAGCCAATTGATAGCTGACTGGCTATCTGAACATATCAACACAGGTTTACTTACAAATTTATCACATTTTAATTCTTCTAATAAACTTTTTACCCATATTAAATCATTAGAAATTTCTGCGATTGCAAACAGCTCAGTTTCACAAGTAGATAAACTTACAGCTCTTATCTTTCTACGTTTCCAAATTACAATTGGAGTATTTACTCTTTTACAATCGTCCATACTGTACTTTTCTAACAGATACTTAACATATAGACTTTGGCTTATTGTCCAATTCCATCTTTGAAATAGACAATTTCAATACCAAGATATTTAGCACTTGATGTAGTATCTTTTAACTCAAATATACCTTTTAATTTGTTTACAACTGCATCACACAAGGTTTTACTATTATAGAATAATGCTAGATCATCTACATATACACACACATAAATAAACAATCTGAATTTTCACCAATATTAAATATACAATTCTCCGATGCGAGCTGGCTTATTCCTATTTTTTCAAGCTCAGTTTTTAACTTAAAATGCCAGTTTCTTCCTGATTGTGGAAGACCGTAAATACGACGTCTCAATAAACATACCTTATTTTGGCCAATTTGATTTTCAAAACCAGGAGGAGCAGTCATATATACCAATTCTTTAAGTTCACTATACAAATAAGCAGTTTTAATATCATACAGCTTAACCCTTAGATTTAGTTTGGGAACTAAAGCAATCAAAAGTCTAAATGAATAAATATTAATAACAGGTGAATAGGATTCACTATAGTGAATGTCTTTAATTTGGTTTGAGCCTGCTGCCACTAACCTAGCTTTAAACACTATATTGTTCTCAATTCTTTTCGTCGAATATACCCATTTACTTTTGACTATTTTTGTATCTTTAGGTTTATCGACTACTTCCCAAACATTATGATCACTTAAATATTTTAATTCCTCCTTCATTGCAATCCGATCCATTAATACTATTAACAGCTCCTTCAAAATTGCGGGGAATTTCTGTTACTAGATTGGCGTGCTTTTCTTTTACCCTATCGGAACTTCTTACCCCAAGTTCCCCTATTAACCTTTCCTCATTCTCGGCGATCTGTTGCTTTCACAAAGCTTCAACCTTTCCCCAGTAGACCCTGGTGGGCGTCCCCTAACTGGTCTAACCTCATCCGATATTGAATTAGACTTAATCGTATCCTAATCTACAATTTGATACCCTCTTTGTTTTTCTACCAACTCATTTATGTCCCAGGGTTCCGAATCCGATCTAAAATTTAGGAATTTACTTCCCTTAGTCACTTCATCGAACTTTACGGTACTTTCTTCGATAACCTTATTACTTACAATATCATAAATTCGGTATCCCTTCCTTTCTCTAGCATAACCTAACATTATACCGCGCTTTGCTGGTAAATCTAACTTTTTTCGTGAAGTCTTAGGCACAAATGCATAAACTAAACACCCAAATGTTTTAATATTCTTTTAATTTAGGGGTTTCCCTGTCCAAGTTTCAATGGGGATCCTAGTTTTACCTTTACGAGGTGTACGATTAGTTATGTAACAACTACAAGCTACGGCTTCTGCCCAAAACTTTAGTGGAAGTTCACTATCGTAGAGAATTGATTTAGCCCGTTCTACAACCACCCTTATTGCTCTCTCAGCCTTACCATTACTCTCAGGGTTATAAGGGATAGTTTTCTCATGTAATATACCAGATCTTTGCAAATAACTATCTAGTTCCTGATTAACAAACTCTAACCCGTTATCCGTACGTATTCTTTTTATACGCTTAGACATTAAATTTTCATTCAATTCCTTAAATTTAATGAATGTCTTTGCAACCTCGCTTTTATGTTTTAAGAAATACGTAAAATACATTCCAGAAAAATCGTCTACTATGATCAAGAAGTAGCGAGAACAACCAATAGAATCTACATGCACAGGACCACACAGATCTAAATGCAATAATTCTAATATCTCAGTACTTTGATCAACAATTACACTTTTATGACACTTGCGGGTTAGCTTACTGATGTTACACGTATCACAACTAAAATTTTCATCAATATTACAATTAATTGAATCATTTATAAGATTCATATACTTAGGGTTTAAGTGACACAATCTTTTATGCCATAACTCATTTTTGTTTTGGACATCAGTTTGTTTACATTCTAGACTATCACACTCAAATCGCTTATAGTCTGGCTCCAAGTTCACTTTTATATTACCGTCACACTTATAAGCTTTAAGAATAATACGATTATCTCTATAAATCAGTACAATCTCATTCTTAAATATCAATTGACAACCCTTTTCCATTAATTTAGGTACAGATAACAAATTATATTTAAGACCGCTAGCAAAAGTCACTTTATCCATAGTAATTAACTCACCAGTTTCTGGATGTGTAGCTCTGATCCTTCCTTCACCTTCCGACAATAGTTTAGGGTCCTTACTGGCCAAGTTGATAGTTCCCTCTATGATCTTGATGTCTTCAAACCAGACTAGATCTTTGGCCATGTGGTTCGACGCTCCAGAGTCAAGAATCCATGTGTTGTCGAACGCTGCCTCTGGATTCTCGAAGTTCGCAGCCAAAGCCCTCCCTTCAGGTTGTGAAGTTGTCATCTCGGGATTCCTTCTACCTCGAATAGCTCTGGTCCCAGAGGTCTTCTTTTTCCAATCTTTCCCATCTTTCCAGAAACAATCTCGGGTGATGTGTCCACTCTTACGACACACGTAGCACTTAATCGTTCTGCGCTTGGTCTTAGCATAGAACGCTTCATTTGAACTTTGCTGAGGTCGGGGTTCACTTAGAATCGCCCGTTCTTCCTCACGCAAAATTTCAAGAACCTCCTCTAAAGACTTTTCTCTCTGCGTCTTTAGTATTTCTCGTATTCTGCCGTATCTTCCCTTCAGACCTCTGACGGTGTAAAACACCAATTCTCTGGACGATATCTCTAGTCCCAAAGTAGCACACTTTGTTGATATTCCTTTAACTCTTGCTACGTAGTCATTTATTAGCTCACCTTCAGTTATTTCGAAGGTTTTTAACTCGCTTCCTGCATCGATCTTTCGATCTTCGGTTACTCCCATGAAAGATGTCTTGATCTTTTCCCATAGAACATACGCTTTGGTTTCAGCAGCAAACTGCAATGCTTGTTCTGATGATAGCGTCAGGTGGATCCACGCTAGGGATGTCAAAAAATAACCGGTTTTTTTAAAAACCGGTTATTTTTGTTTCGGTTTTCGGTTTTAACCGGTTATTTTCTTTCTTCGGTTTAACCGGTTCGGTTTTTTTCAAATTCAACAACCGGACAAAAAATAACCGGAAGGAATTCTGGCCAAAATAGAAATTTCAATTCAGTTAAAAATTTCCTTATTATTAATTTAGATAAAATGTTGCTGTTTAGTACTATTTCAATAACCGGGAGTAATGAGATAAGTTAACCGGTTAATTTGCGGTGGTTCCTCCGCGGACAGGGTTAAAAAATAACCGATAAACTAGGTTTTTCCTTCATTTCATTTCTTAATCGATTTTATGGATACTATCAGTTTTGGATCTCACATCCGGAGAAAAAAATCAGTTTTTAATTAGATTTTTCTTTCGATTTAAACAATTAGGCCATTATGTATTTAAACTGAAAAAATAATAAATATTTTGTGCGTTCTGAGATGTCAATCTATGACTAACAATTTTGAAACAAACAAGTGTGTGGCGAACATAGTCACCAGTATAATAATCAAGTAATTCAATTGGGGTTTAAATACCGACTGAAGTGACTTAGAGAAAATAATGAGTAGTATGACCTTCGGATCGGTATCGCCGCGTGGCTCATATATGCCACACAAGTTTAAAAATAACCGACAACACCGGTTTTTTCACAACCGGGAAGAAAAGCGGTTTTACAAAACCGGGGAAAAAACTGTTTGTTTTAATTACATGTTTCAGGGGGTTTTTTTCGATTTAACTCAAAAAGACCATTATTTTAACAAAAAAAGAATGTTTTGTGCTTTCTGAGATGCTATTATTATATCATTAACAATTTATAAATGAAATAAGTTTAAAAATAACCAATAACAACGGTTTTTCTACAGATGCTTAAATTTTTTAAATGTTTTTTGGATTAAAGATTTGGGGCTAACAACCAGAGAAACCCAAAAAAAACACTGTTTGAACTGAATAAAAATATGGATATTTAATGCATTCTGAAATGCTATATAAAAATAACCGATAACACCGATTTTTTTTCACAACCGGAGAAAAAACCGGTTTTTTTAATTAGATTTTTTAGGTTTTCTTTTCGATTTAACCCATTTAAGGCCACTATTTGAAGTGAATAAAAAATATGAATATTTAGTGCATTTTTGAAATGCTATATAAAAATAACCGATAACACCGGTTTTTTCACAACCGGAGAAAACCCGGTTTTTTAATTAGATTTTTCAGGGTTTTTTTTTCTCGTTTAACCCATTAAAGGCCACAACTTGAACTGAACAAAAAATATGAATATTTTGTGCTTTCTGAAATGCTGTATAAAAATAACCGATAATACCGGTTTTTTTTCACAACCAGAGAAAAAAACCGTTTTTTTAATTAGATTTTTCAGGATAAAAGATTTGGGGCTAACAACCGGAGAAACCCAAAAAACCACTGTTTGAACTGAATAAAAATATGGATATTTAATGCTTTCTGAAATGCTATATAAAAATAACCGATAACACCGATTTTTTTTACCAACCGGAGAAAAAACCGGTTTTTTTAATTAGATTTTTCAGCGTTTTTTCTGTCAATTTAACCGATTAAAGGCCACTGTTTGTGAACTGAACAAAAAATATGAATATTTTGTGCTTTCTGAAATGCAATTTAAACATAACCGATAACACCGGGTTTTTTTCACAACCGGCGAAAAAACCGGTTTTTTAATTAGATTTTTCAGGGTTGTAACAACTCTTCAATCAGAAAAGCGTTAAGATTTAAACATTTTTAATAAGGACAAGGGACAATTACAATTAACAGTTTTAACACAGAAAAGACGTGCCTCGCACACAACCGACGAGGGAAGAATCACACTCTCGACTACATGTACATTACATATTAAGCACAGAGCCCTCTAGGAAGAAAGGCTATAACTAACATTAATCTAAATAATCCGCTACAGACTCCCCCTCTGGTTGTGCCGGCGTCCCGACAAGCAACCAGAAAAGGAAGAAAAGCTCAGTTCTTTTTTGGGCGACCTCTTCTACGTAGAGGACATATAGGTTGGCTGTTGGCGTGAGACTCAAGGCATGGGCGCAAAGCTGAAGAGTGGTATGTTCCTAAGGGGACATCGGGTTTGTTGGGGTCGGCAACTTCGTAACTGGTCAAGGAGCGTTGGGTAGTCACGATGTACGGTCCATCACGTCTTGGCGTGAACTTTGAAGATCTTTTAGTTGTCTTGTTGCTCTTCTGGTGAGTAGTAACCCATACTCGATCTCCAGGTGCATAATGTACAGCTTTTCGGCGTTTCTTGTCTGCATACTCTTTACGTTGGTCTTGCTTCTTCTCCACTCGATCTCTGATTTCTTGGTGAAGATCGGCAAATTTTCGCAAGTATGGAGTTATCTCTGCTACAAAGTTGTCGTTGTGTATTACAGAGCGTAGATCATGCTTGACGTCATCTGTTGTGCGCATCTCTCTTCCAAATTGAAGAAAAGCAGCAGAATATCCTGTTGAGCTGCATTTTGCTGAGTTCATGGAAAAACGGATCACTGGTAGTTTTTCTGCCCAGGCAGTATGAGGTCCGTTTCCAACTAGGATCGCAATTCTGGGTTTCAAATCACGGTTCTTTCTCTCAACCGGGTTTGCTTGAGGGCAGTATACTGGCGTCAGGCATTGGTCAATATCAAGTAAATTACAGATTTGCTGCATGACAGCGCTAATGAACTGCGTGCCATTATCAGAGATGAGACGTCTTGGTAGTCCGTATCTCAAAATTACCTCCTCTAGCAATGTTATAGCACACTCTCGTGCTGTAGCGTCTCTCAAGGCAAAGAGTTCCACCCATTTAGTTGCAGTGTCCTCTATAATGAAGATCCATTTCTTTCCATCTGGTGTTTCTGGAAGCGGTCCAAAGAGGTCGATCGCTAGTGTTTCAAATCGTTGGGAATAAGCTGGGGTTCTCAACAATCCAGCGGGCTTCTGGTTTTCAGCTTTGTATCTACTACATTCAGGACATTTCTTAACGTAGTTTGTGATAAAGGATCTCATTCCTGACCAGTAATATCTTTTCGAAATTCGTTGATATGTTCCTTCTTCACCATAGTGGCCAGCTGTCGGGGCATCATGATGTTCTTTCAAAATGTTGGTCCATTCTTGTTTGGGAACTACCAACTGGGCTTCCTCGGAGTCAGATTCAGGTGCGTATCTGTATAACACTCCTTGGGACATAATATATCCTCGACTCGTCCAATTAAGGAAATTCTCGTCGCTTGATTCTTGTTCGAAGGTCTCTATAATCTTCTTCAAATCATCATCTTTAAGTTGTTCCTCTCGTATTTCACTCGACGATCTGGAGGGGAGGTCCACCATAACAGCACAGGACTCACAGGTAATTTCATCATGGCAACAAGTCGGTCGAGATAACATATCCGCTACCACGTTTGCTTTCCCGGGTACATATTCAAACTTTAAGTTAAAGGACTGTATTTGAAGAGCCCATCGAGCTAGACGTCCAGTAGGTGTTTTCAAACTAAGTAGCCACTTCAATGGTTGATGGTCAGAAACAACTCGGATCTCAGCTCCCTCGATGTATCCTCGAAACTTCTCCAATGCCCAGACCACAGCGAGAGCTTCTCGTTCAGTGGTCGAGTAATTCTTCTCAGCCGGTATTAGAAGACGACTGGCGTACTCGATTGGATGTTCTTCTGTACCGTGGTTTTGACTCAAGACAGCTCCTAAGGCATACGCTGACGCATCAGTTCTAAGGATGAAGGGTAGTTTCTCATCCAATTGTTTAAGAACTGGTGGTGAAACCAGGCTCTTCTTCAAGGCATCAAAGCTATTTTGCTCTACCGAACTCCAGGTCCAGGTAGTTTGTTTTCTAGTAAGAGTACTTAGCGGTTTTGCTATACCAGCAAAGTTGGGAATGAACCGTCGGTACCAACTGCAGGTTTGCAGAAAGGATTGAAGCTGTTTTATATTCTTCGGTGGTGGAATGTCCATAATGGTTGACACTTTGGCCGGATCAACTTCAATACCAGATCTCGTGATGAGATGTCCCAGGTATTTAACCTTCTGACACACGAAGTGACACTTCTCTCGATTTGCCCGTAGCTGGAATTGCTGAAGCCTTTGGAAGACTAGCTGCAAATCTTCAATATGTTGTTCAAAATTTGGTGACATTATGATAATATCATCAAGATAAGCCAAGGTATTTACTTTAAGTCCATTTCTGAAAATGTCTATCAGTCTCTGAAAGGTTGCTGGGGCCGTTTTCAAACCAAAAGGCATGCGAGTGAACCTATAAACTCCAAAGGGACAAACGAAAGCAGTTTTGTCCTTGTCAGGGGTATGCATCTTAACTTGATGATAGCCTGCCTTCAAGTCAATGGTTGACATATACTTAGTTTCTGAAGTTTTTTGCAACAGATCATCCATCCTTGGTAATGGATAAGGGTCAGATTTTGTGACTGAGTTTAATTTTCGGTAGTCCACGCATAACCTAAATTTTCCATTTGGCTTTGGAACTAACACCACAGGTGCAGCATAAGGTGAGTCACACTCTTCTATTATTCCAGAATCAAGTAGGGATTGGAGTTCCTTTTTTAGTATTTCTTGTCGAGCAGGTGACATGCGATAAGGTGTCGTGGCAACCGGAGGTGCATTTCCAGTGTCAATTCTATGCTCTATGTACGGGGTAGGTTCTCCCCCTGGATTAAAGATATCCTGGTGTTCTATCAACAATTGGTTCAGTCGAGACTGTTGGAGCTTGTTCAGGGCTTCACCTTCCTCTTCTCTAAGACAGCAGGTCGTTAGTTGAACAGCATCATCTCTATTCTGGAAGGCAGATAGTCCATCTTGCATGTCATCAGGCTCTTGACCGACATCTAGTTCAGTCACATCTCCAGCAGGATCGACCGGTGAAGGATCCCTAGGGTATGGTACAGCTTCGACTGGGAGTAGGAGGTTAACTGGTATATCATCTCGAAAGGGTATCTTCCTCTTATGATCTTCGTGGAAGTGCCAGTTTTTGAGCTTCAGATCAAGTACTATTCCAGCCTTTCCAAGGAAGTCTGTTCCAAGCAAAGTTCTATTTCCTCTTGCTTTTGGAAGAGCTAGAAGATCCAATGTAAAAGATTTCCCGTCAACTTTAAACGTCACCGGGGCAGTGCATGCGGCTTCCTTGGTTTGACAACCATTTGCCAGAGTCATGGTGATGCTAGTTGGTTGGAAGGTCACACCTTGCTTTACCAAACAGGAATACAAAAGTTCTCCAGCGACTGTTTTTGAAGCGCCGGTGTCTGCACAAGCTCGAACATCCCGCCCTTCAATATTTACATCTATCAAAACCAATGGGGAATTGGTTGCCTGGAGAGTCAGAAAGTTGAGAGAAAACCTATCTTTATGCTTTGTTGAAGAGCAAGTGGGACAGGTTGTCTTGGTGTATCCAGGTCGAGAACATCCGTAACAATAAATCGCAGGTCTTGCTTCCTGGTTTCCACCTTTCTCCTCATGTCTTGCTTTCTGATTTTGGAAGTTTGGCTTGTTTTTGCAAACAGACCCTTTCTTTGCAGTAGACGACGGGTCCCTCTTTACGTTTTGTCGAACCATTTCGTAGTCGTCCATTTTCTGAGCCAATTCACTGGACGATATTAAGTGCGTCCATTCATTCAGAAAGTGTTCACGTACCTCTGGTGGTACCTTACGCTTGATTTGAGTGGTGACCATTAGATCTATCAAGTCTTCAAACGTCTTTATTTCTAGACCGTTGATCCATCCATGGAAATAATTCTTTATTTCGTAAGTGAAGTCCGTCCAGGAGCTTTCCGGTCCTCTAGTATGATTGTAGAACAGTTGTCGGAACTTCTCTGGAGTCATCTTATACCGTTTAAGCAAAATCTTTTTAATTTGGTCGAAGTCCTGCGCAACTTCTTCTGTTTCTCGTGCCAGCAGTTGTGCAATGTCATTAGGTAACAAACCGATGAGGTGGGATGCCCAGAACTCCTTCGGGACTTCTGCACGTTGAGCCTGGCGCTCAAAGAGTATGAGATACAGACTGATATCGTTATGGGAAGGATCGAATCGATGGATAAGGGTTTGTAAATCCCACTTGGGTCTTGAAACCAACGGTTCTACACTTGACCCTGTACTCGTCTGTGACAGAGTTGTATTTTGCTGCAATCTTAACTTCTGCAACTCGAATTCCATCTCATCCTTGCGTTTCCTTTCCTCGAATTCCAACTCAAGTCTTTTCAGTCTCTCCCTTTCTTCTGCTTCAGCCCTTGCTTTTTCTTGTGCTTCAGCCCTTGCTTTCTCTTCTGCGACCTTTTCTTTTCGCTCCTCCGTGATAGCGAGAAGAAGTTCTTTAACGTACTCTTCTTCATAATTCTTGGAGTTTAAAATGACACCCTTTAAGGTAATCTTCGTCTCTTTACTGCCCAGAGTCTCGCCCAACTCTATAGCCAACGTGATGAGGTCATCACGAGCTGCTTTGGCTAGAAAAGCCATGTCTGTGCAGTTTACCAAGAGAGTTTTTCAAAATATTTTCTTTTATAAAGTTCTGCTAATTACTTAATCAAGTCCTTTACCCTATTCTCAAAATTATTTTTCAAATATAAACAAAAGAGAACACTATGGGAGAAGTTAATTACTACAAGAAAATCCGACTCATATGTTAACAGCATAAGAACTAGGTACAAGAGGATTAAGAAGTTACCTTTATAAGAAAAGAAAATATAGCTTTATAAAATTGCACACTTTCTAACAATTAACCAACAAATCTGATTAATATTCATTCAAAATACTCAATAGTTAATCGTTTTTTAATAACACTTCAACTTAATATTACTATTTCCTTTTTATCTCCGAACTCGAGAAGAGAATAAATGGGTAACTGGGGTCGACGTCCAGAATACCCTAATGCATTTTATGCACTTTGTTTGCATGTAATGGCAAACAAATAAAATATAACACAGAAAACACTGTTTTGAATAATCTAATAACATAAATACACTGAAATATCAAAAAGAAAACAAAACGTATCTTTTTATTCAATGCAAGAAAATACCAGAGCTGCATAAACCAAAAATATAATCTTAATTTTCAGATTCTTTTCTTTATACCACAGTGAGCAAAATTAAAACTCAAAAGGAACAAGAGAAAACATATATATCACTTCGATGTTTCTCGTTACGTAACGGCAAAAGAACTGCAGATGGCTGAAAACGAAACTTTCAACAGGTTTTGAATCTATGCATATGAATTAATGGGGTAACTGGGGTCGACGTCCAGAATACCCTTATGCATTTTCACTTTGTTTGCATGTAAGAACAAGGAAATATGAGTAGTTACGATACATCCCGGGCTCATTTGAAGAAATCAGGATCAAATCGAAACGAAATTCCATTCAGGATACCGGCCGAAAAATTCTGCTTTCTCGTGGTCGGCCGCTAGATGGGCGCCAATGTAACAACTCTTCAATCAGAAAAGCGTTAAGATTTAAACATTTTTAATAAGGACAAGGGACAATTACAATTAACAGTTTTAACACAGAAAAGACGTGCCTCGCACACAACCGACGAGGGAAGAATCACACTCTCGACTACATGTACATTACATATTAAGCACAGAGCCCTCTAGGAAGAAAGGCTATAACTAACATTAATCTAAATAATCCGCTACAGGGTTTTTTTTCGTTTTAACCCATTAAAGGCCACAACTTGAACTGAACAAAAAATATGAATATTTTGTGCTTTCTGAAATGCTGTATAAAAATAACCGATAATACCGTTTTTTTTCACAACCAGAGAAAAAACCGGTTTTTTAATTAGATTTTTCAGGAAGGGGGTTTCTCTAACACCGATTTTTTTTTCACAACCGGAGAAAAAACCGGTTTTTTAAATAGATTTTTCAGGGGGAATTCTCTCGTTTTAACCCATAAAGGCCACTACTTGAACTGAAAAAAAAAATATGAATATTTTGTGCTTTCTGAAATGTTATATAAAAATAACCGATAACACTGTTTTCTTTTTCACAACCAGAGAAAAAACAGGTTTTTCAATTAGATTTGTGAGCTTTTTTTCTATTGATTTAACCTATTAAAGGCCACTGTTTGTGAACTGAACAAAAAATATGAATATTTTGTGCTTTCTGAAATGTTATATAAAAATATCCGATAACACCGGTTTTTTTCACAACCGGAGAAAAAACCGGTTTTTTTAATTAGATTTTTCAGGGGGGTTTCTCTCGTTTTAACCCATAAAGGCCACTACTTGAACTGATAAAAAAATATGAATATCTTGTGCTTTCTGAAATGCTATATAAAAATAACCGATAACACCGGCTTTTTTTCACAACCAGAGAAAAAACCGGTTTTTCAATTAGATTTTTGAGTTTTTTTCCTATTGATTTAACCGATTAAAGGCCACTGATTGTGAACTGAACAAAAAATATGAATATTTTGTGCTTTCTGAAATGTTACATAAAAATATCCGATAACACCGGTTTTTTTCACAACCGGAGAAAAAACCGGTTTTTTTAATTAGATTTTTGAGCTTTTTTCTATTGATTTAACCGATTAAAGGCCACTGTTTGTGAACTGAACAAAAAATATGAATATTTTGTGCTTTCTGAAATGCTATATAAAAATAACCGATAACACCGGTTTTTTTTCACAACCAGAGAAAAAACCGGTTTTTCAATTAGATTTTTGAGCTTTTTTCTATTGATTTAACCGATTAAAGGCCACTGTTTGTGAACTGAACAAAAAATATGAATATTTTGTGCTTTCTGAAATGTTATATAAAAATATCCGATAACACCGTTTTTTTCACAACCGGAGAAAAAACCGGTTTTTTTAATTAGATTTTTCAGGGGGGGGGGTTTCTCTCGTTTTAACCCATAAAGGCCACTACTTAAACTGAACAAAAAATATGAATATCTTGTGCTTTCTGAAATGCTATATAAAAATAACCGATAACACCGGTTTTTTTTCACAACCAGAGAAAAAACCGGTTTTTCAATTAGATTTTTGAGCTTTTTTTCTATTGATTTAACCGATTAAAGGCCACTGTTTGTGAACTGAACAAAAAATATGAATATTTTGTGCTTTCTGAAATGTTATATAAAAATATCCGATAACACCGGTTTTTTTCACAACCGGAGAAAAAACCGGTTTTTTAATTAGATTTTTCAGGGGGGGGTTCTCTCGTTTTAACCCATAAAGGCCACTACTTGAACTGATAAAAAAATATGAATATCTTGTGCTTTCTGAAATGCTATATAAAAATAACCGATAACACCGGCTTTTTTTCACAACCAGAGAAAAAAACCGGTTTTTCAATTAGATTTTTGAGTTTTTTTTCTATTGATTTAACCGATTAAAGGCCACTGATTGTGAACTGAACAAAAAATATGAATATTTTGTGCTTTCTGAAATGTTATATAAAAATATCCGATAACACCGGTTTTTTTCACAACCGGAGAAAAAACCGGTTTTTTTAATTAGATTTTTCAGGGGGGGTTTCTCTCGTTTTAACCCATAAAGGCCACTACTTAAACTGAACAAAAAATATGAATATCTTGTGCTTTCTGAAATGCTATATAAAAATAACCGATAATACCGGTTTTTTTTCACAACCAGAGAAAAAACCGGTTTTTTAATTAGATTTTTCAGGAAGGGGGTTTCTCTAACACCGATTTTTTTTTCACAACCGGAGAAAAAACCGGCTTTTTAAATAGATTTTTCAGGGGGGTTTCTCTCGTTTTAACCCATAAAGGCCACTACTTGAACTGAAAAAAAAATATGAATATTTTGTGCTTTCTGAAATGTTATATAAAAATAACCGATAACACCGTTTTCTTTTTCACAACCAGAGAAAAAACCGGTTTTTCAATTAGATTTTTGAGCTTTTTTTCTATTGATTTAACCGATTAAAGGCCACTGTTTGTGAACTGAACAAAAAATATGAATATTTTGTGCTTTCTGAAATGTTATATAAAAATATCCGATAACACCGGTTTTTTTCACAACCGGAGAAAAAACCGGTTTTTTTAATTAGATTTTTCAGGGGGGTTTCTCTCGTTTTAACCCATAAAGGCCACTACTTGAACTGATAAAAAAATATGAATATCTTGTGCTTTCTGAAATGCTATATAAAAATAACCGATAACACCGGCTTTTTTTCACAACCAGAGAAAAAACCGGTTTTTCAATTAGATTTTTGAGTTTTTTTTCTATTGATTTAACCCATTAAAGGCCACTGATTGTGAACTGAACAAAAAATATGAATATTTTGTGCTTTCTGAAATGTTATATAAAAATATCCGATAACACCGGTTTTTTTCACAACCGGGGAAAAAACCGGTTTTTTTAATTAGATTTTTCAGGGGGGTTTCTCTCGTTTTAACCCATAAAGGCCACTACTTGAACTGAACAAAGAATATGAATACTTTGTGCTTTTTTGAAATGCTATATAAAAATAACCGATAACACCGGTTTTTTTCACAACCGGAGAAAAACCGGTTTTTAATTAGATTTTTCAGGGTTTTTTCTCTCTCGTTTTAACCCATTAAAGGCCACTACTTGAACTGAACAAAAAATATGCACATTTTGTGCTTTCTAAAATGATATATAAAAATAACGATAACACCTATTTTTCTTTAATTTACCACTGGAAATTCTAAATTTAATGCACTCTGGGTAGATCGTCGTTTTCATCTTATAAAGGGGATTTTTCGTTTCATTAAGTTCTTCAACTGTGAGGACAACCATAAAGGTATATTTTCTTCACCTGATGCCTGAATATATGGTTGTTGGGCTAAGTGAGTGTTAGTGTTTAACGATTGTTAAACGGAATGTTCGTATGACGCGCTAGTATGTTATATTTAGAGCGTTCTTGACTCTTGGTTCATCAAAGTTTATGTCAAGTGTTCGGACTTGTAAAATTTCATGACTTGAGAGCGAGTGCACTTCACCGGTGATTCGTTCTACTCTCCATGCCGCGAAAACGGACGACGATGCGGCATAGTGAAGAGCGACACGAGCGTACTCGGTCCTTCGTACTTTTTAAGAAGGCTCTTAATTAGTATCTAATAAGTAAAGGATATACATGTGTTTTACATCTTTGGACAGGTAATTGAATGGGCTTTCGGAAAAAGTTTGCTACTTATGTAATTGTATCATATTGGTTTTTGATTTATTCGAGGAAAACTTTAAAATATCCGTTATCGAATAACTTTCTTTGTACTTGTTGATTATCTTTGAAATTTTAATATGTTGTGTGCTTTTGATAGACAATTAAAACGGCGTATTGAATTAAAGTTTCATTTCCTAAGAAGGACCTCAAATTGCGTCCGAAAATTGTCCGTAATATCCTTAAAACACCTTATAATATATTATAAATCAATCAATAGTTAACGGTATACTGTAGTATATTACCAGACGTACAACATATTAAAATTTCATTAAAATCTCAAAATAATTTATATACTTTTTAAGAGTTCGAAAAAAAGTTATATTTACTCGAAAAAAACACAAGTTCGCAAATCGCTAATAAATCGATAGTTATTATTTAAATATTTTTTTTGAATTTACTTATGAGTAAAGGACACTTGTGGCAAGGTTTTTCCAGAATTACGGGTTTCCATGATGATTCTGACGTAATCCAGGATTTTTTAAAATAGAATGGAGTCTACTGGTCCTAAACGGGAACGACCCGATAATAATTTCCAATTTTGAGATCGTGGTTTGTTTACTTTTCTTTTAGACTCATGTGCTTTATATCGTTGGAAAGCTTATCGAAAGCCTTTTCATTAATTGGAAATTTTTAGGGGACCGTCTCCATATTGCGTTCATAATTTAGGGTCAAAGATTTTTCGTTTTACTTCGAATTTTCTCCTAAAATAATGACAGTCATTTGAGATTTTAATATGTTTTAGGATACTTTTAGAAAAAGAATTTTATGTATCGCATTAAGGATTCAGATAATTATTTCTCGATTTATAAATTATTCAAGTTTTTACATGTTTCAATACTATATGGCCCCCTAATTGTCCCAAGACCCTGAAATTTTAATATGTTATATATAATGACTATAGTTACAGCATATTAAAATTTCAAATCGATAGGTCTACAGGAGGTTTTCATATAAGTCCACACATGGTGTTTTTAAAAATTAAAAAAAATCCAGTTCAAAAACCTGACAACCGATTTGATAAAATTTTAGTATGTTGTAGTACGCAATGAGACACTTCGAACAGAGTATCACACTAATCCATGCATTGAAATTTTCCTCCCCTTTTACACTTTGAACGGTTTTATTTGTATACGACCCCCTTAACTGTACTAAGAATTCAATACAATTATTATTTGACTGTAAAATATCTTTTGAAGTTTTTGTATTTGGACTGTTGATTTTCCTTAGTTATTAGTTTTCTAAAAACCTTTGTTAACGACGAAATTTTGATTTAAAAATCCCAAGTTAATAGACAAGGTTAAGTCACCCATGCTAGTTTGCAGCGAACCGCATTTTATTTATTTCAGTTTGGTGTTTTTGAAATCGTTCAGTTTGAAGTCGTTCAAAAAACATTTATTTTTAAAAATGCTTTTGTCCATTATTCGAAACTGGCTCAAAGGTAAAAGTGTTGTCGAGACATCCTCAATCGTTCTGTAGAAATTTAACTTTTTTGAAATTTAAAAGAACGAGCGAGAAAAATTCCAAAAATCAAATCATTACGTGAAAACTGAAACAAAAGCAGTAACTTGAAATCATAACGTTACTGCTTTTGTTTTAAAGCTTCAATTTTCTAAATAATATTTAAAACTGAAGCTGATCTAAGAGCCTAATATAGCATCTTAGGTCTAGATAAGATTTTTTTTGGCTTATTTACAATAAAATTTTGTTAAGAACTTGTAGCGAGCTTAGTCACCAGTATAATAGTCAAATAATTCAAATAGGGTATAAATAATGACAGGCATTTCATATGTGACACTCTTATGACGTAGAGCGCAATTAATCGCAATGCGCTGATTACGTAAGTTAGGGCACGTAAACCACATTTCTAGAACCTATACCCCAAGTATGATTTTGAGTCGCATGACCTTCAGATCGGTATTGCCCCGTGGCTCGCACATGCCACATTGGTGAACCGGTATACAAACACGCACCTTCACTACCATATCCAAGATAAGGGTACTTTTCATGCATCGACCCCTTGGTAGTATTTTACATAGGTCATCGGCCCTCTTAAAAAATCCGAATAAATATTTTAAGAAAAATTATTTCTAAATGAAAATCTAACTAAAATTTTACAGCTGGTTCTACTCCAGCGGCAAATCCAGGATTTGGTAATGAGGGGGGGGGGACGGCTATGAAATTTCAATATCAAAATCGTCTTCTAATATCTTAAAGGGGGAAGGCTGGGGGTCCTCCCCATAAAAACTTTTGGAAATTTAAGTCTAAAAAGCAGATTTTCAACTCGTTTTGGTACACCTAATCCTACACCTATCCTACTCAGTTTGTACCACGAATTCGAGACGGACCACCCTGTATTTTGTGTTGTCATTAAATATAAACCACGTGATCTAAAAAGTCTTTCAAACCAAAGCAAAGATAAGGAATTATATTATTCGAGCTGTATCTAGTCAAAATATCCAAAACTAAGCATCAAAAAATAAAACCATCCTGCCGACCGACCTGCCATCTAGTGATAAAACGTAGATATAAAACCAGTTCCTGACCAAAGAAACGGAGATTTTCAGCACAGCTCTCATACGTGAGCGAGAAATAGAAAGCATACGCTCAGCACGTGTGAGAGCCATGCTAAGGAGGGAAGGGGTTAATCTTATAAAATCGTAAAATTAATTTCAGTTTTTATGAAATTCAACAATCGCCGAAAATAAACGGCGGAAATTCTGACTCTAAAATTTTAAATACTTGAAACGATGAGATTGTATCGGTCCGGTTTTTTTTCAAATTCAACATTCTTCGGAAAAAATTGAGTCAAAAACTAAATTTTAATTACTTGAAATTATAGAGGTGTATCGGTCCGTTTTTTTAATTCAACAGCCGGCTGAAAAAAAATCCGGCTGAAGCCTGGTTAAAAAACTGAAATTTTAAAAACTTAAAAAACTTAAAAATTCAAAACCGGTGGAAAAAACCGGCTAAAATTCTGATCAAAATCCAAAACTTAAATTGCTATACAAGATGAGAGTTAAGTGTCCCTTATATATATGACAGGAAATTTTTGAGAATTTGAAAACGATTACCTCTATTTATTTTTATAACGAATTATATTATATGACGAATATTAAAAAACAGCCCAGCAAAAATTTATCAATTACATGGGAACTTATAGATTTAGTAATCCAGGTGACTAAAATCGCCAACTGAGAAAATTGTGTACCTTCACTTCGCTAACTACTTTTAAAAGCGGTAGACATTTCAGACCGCTTATTGGCCATTTCAATGGAAAAAAAATATAAAGAAAATCCTGGAAAAAGTAGGAAAAAAGTGGTGAGTATTAGCGGGCGCGTGCCGGTAATTAAGCTTGTTTGACCATCTTCAAATGAGATTCGGTACGGGTTACTATTATTGTTAAAGGATGAAATTTCATATCTGTATAGGTCAAGGCATTTATATAAAAAGTAGAGGGTAACCGTTTTTAAATTTGCAATAAAGATTCTGTTATAAAAGGGACTCCTTATGAGAGTGTATCGGTCCGGTTTTCTTCAAAATTCAACAACCGGCTGAAAGTCTAGCTCAAAAGCTAAAATTTTATACCTTAAAAAGATGAGGGTGTACTGGCTGGTTTTTTTAATTTAACAACCGGTGTAAAAAACGGCTACAATTCTGTCTCAAAATTTAAAACTTAAATTGCCTGAAAAGATGAGAGTGCATCGGTCCGGTTTTCTTTAAAATTCAACAACCGGCTGAAAGTCAAGCTAAAGAACTTAAATTATAGTAATACCTTAAACCTTAAAAAAAGGGTGTACTGGTCCGGTTTTTTAAAATTCAACAACCGTTGTAAAAAACCGGCTATAATATTGACTCTAAAACTTAAATTGCTTGAAAAGATGAGAGTGCATCGGTCTGGTTTTCTTTAAAATTCAACAACCTGCTGAAAAAAACCGGCTGAAAGTCAAGCTAAAAAACATAAATTTTAATACCTTAAAAAGGGGAGGGTGTACTGGTCCGGTTTTTTAAAAATCAACAACCGGTGTAAAAAACCGGCTAAAATTCTGATTCAAAATCTAAAACTTAAATTGCTTAAGTTGATGAGAGTGTATCGGTCCGTTTTTTTAAAATTTAACAACCGGTGAAAAAAATTGGCTATTATTCTGACTCAGCTAAACACTAAAATTTTAATTACTTGAAATGATAAGATTGTATCGGCCTGGTTTTTTTTACATTCAACAAACGCCGGAAAAAACGACTGAAATTCAGACTCAAAAACAATTTAACTTGTAAAACTATATTAAAATGTTCTCTCGGTTGATGAAGAATTCAAAGTTTTCCCCATTGCAGGTTTTTAAAGCAATTTAAAGTGTGAAACCGAATAAAAACCGATGTCTTATGACCAAATCTTTGAAAATCTGTTTTTTTTTCTATGTATGATTATTAGTAATCATCCAAACAACAACAGATTAGTTTTTATTTTGATAAACCGTTTTTGTAATGCATTTTAAGTGTAGGAAAAACCGGTTTTTCGGTTTTTTAAATAACCGGTTATTTTGGTCGGTTTAAACCGAGCGGTTTAACCGAGAGGAAAAATAAACCGGTTAACCGAAAACCGGTTATTTTGAAAATTTTGACATCCCTAATCCACGCTACGGCATCAGAATTCTTCAATTCCCAGTTCACCAACGCTTGATCACTCAGATCAGGTGGTTCAGGTTCTTCGATCATCGACTCCAGCCTTTTCAATCTCAAAGCAGCTTTCATTTTCAGCGACCACAAATAAAAGTTCGATCCGGTCAGCTCAGGCACATTCAGCCGATCCATTTTCGTACTTCCAATCCGCGATCTTCAAACCATCAAAAACCAACACTCTGAAACCACTGTTGGGTATGGACTCAGAAGAAGGCTTTTGTAATCCAATCGTTTTTATTACGGATATAAAGTAAAAGCAAAGATGATGCACACAGCATCTAAATCCAGATCGCACACAGCGATGGTCTTCCTCTTTAGCACACTGTGCCTTCCTTTATATGCTTACTGATTTGCATCCCGCAGAGTAGTGGCTCGACGCATGCCCGGGATTACGTCAGGAAAATTTGCATTTCGCAATCCCGCACATGCACCAATAATAATAATAATAATAATAATAATAATAATAATAATAATAATAATAATAATAATAATAATAATAATAATAATAATAATAATAATAATAATAATAATAACAATAACAATAACAATAACAATAACAATAACAATAACAATAACAATAACAATAACAATAACAATGCCAATGCCAATGATAATGATAATGATAATGATAATGATCATGATCATGATGATGATAATAAATTTATTTCAAATTATAAATTTATGTAGACCACAAAGGGACACGCGCTGGGGTGCCCTTCCAAGTGATACACAGATCATGTAAATGGACATTTAATTATTACAACACAAAAGAACAAATAATCAAGACAGGTACAGAACAGAAAAATACATACAGTGATTGCATAAAAAGGAAATACCCCTAAAATTAGGAAAACCAAAATTAAAGAAAAATAAAAATATTTAATTCCCCCCTTCCCTGGCAACTAGCGGAATGATCCGCCCTAGGCAAGAAAAAACCTCAAAAGCTCCGAAAAACTAGTCATAATTTATAATTATTAAGTTAATAATTTTTTTTTTGTTGGCGTCGATATATTGAAGAATATAGCATCGTTAACCATAAGTCATTAATGACCCATAATTAACGATTACAATTTATTGTAATTTTAAAACTGACAATTAGATGCAAACCCATCATAAAAAACATACATACATGTGAAACATATTACTATTTGTAATCGCTATTTGTTCATTAAGTTTACAAATTTTTCGATATCTGGTATTTCAAATAGGTATTTTTTTAATAGTTTTTTAAAGGCAAATAAATTTACACTTTCCCTGATTTCACTTGGAATTTTATTGAAAATTAATGGACCAAGATATACAAAACTATTTCTAATAAGAGATTTATTAGGTTTAGGTGATAGCAAATTGGATTTAATTCTAAAATTATATTTTAAATTCCGTGTTTCATAGTCAGATTTATTTGAGAATATAAATAGCATGAGACGATATATAGAGAGTTTTTTTGAATGTAAGAAGTTTACCCGACATGCCTGTATTCAACATTTTGAAAAATCTATTTTGAATATTAATTATAGGTAATAAATTTGATGAATAATCACCTCCCCATGAAATGATGCCATATTGTAAAATGCTTTGAATCCAAGAGAAGAATAAATTGATTAAAAATTGTTTATTCACAATAGGCTTTAAGTGATAAAATATGTATAATTTAAATCTTAATTTTTGCATTAAATTATTTACGTGATTTTTCCATTTTAAATTTTGATCAATTAACAGACCTAAATATTTTATTGTGTCTACTTTTTCTATTACTGAGCAGGAGCAATCCATGTTATTCAATTTGCAGGAATGATATCTAATATTGAGATCAACATTACCAACTTTAGTTAAACTAAAAACTACGTATTTTGTCTTATTACTATTTATTTTTAAATCATTTGTATCAAACCAATCTTTGATCTTTAATAAATCTTCTTGAACTTTATTTTTCAGAGTGTTATAATCATTTGCAGCGTAGATTATGACTGTATCGTCAGCATAGGTCAGAATTTTTCCATTAATTTGAAGTCTGCAAAAATCGTTCATAAAAATAATGAACAGGATCGGCCCTAATATAGAGCCCTGAGGCACTCCTTTCTTAATTACTGATTTATTGCTACTTATATTATTTATTTTTACATATTGTGTTCTATAATTCAAGTAAGATTTAAACCAATCCAACTGCTTACCCCTAATTCCAGCATTATTAAGCTTTGTTAATAAAATTTTGTGGTTTACAGAATCAAAAGCCTTAGAAATGTCTATAAACCGTGCCATAGTTTTAAATTTTTATCTATGTTTGAATATATAGTCTTGGTAAATTCAGTTAATGCGTGTTCAGTACTATATCCACCCCTAAATCCATATTGGTTATTAGAGAAAAAATTTGTGTAGTTCAGATATGACATTAATTTATTTTTCATTATATTTTCAATAATTTTAGAAAAAATTGGCAAAACCGATATCGGTCTGTAATTTCCCAAGTTATTTATTTCACCAGATTTATAAATAGGAGTTACCACTGCAGTTTTTAATTGTTCAGGAAAAATTCCCTGTTCAAATGACTTATCTATGTGAGGGGAAAGACACCAGCCATAGAGAACACCATGGTTAAAATAACAGATTTAATGAAGAATAACAATAAAAGTTACAAAAGCGGGCGCTTCCGCCTCATCTCGCTCTCCCACATTCTTGAGAGCCAAATCAAAACTGCAACACATAAACAGTTCTACCGCCTTTCTCGCGGTTTCTGGCAGATGCCGAAGTTTAGTAGTAACGTGCCTTCTTTGCACTGTTCGTTGGCGTTTTGGGAGCGACACGAGCGGAGGTATTCTCAACCTTCACATTTATTATATTTATTATTGTCTGAGGATGATGTTTATAAATTATTTTATAAACCCTAATCGGAATTTCATCCCAACCCATAGCTTTTTTCTCGTTAATTGAATTTATTGCAGACTTAACTTCACTATAATTAGTTTCAAAAAGACAAAATGAATTTAAAGAGTGGTAGATTGGTAAATGATAATTCTCACAGACATGCAAAACAGAATTCGTATAATTTATGAAAAACGTGTTGAAATCATTTACTAAAATTGAGGTTTCAGAATTTATTGGAAGAACTTTTTTTTATTTTTACCAATTATATTATTTACAAACTGCCATTGCTTACGGCCGTATTCACCGGTAACCTGACCGGCGGTCAGGTCAGGAAACCATGGTTACAGCCTCTGATGGGTGGAAGGAAAATATTAAATCATTTTTCCACCAATCAGAGGCTGTAACCATGGTTTCCTGACCTGACCGCCGGTCAGGTTACCTGTGAATACGGCCGTTACTCTGATTATTTTCAAGCTTTTCAAATTCACTCATAAAATAAAAATTTTTAGCCTTTTTAACTGTAGTTTTAAGATTTCTTACTGCATCCTTATATAACTTTTTTACCTTTAAATCGTATGGGAATTTTTTATGCTTTTTGTATAAATTTTCTTTTTTATTTATCAAACAGATGATATCGTCGTTTATCCACTTATTGTCTTTCTTTTTGTGATTAAAAGTGACTATAGTCTCACTTTGTTTAATTAGATTTTTAATATCTTTGTTAAAGTCATTATATTCTAGATCAACGTTATTATTATCCTTGAAATTGATATTTAAAATTAAGCGTTCCAGTGTGGTATAATTAATCACAGTTTTACAGTAAGATTCAATTTTAGGATAACTTTTACCACAGTTTAATTTTGCAATTATTGGATAATGATCAGTTAAATGCATTCTCAAAATAGCTGTGTTTAGTACAAAATTTGATTTAGATTTGAGGAACAGATGGTCATTGCATGATTCAGTGGTTTCAGTTACTCTTGTTGGAATATTTATATGGGAATAAAAACCAAAATTAGCCAAAATATCTAAGTAAGCGTTATTTGCAACTGAATCTTTAAGAATGTCTATTTTTAGGTCACCTACTAGTATAACGTTTTTCATTTTTACATTATCCAATAATCCAAATTTTTTTACTTAAATAGAATTTTTTATAAAAAATAATTAACAGTTCTGTATTTTTTATACCCTCTACAAGTTGTCCCCTATAGTTATCAAAAACTAAGTTATAAAAAACTAACAAATAATTTTTGACGTTTTCTGTAGATAGTGTTTTATAATTATATCTTTTAAAAGACAATAGAAGTTTACATTATTTGAATATTATAATGATTCATTGAATACTTGATGATTACTTGAATAATAACCTATTTATTTACATGTAAATTAATAATGTACACAGAGAAAAATTGTGTTAGAGAGAAAACACCATTTGCATGTTAAAATTTATTTTTTATTTACAGTCACAAAAAGATACATTTCAAATAAATTAAATAAGGAATATATTAACAGTCTGTACACATTATATTTTTATAGCTCTACTAATTCAGATCACACAGTTGATTTTTTTATTGAAAAATTACAGTTCTGTACTCTCTTTTGCATTAGCTCTGTTTTTTCACTTGTTATATTTTTTACAATCTCAAAACCAATCATCATTACATATTTTTTTAATACTTAGAATGCTTATAACCATATAAGTATCAGATATTTTTCTTTAATAACTTTTAAATAAATATTAATAAAAACTGTTTATTTATAAAAGAGAAACACGTATTGCATTGTTGAAAAATGTGTTTGAAATATTTAAGTATCTAAACCTTGTAGAAAACAACCTAAATCTGAAAACCTATCAAATTGATCAATCATTAAACTTTGGACAAAAATAATTACTTTTTGAAAGAAGAGGGAGTAAATAAAAGTTTTGAGTAAAGAAAATATCTTTTCAAAGACACCTCAAAAAAGATATATTATAGTTTATGAATAAATTTAAAAAATCTCTTATGGAAATCTATTAAAGATATAAACTTACCTGTATACTTCTCTTTCAAATAGAAATAGGTTTAGGATGAAACATAAAAAATATACCCTCATTTATCCATTTCAAAATAGGTTACTTTAAACTACAACAGAGAAGAAAACCGATGATCATTGAAGCTCTGTACGAAAAGTAAACTCACGATCGAAGATATTTTAAACTTCGAAGGGATGAATTTTTCTGCAATAAGTCTCACACGCAGCTTATACTATCATTTCAGAAAAATAAAACATAGGTATGATAAAAAATAAAATAATAAAAGTGAACGATTGTTTTTACCCAGAATAAAGCCAAAAGAAAATACTTTTGCGACATAACAGAGTTGACTCAGAGCTTCAAAAAGGCTCAAGATATTTTATTAGTCATAATGGAAGGGCTATCTTCTGATCTAAAGGAGGATTTACAGGACCACATGGCTAGAAAAGATACTTTACCAAAGATAGGGAAGGATCTGTTCAAAACGCTTTTTATAAGATTTAACAAAATAAAAATATCATTTAGTAAAATAGCATTTAGTATTTGTAAAAATCATAAATATTATTGAAAATTAAGATTCTGCAGACAAGCAATGGTTCCTCAGTGTCGCAACACATTAAATTTTCTAAGAGTAAAATATATTCTTTGAAAATAAGCTAAAATGAAATACAACGTTAAGTTACTTAGGTTTTCACTTTATTAAAAGACTACTGATTATAGGATCTCGTATGTGAAACTAATGTGCAGTATATAAAGACAATAAATTAAAAAAATCTGTACCATTGAAAGAGACAGAACTGTAGACAGAATAGGGGTAGACTGTAATAGTCTGGTAGACTGAATTTCAAAACTTTAAGGAAATACATCCTACGAGCTCTTACTAACCTCCGTTAGGAAATGTTAAGTTTACTTTATTAATAGAATGGAATAAAAGATTGAAATATCATTTCACAGCAAGAAAAGGGATAGAAATAATTCCTGTTAAGTTTTTCAAAAAAATATAATACCTAACATGCAATCTCTGATTACAAGTTCTTTAAATTAAATTTGTAAGCTCAATATATTGCTTATTGATTTATAAAAACGACGGGGATTGATGTGTTGACTAATAGAGTTTAAGTCTCTTCAGTGTGAAATTCACTTACACATAAAATATTTCCTCTTTTATTTGTATGTTGAAACCCTAAATAATAAACTAACAACTAATAAGTTTTTGTTTGTTACATAGGAGTAAGAAGCTAAAGATTATTTTGAAAGGGTATAAAATATTTGAAAATAAACATAGTTTTTTAATCGGACTTATAAAACGCCTTTAATATAGAATACAGTAATTTAAATTTTTAATTAATATATTTTTTTCTTTCTTTAAGTACATAAAACAAGTAGGAAATAATTTTATTTAAGAATTAAAAGAAGGTTCTTGGTTATTATTTAGGACTAATTGTTTTGATTTGTAATAGTAGGAATAAAAAAACTGCTCATAAAATTATCATGTCATAGTCACCCCCTCGTAATATTTTGAAACATTTTCTTTTTTCTTTGAAGTTTCTGTTAAAACTCAGAATTATAAATTCCGCAAAAACATTTTTTAACAGCTAAGCAGTTTTCATAAAACTTGTAAACACAAACTTTATTTTAAGAAAAAAGTAAAAAAAAACTTACAGTAAATAATTTTCATTTGTAAATTGTAACAAACTGTAACAAAACAAAATAACTAAAAAATAAAACATCCTTTTCATGTTGGTCAGGAACTTTTTCGAATATCCAAATTGGAAAAAATTTAATTGTGGCAATGTATAGGGGAGAGTGGGGATCCTTGGGATACTTTTTATTAAAATATTTTTCTAATTTTTTATGCAATGGTATTTATTCAAACACAGCTAATATACTAAATATAGTCATTTGCGCATCTAATAAAACAATTCCCAACTAATATCTCGTTCAGGGAATTCATAATAACAAATTTAAAAACTTCTTTTAATGTCCCAAGGTGGGCCCCACCAGTGGCACCTTGGGACATGCTCAATAATAGCACAAAAATTATTTTTTTAATTTGAAAAATACCAAAACATCACAAATGATGAAAAATATATGTTTAATAATTATAAATTAGACATTTAACTTATTTATAATTCCAAATTTTTCTCCGATTTCATCATTTTTGCCATGGCATAAATAACAGATTTTTTTGCTTACTCCTAGAAAAATTTTTGCATCAATTTCTAAATTACAATCCTCTTTATTCTTAAATTGTTTCACTTTTTAAAAATGTTATCACTCATGAGATGTTTGGGGTATCTTTTAACATGTCCCAAGGTGCCCCACCTTAACGTTTTGGATATTAAACTTATAATTACTATTTTAGGTTTAGCAATAAATTTTCTTTTTCTTTTCTAAAATATTATTGGGTGCACGTACTTTACTCTGAATAAAATTGTAATGGCATAAATATATTTATTTTATTTCAAAAATGCTTTTGAAACAACGATTGATGTAACTTTGCACCACGAAAACAAGAACTAATAAATAAATAATTATCTAAACGCACCAAATATTCCAAAACACGTTGAGGAGTAGATTTTAGTCAAATTTATTAGTACCTACAAGCACGAGTTCATATAATATAATTGCGTCTGAAAAATCGAGTGTCCCAAGGTGGGCCATGACCCAAGGTGTCCCACTCTCCCCTTATATAATATACAAATACAAATTAAGTCGACCAACTACAGGCGTAAGCCCAGCAAGGTTGGTCCAGTCTTTTTAACCCAAACTACCGGACTACAAACTATATAAAAATGGAATGTTTTGATTGATTATCTTTAAGATTTAAACTTTTTAATAAGATTACCTGCTTAAAGCTGAAATTAAGTTCTATAGGTAGGGTATTTAATTAATAAGTTTTTAATATAAAGTACAAACACTTAAGCACTAAACTAAATTATGTAAAATATTTTAATATTGTAATCTTATAATATAAAAATTATAAGGAAAGTTAAAAAAGTTAAACCATAAGTATATGTATTTTTATTTTTTAAGTTAAAGATTTGTCGCAACTATATAGAAATTTATTAATTACGTAATTTCCCTTTTTATTTTTAACAAATTAAACATTAAATAAAACATTTCTAATACATCTTTAATATTTCATTACAATTTTAAATAAAGGTTAAAGATTATCTACAATTTTTTTCCTTCCAAATGCTTATTATAAACATATGAATGCCGTTATCATCGAACTGACGCTTCCTTTTTTAAATCTACTTTATCGAAATATACATAGAACTATACATGGATCAACTGCATAAAGCTATCATATCAACATTCATAGATTCACTCTCCAAAAACTTTGTATTCCTCTACACGTCATTAAAGTTGCTTTCTCATTTTAAGTACATTGTATAATTAATTATCAAGTCATTTTTATTCAAGTTCGATTTTTAATACTTTTTCAATCTTTTGATGTTTAAATATAGAATGATTAGAAGAGAGAGCAGAGAGATTAACGTCAAAAGCAAAGACAAATGGGTAATTGTGAGCAATAGATTAAGGTTAAAAATAAAGTTTCAATGCCAATTATCATGTTTAAATTTCTTTTTGTGTTTTTAAACATGTTTTAATTTCGACAGTAATCAAGTTTTTGACAGAATTTAAAGACGACCTTTTTAGGACAAATATTTTACTGTTTCTATTATAAATAAAATAAAACAGGGCAATTTACATTAAAATTTTATAATGAACTCTCATAATAACCCATTTTCCGTTGCTTTTGCCAACATTTCACCGCTTTTTAGCTCCTTATGGGATTGCTCCGACATCCCCTTCAAACCAAGGTGATTCTGAATTGTCTTAAGGTAGTCTACACCCCCTATCATCCTAGTCAACGTAACCATATCTACAAAATTTTTATTAAGAAACGAAGTAAAATTCAGAAAATTTCTTAATATCAGCAATATTTACAAGGGATGTTTAAGGCTTGAAATCGTGATACTTTTAATGTTTAGCAAGAATTTTTTCTTGCAACTGTGAAAAAAAATATCAAAAAGATCAGATGCTTATCTATTGCAAGATGTCAATGGAAGTCCTTTTGGCAATGATAAGAAGTTCTACGTATTTTAAACGGTACTTTGCATATATTTCAATACCATTTTATTTGATACTCATATTTTGACTATTTCTTTTACAGAGATGTATTTCATGAATGAAACATCCCCATAAGGTTTACAAAATGAAACTACATGTATGCCGTAAAAAGGTACATCTCTACCGTATTTAATCACTGTCAGAAACATACCCAGCGTGAAAATTCAAACCCATTTATTCTTTTCCCAGTCGATTCATAAACATTCTGAGAATCTCCATACACCCCGATCCCAGATCGGAGATTCCACAAGCACTAATGAGCCATGAGAGGAATACAGGTGAATCGGAGAGACTCTAATAAACGTATTTACAGGGTAATAATGACTAGAACATGAGCTCCATCGGCCGAGTGGAAATAAAAAACGTAAGTCTGTAGTCATGGCAACAGTTTTGTGAACAATCCATCAAATATATCTCTTATTTACAGCACAATAAACCGATAGCTCTGTCATTTGTCACGGCTTCTCTCGCCCCTCGTCCTTTGTTGTGTATTTCACACTGTCGCGCGAAGAAGATGATTGTCTCAGATACGATGTCATGCAGGTTATGTGGTGGTGTCGAGCAGGACGAAGGATAGGAACAAGAGAATCCACGTTACATGGTGGCCGGGGTGACCGTTTGGCTCTGGAAAGAAGGGAAAAAGATGGAAGTTCACTTTTAAACAGGTTTTTTGAGAAGTGAATTTTTACTTTGAATTACTTTGAAAAGTTATTCTATTTTCTTTTAAAACTCGTTCCAGCAAATAGGAAAATCAGAAAAAAACAGTGTTTTAGGAAATAAAGAACATTGATTAAACCTTTTGGACATCCCTACCTTGCACAATGAAAAGTTTTATTTAACGTTTCATGTATACCTTCTAATTGAGAAAATAGTTTTATACTAGGTAATATACTAAGGTATACTAAGTAATTGCTTAGAAATGAATATACAGCATAATGTATTCAAAAGAAAGATCACTATATACTTGATTTATTTAGGAATAAAAGCTGAGGGGATTAATAATTTTTAACTACCTATTAAGTTCTTAAAATAACTATCTCATATAAGGTGGGTTGAAACATTTCGGGTTATATCAATTACTCAGAAGTGGGAACAAGATTATGTTAAACAAAAAAGAAACCTAAAAACACTCCTAAAAAGGATGTTAATAAAGAAGGAATTTTTAAAATAAAGGTTACAAACGGATTAGTTTCAATTCATAAAAGAGTATTCAAATAAGTCAGCTGTAAAGGTATTAGTATTGCAACTTCTTAGAGATATGTCTGTTTAAATGATGTCAGATAATTTGAAATCGGCCATAAACCTTCATCAACAGGAATCTCAAAATAGCAACATGCATCAAAAAGAGACATGTGCTTTGATCTTTAACAAATGATATCCATCACATTCTAAAGTTTAATCATTTCTATTGTTTTAGATAAACCACCAAAAAACAAAGTTCTTCGGTAAAAGATACAGGGGCCGTTCAAATATTACGTAAGCACCTTACGGGGGGGAGAGGGTTTGCTCTTTGCTAATTTTTCCTGACAAGGGGGAGGGGGATATGAGTGATGCTTACGTAAGGTACTACATTTTGGAAAATCTCTTGTTTCTTGCATACATAATTTCGAAACTCAACCAAAAAAAATTTGACAAAAAATTGAATTAGGAAATCTGACGTAAGCACTTTTTTCTGGGGATGGACCCCCCCAAACATTTGGAAATTTTAACCCTGAAAAATAATGTTTCGACTCATTTTTGAACCCTTAGGGTTACAGCCAAAAAAGACAGCTCCTTGTATGTCACGTAGTTTTCAAGGAGAAAAAACAGTACTTAATAAAATGGTAGTCAAAATTTCGGGAGGGGGCGTCCGGCAGTTGCTTACGTAATTATGGTGGGGGGGTTGAGGTTTGCTTATCTTTGCTGACAAGGGGGGAGGGGGGGGGTTAAAAATTACCAAAAAAGTGCTTACGTTATATTTGAACGGCCCCACACTAGCGGATATAAAAATTCCAACACCAAGAAGGAAAGGAGATTCAAAGTGAAATTTATTTCTATGATTGCACATAGTATCAATGTGAATTGATTAAAAAACCAGCCTTCCTGGATGTTAGGGGGGCCGAAAAAACCAGGGAGGAGGGTTGTTTCCATAGGTATTCCTTACTGCCGTCACACATCAAAGTATTGAGTGACAGGGGATCTAAATGACTTTTGAGGGATTGGAGGACCATGTTGCCTCCTCAGGTAGTCCAAATTCATATGGTGCACCAGCGGACGTTGCATACCGGGCTAGGGGATTTCTCCTCATTGACCGGACTTGTTTTGTGGGTGTTGGTTTTAGAGAACGGGAAAGACGGGGTAAAAATGCAACCTAGGGGGATAAGAAGAAAGCTCGGACATTGCATACAACATGTGGTTGTGCCTATTTCTCTTGAAATTTGTCCCCAGGACAGGTTTGAATCAAAGGACGGTCTACAGGCTACAAAACCTCAATGACACAGCTCTGGTTGGAAAAAATACTGGTAAATCATACTCAGGAGTTGCAGAAAGGGAATTCAATGCATTCCCACTCCGTGGAAAGATTAGAAAATAATCAGCTGAGTGCGCTCTCTCCATTGTGTCTTCAAATTCATACCCAACCGTCGTGGTGCTCCAAACCGAAGCAGGATTCTCTCATAAACACAATGTCGTGAAATAGGGATTTTCATTTCCTTATTTCGTGCACTATTGGAAACATAAAGGCTCATTTTCAGCCCCTTGTTTATAGACAAAGATGTAAGAAGCTATGCGGACCGAACGGACAATCCGCAGGTACAAACGACGACATCCATCCCACTGCCGCTTGTTATCAGTATGATCTACCGGTACTTTGCCCAACCAGAGCTGCATGATTGAGGTTTTTTAGCCGATTGCCCATCCTTACCTTCAGACCTGTCCTGGGGACAAATTTCAAGAGAAAAATGCTCAAACACATGTTTTATGCAATGTCCAAGCTTTCTTCTTAACCCCCTATGTTGCATTTTTACCCTGGCCTATCCGTTTGTAAGAACCAACGCTCACAAAACATGTCCGGAGAAAGAGGAGAAATCACCTAGCGAGGAATGCAACGTCCGCTTGGGCACCATATGAATTTGGACTACCTGAGGAGGCAAAATGGTCCTCCAATCCCTCAAAAGTCATTTAGAGCCCCTGTCACTCAATACCATGACGTGTGACGTCGGTAATGGACACCTATGGTCCCTCCTCCCTGTTTTTATCGGCCCTCTAATATCCGGGAAGGCTGATTTTTTATACACTTCACATTGATATTATGTGCAATCATAGAAATAAATTTCACTTTGATATCTCCTTTCCTTCTTGGTGTTGGGATTTTTATTTCCGCTAGTGTATAAAACCCTATCTTCATAAATTTGCACTACGCATTACTTAAATCCCTCAAACTAAAATTTATTGAGTCAAAGACTATTACGAAAGCCATCGGCAAAATAGACCCATTCACAACTTCACTTCAATTGATATTTTCTCCTTCCAAAATTGAAGAGACGGTACTTTAAAGTAAGGAAACTAAATTTCTCCTTACGAAAACTCTTGTTGAATGTTCCATGAGCTAAAAAAGACACTCACAATATGAGATTGTTTAAAAGAAGGACACAAGTTAATCCAGCAAAGTAGTTGGGAAGAAAAACTTCAAGAATCCAAACTTTACCAACACTTAATTTTACCGTAGCATCAGTGGAACCGAAATCCCGCTTCAATTTACTCCAAATACTGTTATTAATTTATGGACTTGATTAATTTTTTACCTGCATCCACTTTCCGAGGTTCAAGCGAATGATAATTGACCATAAAAGCAAATCTGCAGATTGGAGCATAAAAGTGAAATAGCGTGTCTTCACTTTATTTGAACACAAGTGAAGCATGGCATAGCCATAGATCATGAGCTTGGAGTAAAAAACTAATGACCATGACGTAACGCGGGAATTTTTAATGGTTCGCAGTCACGGTTGAGACGGTTCCCATCTATTTAGAAGAGATGAGTGTGGTAAGAGTGAAGAAAAGTTTATTTCTGTAGAGACATTGAATAATACGTTATATCGATCTGGATGAAGTTTTTATTTTGAGATATTTGTTAGAGACTGGAATATTTTTGAATGCTCATACCGGCATAAAAAAGTTATTATCGATAGTTTAATTTTAAAGATTTATTTTTATTTTGAAGGGATATGGAATTTTGGAATCTTGGCATGTCAAGGGATATCTAAATAGGATATCGGGGACCAATAATTTCTTACACCAGACACTTTTGATTTTTTTACACAACTTTTGCTGGGAATAGCTGTTTGACATAAACTTAACTATCGCATTCCTATCATATAACTTGTGGGCACGAAGAAGCTGAGAAGATAATAAGAAAAGTAAATACATGTTGACGTATGTGCGATTTTCTTTTAATTTTTTTAACCATTAATCAGAACTGGATAGTTTAAAAATGTTTTAATTAAGTAGGTATTTCAAAAATAAGTTATTGATTTTGCACTTTTCAGTTACTTGTTCTAATACAGGAAAGTTAACTTATTGAAGGTATGGTAGCTCTAAAAGTGATATCTAAATGGTGCATTTTATGAAATGTTGTAATAAGGAAGTTGCATGTGTCAGATTTTCAAACACAAACAAGTTTTCCGTATGGTTTTTTGAATGGTAAAATGAAATATCTAGTCAACTTTTCAAAAAATGTACAGGTAATTAAATATTTTAATTTAAAAGTCGAGAAAAACACGTGACTAAAAACGCTTATTGTTTAAAGATGTCAACAATCATACCAGCAACTCCATTGCTTTCCAACAATGTTTATCGTATGATGACGTCAACATACGATGATCCCAAACTCTTGGCGTTTTCGCGCGCTTTTAAAAAGTGGATTTTTGTTAATTTTTTTGGCAATCAAAAAATTTCTCGATCGGCCTCAAATTTTGGGTAGTTGCTTATTTTTTCAAGAAGAATCGATTAAAAATATAAAAAAATCATGCAACTTCCTCATTGTCTAGCAGTTTATAAAAATGAATGCCTCTTAACAGTGTTTAGAGCTTATATCTTAAATTATAACCATGAAGTTTAACGACAATATCGTATTTTATTTCATGCTATGAAATAAGTACTAAAAATCCAATAATATAGAAAAATGGAGGTAAATGAAATACACAAAATAAACTATATCTTTTGATGAGATTAGTGTTTAACTTCTTGTATTTATTTCTATTTTAATTGCATCACAAAACCTTAAAAGAATTCTTCGATTCTACCACGACTGAGCATTAGAACATTCGCGTTAAAAACATTCCAATTCTTAGGGGCGTAAAAGTCATAAATTAAATTCTGTGATTCATTGAAACAGCAGAATTAGTCCTCTGCAAATTATAAGGAGCAAAAACTCGTGAATTAGATTTCGAATATTTTCCTTTGACATTTATTTGCTTTTTAAAAGAACCTCCAGCCCTAACGCAAAGGTCTATGATTTAAGGGGGCACTTGGCAAAAAAAAGTGTTCTCCAACTTTTCTTAACGCTCTTGTAAATTCCTCAAATTCTTCAAGGCGAGTGGCAACACGAAATGCAGTCGACCGAGAAACGGCGACGAATTTTCCTCTTCTCGCGAATGGCAACATCACTTTAAACCGTGATTTGGTCCTATGTACGCTAGAGCGCATACACAATTTAGATTCTTCGGGACAGAGAGAGAGACAGGGCCCAAAAATAAGTGCAAAAAAGTAGACTCCCGAAAAATAACATTTGTACAAGTGAGTATAAATAAGCCGTCAGAGGGGAAAGGGAGAATTCCATTAACCATTTGGCCACAGAAGAACGAATTTGAGGACAAATTGCTTCCTCAGAACACAATGTAGAACATCATTTTTTTTGTTTTTACAGGTTTAAATGAGATATCATGAGAAAATTACCTCCATCCATTTCTTTCCTGAGCTGTGGAGAATCTTTCTCTGTTTTGCTTGTTTTTGTGTCTTCCACTGCATTGATATGGTCTTTACTCCGGTAAGTCCCACCGTCTAGAAAGAACAAAACGGTTGGAAAAAAATATTTTTTTGAGAAAAACACGGTAAAGAAACAACAAACACGGGGGCACGATGTTGATGAAATGGAGGGACTGCGTTTTATTTATTTAAAAAGGTGATCAAACATTTAAGGAGGCTGCTCTTCTGTCTTTGAAGGTGAAATTACTTTTTTTCGCGCCGAGCTTTTATCCAGACGGTCACAGAAAAAAATTAAATGAAAAGGGTATCTTCAGGGAATACGAGCTCCGGCACATTCTCAAGAGACTAAAGGACTCTGCAATAACGAAATGCTGGAGTGTTATTCAGTCCCGGAGCCTAAAGAATTATGGAATACTTACGCGATATTCCATTTAAGTTACAAGCAGTATTAACGTTTTTGCTGGCGTTATGAAAATGGCGATGTTTTGCATGAACCTCTTTCTCTTACTAATAAAACCGGCTGCAGAAAATTAAGTTGCAGATATACTTGAGTGATGTTTCTCCTAGCGGATTATGTATACAGTACGATTTCTGAATTTTTTTTCAGAAAAATTGTGGTTTCCGGAGAATGAATGGGTAGAGGCTGTAATGTTTATAAATGCATTTTTGAATTCGAGAGATTTTCTTTAAAATTCATGACTTCATTGGATGATATGCATATTCAGTTCTGAATTATGATCCCTTGTATTCTTTCAGTGTTTATTCCAGCTTTGAACTCGCGCTTGAGTGGGTCTTTTTCATATTAGTAAAAGAGGATTCCCCAGGAAATATTGTAATAAGGAAATAAAATACATAATTCATTTAAAATGGAAGCTTAGTTTCCCCATTCATTTTAAAACACCATAATTGAGTTCTGTGATAGCATTTCTTAATATGCTGTCCTCTTGTTATTGCAATTTTTGTTTTGTTCAACAATCCTTGTGTAGAAAGAGGAGAAATAGTCATTATGTTTATGCCGTTGTATAGTTTTCAAAACTAGAAGAACATATTTGAAGCTAGGAGATTAAATTTTACAATTTAATCTTCATCTAATTCTAAGCTAAAACTAAATAGGTAAACACATTATTTATAGTACCTTATCATGTGTAAGTTTATTTTTTTCTATTAGAAAGAATGAGTCAATAAGTATAGTTATTTTTTATATGACAAGTTTTTAATTGATGAACTTAAATAACTAACTGTGTTTTTAACCATTTACATTTATAATCTTTAAAGTTGTAAGGTTTTTGTATACCAAGTTTCACCTGATTAATTACCAAACGCTTCGGGACATCGAAGAGTGATCCTAAGGTGATCGATTACCTACTCTGGTGGTGATTACTTTTTATTTCGTGTGTTAGTTTGTATGAAATTCGTGTAAACTGAAAATACTTTCATGCCTAAGAAAGAATTTCTAATACATTGAAAAAAGGTTAGCTAAAGTAAAATGTATTAGGTTGAACAATGATTCCTGGCAATTTTTATGGGTTAAAAAATTTATCCCTCGTGTTTGATATCGATTGTTTACAAAGCTTTGAAAATATGGAAACGGGCGCATATAGAAAAACGGGGCATTTTTTGGTACAAATCACAAAGTCTTGTAAAAATCTTGTATTTTTATATTTTTAGAGGGAAAAAGCAAGGCTGTAATGAATCATTCCATTTTAGAGTTTTTAGTAAGTATATTTGCCTTTAAACATAAGCCTAAAAAAGGTATTAACTCTTTAAGTCAAATTAAACGTTTTTCATACTGTCCTTTAAAGTGTTCTTTATAAAGCATTGTTTTTTAAATCTTTCCTTAACCTTTTCAGCTGGATGATTTGAAGCTCAATGGAGTAGTAGTAGTGCTTCACGCTGACACACTGCAAAAAATAACTGTAAGTCTTCCAGAAATTACCCATATTTTTATTGCAGAAAAAATATGTTCTTAAGAAAAAAGCAGTTTTTTTCTTTTTTGTTTTATTTGTGATGTAGTTGGTAGTTTCCAAACCGATTTTAACGCCCAAACTCACCAGTCAAATAATCAACAAGGTCCGCTTAATAAAGCAACTGATATAACTTTCTAGTTCTATCCTACATAGACTGATCTGCATGACAGTTATGCTCCTTCCTTTCGGTCGTACAGCTGGATGTAAATGTAACTGTATATTATAAAAATCTATCTGTGAATTCTTGAATGTTAAGCTGCTAAAAAGCAGTTACAATACATTGACAGAAATACACCATTATAAATGGAAAGTCTGTAAAAAATATTAATCACAGAGGATAACTGTGAAATAAATAAATATAAACTGGCTTCCCCTGACTGAGGCAGTTTTTTTCTGCAAATTTAACATGTTATTTTTTACAGTGCATGTTCCAGTTTTATTCATTTATTTATTTAACCCTATCCGCCTCCCCCAACATCTTAGTTTATGGGGTAAACCATGTTCCAGGTTTCAGTTCTCGGGCTGGAGATACCTTAAAGGCCAGTAAATGGTTACTAAAGATTGCTTGGGGTAACAGAGAGCTTAATAGCATTAGGTTATCATTGATTTTGGCTTTCAGTCTCACCTCCTGACATAGCACTGCATATAGCCTCACCCAGAGAGGCCAATTATACTGGAGTTATGAGTCTAATGAGTAATAAGGTACTCCCTCGAGAATCTCCTCCTAGTGTCAGGTGTGGGATTGTAAGCATTGGTATTTTAACATAGCAAGTCTACGAAAGTATAATGACCCAAGTTTGCATTACAACGCTTCTCTCCTCGTTTGTCCTTTGTAAAACATGAGTTTACGAGAAAGTATAACAAAAACTATTGGAACTTAAGTCTCTATATAGCCTTGGACGATAAGGCGCCATAACAGGGCGCTGATAAGGCCGAAATATTTTCCAGCGCATGACTCCGGCGAATAGAATCTTAACGAGCAGAGGTCAGGGCGCCAAAGCAAGGAGCATTAATCGCCAAACGAGGACTCATAAATTCGCTTATCTCGCCCAGAATAACGAGGCTCGGGGAATTGTTTATCAAACGAGGTGAGAATCGGATTCTAATTTTGTGCCCTATTTGCACAGATATATACGTATAAATTAAGACGCACAAAGGTATTACTGCGATATTCGTAAGTCGCTGTATTAATTCGGAAGGGGTTTATGGTCTCTCCAGAGAAGGGCTTTGTGTTTGATGTGTTAATGATTTGTCGTGAATGAGTGATTGTCTGAGCGACGACATCGTGATTATGCTTATGGAATTGAGGAGTTTGAGTAATTAATTCAATTCATTATCGTAAGTCGTTTGAGGTATTCAGTATATGTTTTTGTATGAAATAAGTGAACTGTTTGAAATTTCGTATAAGTGACAGAGGTGCTGAATCTCTTTACAGATAAATTAGTGAGTAAGTATGGGGAAAAACAATATTTTAAGACAGAAGATGAGGATAAACGTTAACACAAACAAACTAGTTGAGAACGATGGATTAGAAGGTTTTTCTGAGGAAACTATCAATAGTTATTTCCTACTATAGAAAACATATTTTTCATAATTTTGAAGCTTCCAGACAAGCTATTTGTGACGATTTACTATGATGAATTGTTTTATTATACGCACAAATTTCAAAAGAAAATAACCGCTTTTCGTTATACAAGATTTTTATGGAGACACTCAGTTATCTCAAGTCATAATTAATGTCAAATCATGAAGTCATAATTAAAGAAGTATATTTTCTAAAAATAACTACTAAAACAGTTCAGTAAAACAAATAACTTTGTTTTCAATTATCCAGAGCTTCAAAATAATTTAATATAATTCAAGATTTATTTACATCTTTAAATTTAGAGAAATCTTTATTTATATTACTTAAGAAATAACAGTTTATTTACAAAAATTTAACCAATGGGCGCTAGATCTTCCAATTTTAGTATCACCTGTGCACTAGAAATAAATTTATGTAATGAACTAAACGCTCCAATAGGTCAATCTCAATTATGAAACCTTTGGAAAAGAACAAGGCCTTAGTACAAAGTGCATGAGTCATCATTAAGAGCCCGATCAAATCAATAAACATTAAAATTCAAAACTTTTTTAGGTTAGAGATATAGAAAGCCATAGAGAGTCATCCAATAAACAGTCGTTCCAACTACACTGAAAACCCTAAAATACTTTACACTTTTTACACCTAATTTTCTATTGTTTTGAAGACGTGTAGAAAACATGCATTTTCTGATAATTTTTCCCCAAAGATAATTTAGATTTAATAAAATCACCACTAAACGAATAAGTTTTAAGAACAACTAAGTACAAGTCAAAATTTCGAGTGATTATTTAGTCAAAACGACACAAATTTTTTTTTGCCAGGGGTTTAATATGTTTGCCAGTGAAGTCACAATGATATTCGGGATTACGAAATTTGTTTTAATTGATTGTTATAAAAGCCGCTTCCTGTAACTAATAAAAAACCACCACCAAGCTTCTTCAAACAACGGTAAGTTTCTCTCCTTGACAGAAAAAGAAAAACAGATGTTCCCTCAAATGAGGTATTCTTACGTTTTGGGATCAAATTTTATTAAAATAGTAGATAAAAAACCTTGGAAGAATGACGTTTACATAATGTATTTCCGTAGCCTAGTTTCTGAGATATAAATTTTTGAATCGAATCACAAATCATGGGCTGTGAGGTCACATCCAATAGGAGCCCGTTTTCTGATCACGTGAAAACAGAAAACACAATGGTTTTCATGCGCTGTGACGTCACATCCAATAGAAGCCCGTTTTCTGATAACGTGACTTTTCTGACATTTTGGAAAAAATAAAATTGAATTTTAAATTATTTAAAACACATTTTTGAACTTAAAAATCGGAATTTGGGAGTTTTAGACCATAATGTTTCGAAAAAGTATAAAATCAAGCAAATCCCTCATTACAGAGGTTATTAAAATTTACAGTGTAAAACGTCTGTCTCATTGCAGTGACGTCACACCTTCGTGCCTAGCCCTACACTTTCTCGAAGGTAGTGACCATATTCCCTTTCTGGCATACTGATCCTGGCGTGTTTAAAGGGTGACTCCTCCAAAACCACCATTCCACCCCAAACCCAGGATGGGGAGCAACCAAATGGGGAAATAACCCGGGGATTTGACATCCCAGTCACTGCCGACCGCATGTATTAAATGCATCGCCAAGAGCCCCATAACGGTAATGGGGCATTTTTCTCCCCCGAGATAGCGGGGCGCAATCGGACCCCCGGATCAATTAATGGGTCCCGCGTTTAATTTCCGATTTTGCTGCTTCTCGGGCCCCGAAATACGACGGGGAAGTGAGGTTTATAGCGATGCGATGGGAGTCTAGCTTTGTTTCTATTGCGATGGAGGGAGATAGTGCGATGCGGGCAGGGGGAGGATTCCGAATATATTTGCGATTTTAGGGGAGATTTGTGTTTCTGGAATTGTTTATTGTTGGATGGGTGGCGTTTATTGAGGGGGTTTGGGTAGCGATAAAGTATTGTGGGGGCAGGGGACAGTTAGGGAACAGTTCTTTATTTTTGAGGGTTGTGTGAATTAACGGATGTTATTCTTATATTGAGGGTAGTTTGAAGCTGACATGTGATCTGTATGATAAGGAAACAAAGAGGGGTAGTTCTTGTGGGAAATTGAGGAAAATAAATCGGATCTGTACTCTGTAGCCGAAAATAAAATCAACAAAAGGGAGTATTGTATTGGGTTGTCCCATAAGTTCTGTTACTTTATACGAAGTTTTGTCTTTGAAAACTTTTTATGAAAAACTGGTAATAGGTGGAGATTTCAAACAAAAGGGATTTTGATATATGTATATTTATGAACATAATGTGTGATTTTGGTAGTTCTCGGGATATTATTTCTTTTCAAAATGGCGGTTTGAAAAAAAGACCAAAAACGACGATTTTCGCGTAATTTTTTTCTTTTGTTTAAAAAACAAGGAAGAACGCATAATTCATGGCTAAAAAAAGTTTTACTGTATATTTGAAATGTTTAGATTACGATGTCATAGTTTCAAGATGATTCGATAAGTTTAAGGTTGGAAATTTTGGCTTTAAACTTCCATATATTGGTAATTTCACGTGTTTTTAATGCACGCCTATTGTTTTTCTAAGCAGCTGGTATGAAGTAATTAAAGGCAGGTGTTTTTTGAACCATAATGCTTGTTAATGCATTGAATTGATACCATTAATGCATTGAAAGTATCTTTTCATAATATCATTCCATTGATTTATTTCTAATTGCCAAGGAGTTGTTTTTATTGTAATTTTTTCGTATGAAGCAAAGAAAATTGCTTTGTTCGCTGAGTGAAAAGTTCAGCAAGTGTACCTATGATAAGCTGAAATGTTTCGCGCTTGCATTGTGCGCACTATTTTCTGAACTTAAGTTCAGATATAATTTAATGTACTGCATATTTTGAATATTTGGGTCTTTCCTATGCTTTTTTATTCATTTTGATGCTTTTTTTCGTAAAAATTTCTTTGAAATGACTAGCATTGTTGAGGTAAGTTTTTTGCAATAGATGTTATGTTTGGGACCGAAATTTCCTAAGTTAAACTTATCGAATTATCTTGAAACTATGACATCTTAAACTAAACATTTCAAACATATAGTAAAACTTTTTTTAGCCCTGAATTAGGCGTTCTTCCTAGTTTTTTAAACAAAAGAAAAAAATTACGCGAAAATCGTCGTTTGTGGTCTTTTTTTCAAATCACCATTTTGAAAAGAAATAATATCACGAGAACTACCAAAATCCCACATTATGTTCATAAATATACATATATCAAAATCCCTTTTGTTTGAAATCTCAACCTATTACCAGTTTTTCATAAAAAATTTTCAAACACGAAACTTTGTAAAAAGTAACAGAACTTATGGGACAACCCAATATATGTAGGTAAATTCACTTGGGATAGCTCCAATTTCAAACATGATACCATAGGGATTAATTATTCTGGAAATTTCAGTTTTGATACGTATCCACTGAAACAGAGTGATCTGTATTTATGTAAATCTAACTCCCCCCATAAATGAAAATCAAGATGAAAAGTTTAAGTAATAAGTGTAAGATTAAGTTTTAGTTGTTTTTTATACTGGTAAATACTTTTCGTTATGAAACAGCTCTTAATCTATTTGAATAGGAGTATACAGTAAATTATTTTTTATTCTTGTGTATTAAAGTAACCTAAAATGCTACACAATTTAACCCTTCAGCTCTGGCCGACCATAATTTTCTATAAGATTTGATGACGATTTTGGATCGTGTAGGACTGGAAGGGTTCATATAAAGTGCTTTATTTTTATAGGCTCGATGTGCATTAATGTCAGTTTAAATCAGGGGTGGCAAATGGAACGGAACTCTCAGGTTTTACTCCTTCTTGACCGAAACTAATACTCATTTACATTTAAATTTTTTTTCCGGGATGAAAAAGAAACTTCAATATGAGATTGTGCTTCCTCCGGATAAAAACCCAATTCATTTTGACTTTTGATTTTGTTCCTGGAAATAAAGCATCACGAATTAAAATTTCAGTTTCGTTCTTGATCAAAACTAAAGCGATCTTTATATTTTAATTTTGTCCCGGATCCAAATCATTTCCCTTTGCAAAACTCTAGTTTCCTCCTGAACCAAATCAAACAATACTTCGACTTTTCAGTTTTTCTCCGGATCAAAAGTCAACGCAACTTTGAAACCAAGATTTCCCCTCGGAACCGAACTAAACACGGTCCCGGCAGTTTTGCTCCGAGCAAAATTCAAGGCAGCTTTGGTGATTTAGTTTCGTTCCCGAACCTAATTACACACGGCGGCTACACTTAACTTTGGCTCCGTATAAAATTTTAGCGGGGTTTAATTAGTTGGAATCGCTCTGGAACAAAATTAAATGTGAATAGTATGTTTTCATTTTGTTCCTAAGGCAACATTCTATTCTAATTAATACTATTTTTTGCATTATTTGATAAATTTCAAAGTGAAGTTTAGAAAAATCAAATATTCAATATTTAAAAAAAACTGTGTCTTGTCTTTCACACAGCCAAAATCCCAACAGCCGATATTCAGACAGCCATTATCCAGACAGCCTAGTATACTAAAAACTGAAATCTCTACAAACGAAATGCTGTTGGTCCAAAATCCCAAGAAACAAAATCCCGACAGCATGGAATCTTCTCAGTATAAAATCCCAACTAAAGAAATCCTGACTCCCCGAAATTACAAATATAAATCCCAACAGCCTAAAATTCCATCAGTTTGAAATCCCAAGAAACAAATACCGATCAGTTATTATTAATTGATCACTAATTTTAGATATTTATAACAGCTTAAACTATATAAAATTCGTTCTTGAATTTTGAATTCTCTCTCTCTCTCTCAAACCCAACAAACTAAACTACTTCTAGCCCCCGTAACTGTTACAGATGATTATTTTTTTATTCACTCATATTCATAAGGTTATTATTTTGGTTGAGACTCGACTTCGGCATTCGTTTGGATAGAAAGCTGGAAATTAAAGCACTTGCATCAAAAGTCATTTGACGACAATACTATTGTGTAATATTAAATATATTGTGTGTAGTATTTAAATTAGAAACAATAAATAAAATCTTCGGGACCAAATTTAAGCATTTCACTCACATTTATTGTTGTTCCGGATCGAAACTCAAGTTTTTTTAAACCCGGTAAAAAAAATTTCGGAGCAAAGTAAAGGGTTTCCTCCGTGTTGAATTTGGTTCCGGAACGAAAGTAAATAATCAGAGCTGCCTTGAATTTTTCTTGGAGCAAAACTGTCGAGACGGTGTTTCGTATGGTTCCGAGAGGAAATCTTGGTATCAAAGCAGCGTTGACTTTTGATCCGGAGAAAAAATGAGGAGTTAAAGCCGTGTTTTATTTCTTTACGGAGGGCACAATTTAGGCTGAATTAAGATCCGTATGAAAATTAAAACATAAAGAATCCCAAAGATTTGTTCCAGGAAAAAACTCAACTTTAATTCGTTTTAAGTATAGTTCCAGGAACAAAATCCAATTTCAAAAGGCATTTGGTTCTAATCCGGAGGAAACGAAATATCAAATTTTAAGTTTGATTTTATCGCGGAGAAAATAAAATTTTTTAGACTGTTGAACTTTGTTCCGGGAGGAAATAAATACCTTAAAATCACAGTTTCTGAGTTTAGTTTCGTTCTTTTTGTCATCCCTGGTTTAAATTCACTTAAATTTATCTCATTATGTAGTTTTCACAACATTATGAACCTCTTAATAATTAAAAGTTAAACTTTATATAGAATAATTTTAGAATAAGCTTGTTTTTTATAAACGCACATTGAGTCAATAACGTTAATATCAGTCAAAGGCTAAAGTAGTAAAGTTCTATATGAAACTCGTTATACTTAAAAATTTAATCTCCCATTTACATTAAAACACCTTATAATATATAAAGTTTATAACAAATGACTCATTTATTGATTAAATCATAAATTATCATGTTACGTAAAATCATACTTAAAATGAAACGATGCAGCTAAAAACCATTAACATCCATCTCCAAAAAATTCGGAATCCATCAACTTGATATTATAAATTTTATTAAGATAGTTATCACAATGCCACTCCTACTGTCTAAAAAATACACTCCCGTTCATTTTAATGGCATGAATATTTTAATGACAGCCACAAAGCCAGTGGAGAAAGTTTCCAATATTTATTCATAAAGTACCCGCGGACATAAAAAAGCAATTACCTGTCAGTACAGGTCTTTTCCATTTGCTGACGTTCGATTCTTCGGTGGAATCCTTCACAGATCCCAGACTCTGGTGTTGAGGGAAGGCTGAAAGAATATATTCTTTGTGAAAAGGGAAGAGTATATTTCCAACACAGTAATTAATGATGATTCTCTCCTCATGTGAAGTGTTTACAAAATACTGCCTTATTATGTGAATGGTATTTGGTGTTGATGTAACGTTGGTTGAAGAAAACTATTATAAGTTTTGAAAAAGTTACAAAGTTTTCTAGTCTTAAATTTACTAATGTTTCTTCATTTTTGAATTGAATATTCTATGCCACAATTATTGAATTATCTGAGTTGTGAATTCTGTAAGTGAGTTTCCGTAGTTTGTACTCGAGATTACAAAAGAAACCTGATTTATACCTTAAAAATGATCAAATTAAAAAAAGCAATATTAAGGTTTTTCAGAAACAAATAGCTATAGTCATACCGCATGCCAGGAGAAAAACTTTATATTGTTGCGATTGTTTATGGAAACGGATTTTTCCACTCAATTTAAGGGGTGACAGTCATTCATAAACGCTGAAAAAAACGTTTTGTGCAAAATCTGCGTGGCTATCATTTGGCTTTAAGCTTCTTTTCAGAGTTTGGGATTTTCTGTGAAAGTTTTTCTCCTGGTTGTATGGCTGTTTGTAATAATTTGGCAACTTTTTTAATTATCTTTAACGAAATATATAAATCAAAAGTTTAAAATCGTTCTGATATTTATGTAAAAATAGTTTATAAGGTGTTCTTAAACTTTCTGAGTAATAAAGCAATTCATAAGAAAAAAATTCGTAATGGGGCACTTTTCTTTTATGAGAATGCCAGTGAAACAAATATCATTCCAGAACTTTTGTAAAAGTTATAGGAACCCTGAGATAATGAAAGTTTCAAAATTGAGTAAATCGTCGTTTTCATTTTGGTATGAAACTTTTTGTTTCAAATATGAGAACCCAATGATTTAAGTTGGAAACATCAGACATAGTCAGTTTCAACAAATCAACAGTCACTACTCTAATTTTACTTATTTTTAACTTATGTTTGGGTGAAAATTGGAAATTCTGAGAAACTATTGGGAAAACCTCAATTTGTGTGTGGTAACGAGAAACACGACATTGCGACGTCACACTCAATTTACAATATGTCATTCCATTAAGGTAAGAGTGACACTCCTCGCACTTCGATTTATGAGAACGCCTCAATGAAACTTTCCCGAAAAACGAGCACATTATTTTATACTTTAGTATCTGCAGATTTTCAAAGATGAGTAAATGCACGTGTTTTAAAATTTGACTCGGAGCCAGTTTGAGTATATGACAATGTGACATACTCATATTTAAGTAATTTCAGCTCAGTTTGAAAACTGTCGATTCAAGGGTGAACATCAAGTGCTCTGCAGACTACAGTTGGGAAACCCCTGCTCCACCTAAGCAGTTTTGTACATGAACGCAGATTTTGATTCAGGAATAACACATATCTCAAAAAAATTATCGATTTTTTAATGACTCATATCAGACGAAAACATGTTCCAAAAGATCAAGGACGAATGGAAGAAATGGTTTAGGGGGTGCTTATTGCTACACAACTATTTAAACCCTGACTAGAAATGTAACTTCCTTGGTTTGAATATCTAGGCCAAAAGGTTCTGCAAAATCTTGGTATAACATGCCTTGGAACGAATGGAGAGTAAAACATAGCTCCAGAATGGTCTTCATGATTTATGAATGGGGAATACATATTCGTATATCATGCATTGGTAATTGAAAGTAATGAGCTCACGCAGCCATGAGTCAAATCGATAGAGTCCTAAAAAATGATACTACTACTTTTTTACGTTTTTTTTCTCTAATTAATCATTATTACCGTTTCAGTATTATCCAGTTGAGGGAGTGGCTCTCTGATTTCAAATCTGATTTGAAGAATTGTTTCTTGAAACATTTAACTCGAATCTTGAAGCTAATCGCTTTGAAAAAGGCATTCGCACTGTTTTTAATCTAGGTACAATACAAACTGAGTCTTTGCGGATGGAGCTTGGATATTCTAATTGGCATTAAAAACAACCACGAACTGAGTTTAGGCAATACAGCTTTATTAAGGCAAGCTAACTTAGGTATTCAAATGAAAGAAAACAGCTAATTCCTTCAAAAGATATTACGACAAAAACCCTTTTCCATTATCAACTAACTTTTCCAAAAACAAAAATGTTACATTAACACTTTTTTATTACTTAAAGTATGTAATTTTTGTAACAGCAATATTTTAAACTCCACCAGAATCTATTTTCGTTGTAACAAGTCAATGATTTTTTGGGATAATTTTCTCATTAATGCATTTTCACTTATATGCATTATTTTGGGTTCTACTTATCTTCTTATAAAATTCTAGTATTTATATGCTATTATATTTAGACAGTTGACATTTTTCAATAAAAATAAACCAACAAAAATATTCTGAGATGCTGCATGAAATTTAAAAAAATTAACTGCGTGATTTTGTACATTTAATTTTTAAATAACATATTAATAATTCTTGTATTTTTATAGGAAGAAAAAGAGAGAGAAAGCGATCATGGGGTAATAAAGCATCACTTTATTATGTAACAATTATATAATTGAATATTCTAACAATGTGTTGTAATATCAAAAATAACTCTTCATTACTGATAGTCTCATGTAAAATAGTTATTCAGGGCTATGAAGAAGTGTCAATACTTTGTTGAAGGAAATATTTTTTCGATATAAGTATTATAAACAATGAGCTTCCCAGTTTGAATTAACCCTTCATTAAAATAAGTTTAAATCAAACATATATTAGTAATAAAATTTAATATGAACACTTTATGACAAACAAGAATTAAATTGAACACAACACTACTATAGTGTTTCTCTAAACCTTAAATTAAGAGTAAAAGGATTAAATTTAAGCAAAAAAATATCATAAAAACCATAATAAACCATTTTCCCCAAGAACTACTCTTTGATAAATGAGCAACCAGATAATCAAATAATATTATTCAGATTTTTCTAATTATTAAAAGAATTAAAACTCACTTGTGTAATATTTATATTACTGTGTATCCAATTATGTGTCATCTATGAACTGCACTTGAACTTAAAATTTACAAAAACCTAAATACTCTTTTCTACCCTTAAATTTAATACACTATTTCACACAAACTTTTGTACATAAACTAATGCTCTCGTGTGTTTATTTTTTTTTTCTACTTCTTTAAGCGTCAACATATAGAAACCTTTTAATTTCCATCTCCAGTACAGTTTCAGAATGCAGAGGAAGTCGTTTTTCCCCAAGTGTATCGTTTTCATTATGGTTATAATTAAATAAAAGTTGCAAAAGCAGAAGGCAAGGATCATAAAAACATCTTGTTTTCTCTTTCTAATCTTTCATTTTAGCTATGAGAGTGCCATCTACATAGAAGCTAAACCCAACAATTAAATTAAATAGCTTTTTTTTCTTCATGCTTATTTACCACCACACATAGAAGAAAACGAATTAAGTGCTAGTAAAAATAAACCGGTTTGTAAAGGAGAAGGTAGAAAAAATATTTCTTAGAAATAGAATTTCATGGAATTATTTTGAGTCATTTAAGCTAGTTCTCTCGTTTTTAATGACTCTAAACATTTTGAACCCTAAGCCTCTCAAAAGTACTGCTTCAAAGATTTTAAAATCCATTTTTAAAACTGTTATGAGGACAAAAGAACTTAGTCACCAGATATTGGTTATGTTTAATGTTATTATTATTAATTTTTGTTTATAAAAAATAGAGAAGAGGAGGGTACTATGGAATAGTCGATAATATAGAACACCTGAGTTTCTGCTCCCCCTTATGCTGCTATCACGTGGCGATGCCACAAAACTCTTAAAAAATCCCCCATGATGCAGTGCTTAGCTTTTTGTTGTTGTCTGATCAGTCGCAGCAAAGCAAAGTGTGTTTTAGGATTTTCAAAAGTTTTTGACGGTAAATATTCAAACCTTTTAACCTACCAGTAACTATGAGACTTTGATTTTGTTGTTAAGCATAATGTACACTAAAAGATCAGTAGTTTCTTATACTGCAGTCGTTTTTTAGCTATCCATGTTTTATCGGTCAGTAAAAGGGTTCATAGTACAAGATGGTGTGTCGGGTATTATATGGAACACTAGATTAAAATTCTGATGCGTCCTATGAAATTTACTTCCTGCCAGCAACTAAAGGACAGGAAAACAAAGATGTTAAAGTATCTTAACTAAGATCTTTTGTAATGAAAAATTTTCCGAAGATCAACGAGGAGAAATTTGGATCTAATGTATTAGATGTTTTCTATGGGATCATCTTGACTGTACTGGAGCAGAAAAAGACGATTATGTTTTTGACTATTGCAAATAGACTCATGAACAAAACTATTCGAAGGTAAATTGCTAAATATATTTTTAAAGTTAAGATTAACTAAGGTTCTAACTGTAAGTAACTAACTGTTCTCTAAGGTTTAATTTGTTTTCAATAGCTGTAAATCCAACTGTTCCATATTACCCGACTGTTCCATATTACCCTCCATTTGTAACTTTTTCTTAAAGTACATTTTTTGTTTAAAAAAATAAATGCTGATTTATTTGACCATTGGCCCTTCATTTTCATTAGTTATAGTAGTATGTACTTAAAATGATTCGGCGGATTTTTATTAAAAATCAATAGAGTTATTCTTAAATATATAAAGGGTGTTCCATAATACCCTCCTCTCCTCTATATTGTTTCCACGCAAAAGAAGTGAATACTATTATTCACATAGCAAAGTGCTGGATATATTACGTTTTAGATAGAGTATTTTCAATTAAAATTTTTGTCTAAAAAGGTTTCGTTTCTATATTTTTAATTCAATTATTTGAACAATTACTAAGGACTTAAAGTTTACCATTTATACCCAGAATTTAGTTTTTAAGATATTACATAATATTTATTTTTACCTCCAACAACCAATATACCTCCAGCAATTTTACTTCCAATTTCAACAACTTACTGAAGTTATTAATCTAAAGCCATCCCAATCAATTATACCTTTTATTAATATGTTTTCTATATTGCTAAAGAAAAACCCTTAAATGTAGTGTTTATACAATTTTATAGTTGTTTATAATTTTTATGCCTTGGTCATAATAGTAAAATCGTTTTAAGTTGGTTTAAATTTATTAGTTTTCAACTTTAGTAATATTTCAAGGAATATATTTTCAACAGGTCTCTCGTTTTTAAAGCATGATAGTAATATACTACAAATCTATGTGCATCGCCGTTATACAACATTACAACAACTCTATGTCTACCTTAAAACTTCCCTTTGTGAATGTGAATGATGACGTTGATAAAAAATAGTATTATATTTGGATTGAATAAATGGAAAGTATTTAGACAATTTTCTTTAATTTGAAAAATTGGTAAATCTAAATATAATAAAAATTAATTTTCCTTAAATTTAAAAAAAAATTATTTTCAATAAAATAACCCTAAAAGTGACTATTTTTACTAAAAATGCCTTATATTCCATGTCTATTTTTGTAGTTTTAAATATCTTGTTCAGAAATTTTTATTTTGATCATAAATACGTTTGATGGCTTTTTAAGGAAGATTTAACTATAGAATACAAAATATAAAAATTAAACGTGAATGTAATTCAATCCATTTTATACTGCGACGGTCAAACTAAATTCTCAAAAATAATTATTAAGTTATTTCAGAGAGATTACCTAAGCTAGATTATCACGTTTATAGCATTAATTGCTCTGCACTTTGAGTTGCTATTGAAAAATTTTTAACTGATGACATTGGACAAGAAATATCGATATCCGATCGTTATTCCAGCTTGTTGATTAATTTTGAATATTTTTTACTTCTTCAGAAGCATTTTTTCCTTCTCAAATTAAAAAGTGATTGAAGGATTTCCAATAAATCTAGACATAGTTGCACAAGAGGAAATATGGCGGATGCCAACAAATAGCAGGAAATAATTGACTAAGCTCAATATTTTTAAACAAGAGAAAAATGTAATGGGGAAAGTTCAAAAACAATATTCCCTCAGAAAAAAATTGACAGAATTTTGAAAAGCATTGGAAAGAGATTAGGAAATAATATTTTAAACTGTTTTATATTATTGTACGCTTCATAACCGAGAATTTTGTAACATAAAACTATAGTCATAAGTATTTTTATAAAATTGAAGTGATTAAATAAAATCTTTAATTGATTTAATGAATGTTTTTATTCATTTATTTTGTTACATGTCCCTTTAATGTAGCAGGGTTTTTTTAGCATTAGCATTCCAAATTTGAATATAAAAATAAATGTTTTTTATGTGAGATATGTGTAATTCAATGTTTAATATTAATTTCCGAGTAAACAGGATTCATTGCAAAGAATAAGTAAGATAATCATTGTAAATTTCCAGTACAAGTACTAATGATTCCAATAGTTGTACCAAAGAGCATAATAACCTGGTCAAAAGAAGGGTTGGAAAAAAACAGGTTTCTATTCTAAAAAAAAACGTTTTTTAACATGTTTTTTTTTGTTTCAAAAGTGTATTTTTACTCTTGACTCATAAATGCTAAAACATGAATTTTTAAAAATCAAAAAAATTTTAAAATTGGAATTAGATTGAAGAGTTGAGTAGTTGAGCATTAACCGAGACTTATGATGACTATGAAGAGTGGATTAACAAAGCTATGGTCATTTCGTTCCATAAAAAAAGCAAGCGACTTTACTAAAAAAATATGTGTTTAAAATAATGTTTTTTTTCTGTGTTTTAAACGTAACAACCCTGGCCTATTTAGATTGTTATTTGTAAGATAAAACTTAATTTAAAATAAGTCAACTGAGTTAACGTAGTGTGTTAAATTCTCCCCATTCTAGATTCTACCTTAGTTGTTTTCATGTGAAAATGTTAATTTTCGATACAAATCATGAAACAGTCAACAAGAAGCTCATAATTATTTTTAAAAATTAAATTTCAGTCACATCATTAATTGGAGGATACAATTTTTCGTATTCCACCAACAACTTAAAATTACTTTCTCCCTTCAAATATCTCCAATCCCCAAATCCTAAAATTACCCTACCTAAAATCCAATTCAAAAAACTTTACTTACGCAACGTCCAAAATTTACAGCCGCTTATCAAAGTAGACGTGAAAATAATCCAATCAACTTAGAGAATTTCTAATCTAACTTCTCTCAGAGTGAAAGATAAAAAAAATTAACCCGAAATTCAATCTCAACACAATCCTAAAGGAAAACAAATTGCCAATCTCGCTCACCAGGGGGAGCAGCGTTCTGGAACCAGATATGGGGAAAAGCAACGTCATAAAATCTCAACTTTAATTTAATTTCCATTTGTCGTTTGCAATTAGAACCTGCCCATCTCGACATTGACATTGATTCAGGGAATTTTATTCGGAAAAACATTAGATTTAACGCCAATGATGAATCCGTGCTGGGAGCTTAATGACTGCAAACCCTATCGTGCCTCGTTAGCAGATATTTCTAATTACCCTGTACTTAATCGAATTGATGATATGATGAGCTGACAGGGAATATGACGTTTCTAATGAAAAGGGTGAGGTTTGCTCCATCGAGCTCGGTTTGTTTGACTCGGGTTTGAAAACGTTTCTGGAAATGCGTAGTTTGTGACTCTTCTGAAATTGTTTGGTGACAGTTCGTTTTTGCTTTCGTTAATCATGGCGAATGGCTTTTCCCGGTTTGTTTACTGGGGAATGAATTAGTCTTTAGAAACATTATTTCATCAAGTTTTGAGTTTCCTCATTCACGGTTTTAAATTCGGGAGCCTGAAAATTTAACCTTTTAGCGAACTTTGTAAGGTTAATGAAAATATTTTTTAAAGCTTATGAGTTATCGACTTAAAAACTAACAAAAGAGAGGTTAAGTCTTACTTGAGTTTAGTTAAGTTTAATATTTGGACGTCAAAATCTGTTTAGAGTAAACTTCATTATTATTATTTGAGAGTTTCATTATTTGTTTTCCAAACTGATTACTAAATAAATTTTTCTTTAATTCGGTTCAAAGAAGTTGAATAATAAACTTGGATAACAAGCAGTTCAAAGAAGTTGAAAAAGTTAATTACAGTTTTTTCATATGGAAAAACAATTCAATTTAAATTAGTTTTCTTCACAAACCATTTAATACCCTAACCGAATTATCAACTTAAAGGAAAAGACAAAAAACATTACGATGAATATTTTTTACATTCATAATTTAAACATTTTTAGTTAACAAAAGAAAAACGTTTAAATAAATTGATAATGAATAAGTAGATGAGTAAAAGATTCCAATAGGCTATTTTTATTGCGTTAAAAGCATATTTTCTTTTTATGATGACTACATAAATTACAAGTGTAATTATATAACAATAGATTACAAAACAAATATTACTTAAAAATCGATTATTTAAAAGAAAGTTAATACCTTCTGAACTCTGACGTCTCACTGATGAAGTGTCCTTAGTTGGGGGACTTGTCGATGGTTGCATCTCTAAAATTAAAAATAAATTAACTAAATCAGATTCAAATATTTTAAAATTAGAAACTTTGATTACAAATAAGATTTATATTGTATGAATAAAGAAAGAAAAACGCAGTAGCTTCATGTTAAATATTTTTTTATTGCTGATGAACATTTATATTAGCCCAAATTGTATTTATATGCTAATTATAATGAGTATAGCATTTAAATACAATATATATTTTTAACAAAAATGTAATTTTTTAACATACTCAAATTGGAAAATTTTTTTCAACTAAATCACAGAAATCAAAACAAAAGAATGCTTTTATGGCTAATTAATTTCATATACAGGGTGCTTCAGATAAATGTTTCAGAACTTCTAGGGGGGGTAGGAGCAAGACCCTCTATATACATGGCCACCCAACTCCGGACGATGACGTCAAACGTGAGTGAAAATTGCCATGTTAAGTCCATGGAGTGACGTCAAAGATGAGTGAAAGTTATGACGTTGCACGGCCGAGTTGGGAGGCCTTTATATAGAGGGTCTTGGTAGGAGCGAGGAGTGCTCGCTCCTTCTAGGGCTTTAACCTAGACGACTCAGAACCCCATAGGAATGAATGAGACTGACCGATGAGCTTGACGGATCCCTCCGTCGCTCCTAGCGAGTTCTTGGAGAAGCATTTGTAGTTCCCGAAGTCGTTGGGCTGTAGGTTCTTGATGGTGAGCCGTATGTGCGTCTTGTAGCTCCTCTCCTTCGTCACCACCTGCAGCTTTTCACTAGTAATGATCATCTCGTTGGCCGACCGGCCCCAGTAGTTGATGGAAGTGGGGTAGGCTTCGGTGTGGCAGTCCAGGGTCACATCGCGCCCCAGGGCTGCATCTATTTTCTGGTTGGGGATCCACAGCACAGGGGGGACTGCAAAGAACAGAATGTGCACTAAATAACGGGTTTGGAAACTGTACTAAATAGCCAAGTTGAGTCGAAATCAAGTTAACACTTTCACACTTCATCAAAAGCTAAAAAGGAAGCGTGCGCGTTCACAGTCTAAACTCACAAAACCAGACATTTTACAGGCAAGAAGATAAATAAAAACACTTACTACGAAAACTTTAATTTCATTAGGAGAGGAGTAAATGAATTTCGAAAATTGGGTTCTGAGTTGCCAAACCCATTCAGTTACCACCACTTGGTGACTTGGTGTGCATTTGATGAGCTGTTTTGATTGGCCGATTTTAACTGCTTTAGAGAAAACGCGGCCAGTTTATTTAAGCATTTGGCAGTTTCTATGCGTTTCTCGCCTAGTAAGGTTTCTTTGACGGTAAAAGTGATGATTTTTAAGAATTTTTTCAGCTTTTTTTACTGAAATTCTGCAGTTACTTTTTCACAATAAGTGTTTTGAGTCATCTTCTTATGCTTGTAAAAATTTTTGTTCATTTCTCTGAGTTCAGCCTGGGAACTTTTATTTGTAAGATAAACTCTCACAAGTATGAAACCAAGGTGATTATTTTGTCAGATGCCGTACTTTTTATTAGGTCGCGGCATGTTTCCAAGTTAATTGAATTTGTTGTTTATGGACAGCCTTAATTTGTTTTCCTAGCACTTCATAAGTTTTTATTATCGTCAAGAAAAAATTCATCAAGCTCACAGACTTTAGAGAAGTATTCTCCCCCGTTTACTTTTAACCATCGGAAAAAAAAGATTTACGTAAATTAAAATGAGGGTAATTTTTGGTACTTTTTGTGAGTACCTAAAGGAAGTTTTGTCTTTTCAAAAAACACCATTTATATAGTTGTTGAATTTCCAATTCGACTACACAAAAATCCATAAAGAGTTAAAATAAAGGAAATAAATCTGAAATCAACGATAAATTTAAAAAAAAAGGACGTATTGCTAGATAAACTATAGAAAGTACGTATTGTGTGCATCAATCTGCCACTGTAAGCTCTTTTCTTGTCAATTTGTTAAACTAACATATTTCGTAAAAGAATGTATACAGATAAGGGTAAGAGAAAACAGTCAAAGAGCTGAGCATAAGCAGAAAATCTCTGCCAACCCTAAGCTTACCAAATATATGATCCAGGTTCATTAATTACGTTACGTTTTAAGTAAACGTAATTCCAGGCGGATTTAATCAAACGTCATATTCAATTACGTTCTCTCTGATTGAATACTGTATTAATGTAATCCCTTTCAATCCATTGTTCGACTAATTTTAAATTCTGTTTCAGAGAAAGTATTTGAATATGAAGTAAAACTTTGAATGGTCAAAATTTCGAAATTTAAACACGAACGGGGTATTTTTGTACTGCTTCAAATAAATTCGGAAAGTTTATTTACTTCTAATAGAATAAATTTGCTGTACAAGGATGCAGTTTTGTCAAATTTCTTGTGAATGTTAATGGTTTTTTTAGACTATCCATTTTGGAGTGGATTTTAGAATTAAACTAAGTGAAACCCCGCTACTTTATTTCCATTATAAACATATAAAAATTTTACGTTAGTACTTAAAATACATTGAAAATTAAAATTATAGTATTATCGAAAATACTTATAAAGTTTATTTCTCCAGGAATTCACTTAATTTAGAATATATTTTCTGTTAGCCTTAAATAACCTAATAATCCCCTGCTAATCCGTGGTATAGGATTAGCATCTTTAACTGCTTCCTAGATATCATAATTTGCCATGTCTATGAGTTTTATTTGATACCTAAAACTCGTATTCAGAATTTAAAATTAATCAGCTAGGTGGGTACTATTGGCTTATATATAGTGGCTACTATTCTCCATTTTACCTTAAACTTTTATAAGTTTGAAGAAATTTTAAATTTAAATTTCTGTAAATTCTAAAATGACTTTTTATTGCATACGTATTGGTTTTTACTCTTTAAAACGAAAATTTGAAAAAATTATCTGAGGGATGGCCTCCTTTTTCTTTGGTTTTGGGCCTTTAGGTTTGGTTTTATTTGGTTTTGGGGCTAAGGGTTATCAGAAAAATAAAGTATCATTAAAATAAGAATAATATAGCTAAGCTATAAATATTTTATTCATTCAAAATTCTGAAAATACACCAATCAAATATAAGTTGATTTATTTAGAGTTTAATATTTTCAAAAAATGTATAAAAAGCATTCAATCCGAAAAAAAATTATTAAATAAAGGAAAATAGATGAAAAAATTCTTCAGGGTGGAGGGACTAGGGCTCAGTAATCCCTACACTTTTTGTTCACCCCCTTCTACCTCTATTTTTGGTTACTCATACGCAATATTTATACTTAGCATTAAAAGTATGAAAACAAGTCCTGTAAATCAAATTGATGAATTAAAAGGAATTGAAATATTTATTCAAATTCAGCAGATTTAAACTATTTGAATGATTATGGTTACATTAAAAATGTCTTCCTACTAAGAAACTAATTACCCATTAAGTAAAACCAGTAAGACAACTGTAATTACCTTTAGATTAGACAAATTCCTTCCCAGTTGGATTCTTATTCTAAGGTAAAAAATCCAACTCTATCCCTTTAAAACTCTTTAATTTAAAATAAGTACTTTAAGAAATTTTCTCTGCACTTTGGCGACTAAAAAAAATTTTTAATTATACAGGGTGTATCTGAAATGGTGCAACAAACTTTCAGGGATGATAGTACTCATCAAGACGAACAAGAATCGCTATAGAAAGGGGGGTCCCAGACCAAATCCCAGGGAGTTAAAAATGGAGCGACACCCCAAAAAATCATTGAAAAATTCAATTTGTAGAAGAACTACTATTGGTAAAAACTTAATTATGGTCTCAAAAATTTTCGTTTATTATGATCTTTAAAATTACCTCAAAAGTATTCTCTTTAAAATTTTTTTATTATGAAAAAAGTTAAAAAACACAAAAAATGTGAAAACTCTGCCAAAACCTTACTTTGTATTTCGAAATCCTTTCTTTTGATTTGATAATCTGAAAGATCATAGTTGAAAACCCTTAAGTCCAAAGTTTCACCTAAATACAATCAATATTAAACGCTTGAGATCCTTTTAAAATTTGTTTTTTGCGTGCGCTAACAGCTGTTCTGGAAACAGCTCTAAAAAACTGCTTGCGCACCCAGAAAACAAACTTTAAAAGGATCTCAAGCATTTAATATTGATTGTATTTACGTGAAACTTTGGACTTAAGGGTTTTCAACTATGATCTTTCAGATTATCAAATCAAAAGAAAGGATTTCGAAATACAAAATAAGGTTTTGGCAAAGTTTTCACATTTTTTGTGTTTTTTAACTTTTTTCGTAATAAAAAAATTTTAAAGTGAAGACTTTTGAAGTAATTTTAAAGATCATAATAAACCACAATTAATTTTTGAGACCATAATTAAGTTTTTACCAATAGTAGTTCTTCTGCAAATTGAATTTTTCAATGATTTTTTGGGGTGTCGCTCCCTTTTTAACTGCCTGGGATTTGGTCTGGGACCCCCTTTCTATAGCGATTCTTGTTCGTCTTGATGAGTACTATCATCCCTAAAAGTTTGTTGCATCATTTCAGATACACCCGTATAACTATTCCAAGTTAAGATCCGTTGGCTTTTTATTTTATAGGGATTTATCTACTTGGGTTTTAAGCATTTTCAACTCCTCTTCAAATCTGTTTAAGAATAGTAGTTATGAAATATAAAATTAAGTTGAGACTGCTTCCCATAAGCTCCCATCATAGCATACATAATAAAACAATTAGCTAAAAATAAAAAAATAAAACGCGTAAGTTATTCTAGAGAGACATTAACGAATGCTTTATAAATTAATATTTATGAAACACACAGCGGTAGTGAAAACTTACAATGTACATGGAGTATGATCCTCCGGCTAACTGAAGGTGGAACTCCGTTGGCAGCTATGCATAGGTATGCTCCAGTGTGGAGCCGACTTACTCTGGTGATACTAAGAATCTCTCCTTCATAAGTCACAGCGTTTGGATCTAAAATTAAAAAGTTTTGGTACAGTAGGATAACAGCTTAATAATGTGACGACTTCCTGGTCCAGTTACGCCGTTGAGCGAATGTTAAGTGAAGTGAAGGGACCGGGCGGCGAAAAAGAAATTAGTTTGGTTCGGCGCGAATAGAGAGCCAAATCTCCAATTCTGTCCAAACTGTATCATGCCGCTGGTCTAGCTCCAATGCTAATCCAATGGAGGGAAATCTGCGGTGAACAGAAAACGCTGTTGACTAATCAGCGAGCTATACCGGGTTGTCGCCTCTCTCATATACAGGCTCTCTAGGCGCGAATAGAGAGAAAGTTGTGTTTTGATGGATGTGAGTGGTAGTTTGTGCTGTGTGTATCGTCATGTGCTTTGTTCAAAACAAATGTGTCTAGTTTAAATGTGCTTACTCCTTGTAGAACTCATAGACACCATCCTCTAATACTATGGTAGAAAGGAACCCCCCGATTTGAAATCCTTTACAATATAGTTTCAGTATTTTAGTGGGAATGCATAATCATAGTTATTGTTACTATCTATCACGAAGCCTTTAAATCTAAATACATTGTCCATTTGAAGCCTTTCACTTGCATAAGGAGGATTTTCAAGGGAGGTTCAAGGATAAATTCAATATAAGACAATACAATATGTATTTAAAAGACAATACAATATGTATTTTACCCTTTTAGACCCAGCCGCCCCAAATTTCTCATTGGATTCAATGGTAATATCGGGTGGCTTAGGGTTGAAAGGGTTAAATATATTTATCATTTATTATATAATTGTGTATTTATTATACAATTCAATACAATATGTGTTTAAAAGGCTGAAAATTGTGAGTGCATTTATAAAGGTTGATATTTTATAAATTTTTTATTATTCGTTTGAAGACAAAACTGCTTAAAATTTGTTTTATAGTTTGTAATAAGAAAATGAATGTAATGTTTACTGATATTTAGACGTGCTTGTGATATCCATCCTATTCACACCTAGTTTTTTAACATGGGTTAATAGTTAATAAAATATAATTTATTCTCCTTATATTAGTTTTTGTTCATTATATCGAATCAGCAGTGCATTAATAAGGTAAAATTTACACTATTAGGTATTTCATTAGACATTTTTTAATAGCCTATGTTTTTAAACATTATCCTTTCAGTTAGAGTTCTTTGTGCAGGGACTTACCAGTGACTTTCTTGCCCTGCCACGCTCCGAGGGGGATAGGCTCGTTGTCTTCCCTACGCCACGTGATGTTGGGAGCGGGGTAGCCGACAGCTTTGCACGTCAGCGTCACGTTAGCACCCTCTCTCACCACCACGTCACTACTGCTGCCTTGGTCGAGGATGTCAGGGGGCTCTGAAACGACAATTTAGCAAATTTTATATGTGGCTGAAGGTGTTTTATGTCTAATAATAGAGATATCCCCTTGATTTAATCAATCAGTTGATATGTAATTGCTATTCTGATGGTGATTTTCTTCAACGCAAATTTAACATCGCAAATATACAAGTCACGTCCTGTGAAAGGGATCGATAACAAAGTTAAAAAGTCTTACATGGTGAAAAGTTTCGGCCAATTTCAAAGAAGCAATGTTGAAAAAATAAGTGTAGAGCTTAAAACGCCTAAATTTAAATATCATATTCCAAAATTTGTTTTAAAATAATTTTCAAACACTTGTTATAAACCTATTATCTGCTTAGTATTACCGATCTAAGAAAAGTTGTTTGTAATTTATCGATGACATAAGTTTTGAAAATATGTCGCTCATTGCTTTCAACATCGTCATAAGTCAAAAATCAACGATATTTAGTTATAACTGTTTCTCTCTGAAACAGCTCTGAAGGAGTACTACAACCCTGCGTAATCCTCATATTTCTGAATAGTAATATAACTGAATAGTAAAGAAATCAACCAGATTCTTATTATTTGTTTTCAATGCATTTCAATGCAATTTTAAACTTTCAAATCCCTCTCCTTAAAATTTAGGTTTTTTGAGATATGACGTTCTTGAAAGGAGTGAGTGATGTGGGGACAAATATTTTCCTTAGGAAGTTATACTTTTCCACTCTCACTCAACTCAAAAACGTCATTCATTTCCAAATGTCTGTGTGTGTGATTTCATGTATACTTCCTCATCAAACGCATCGAAGCCACCTCCTGTCGGAGATATCCCCCGACGGTCTTTCGGAAATTGAAAAAAAAATACACGGCTAGAGTATGCATTAGTTTTCCAATATTTGAAAACACCCGATGTTAGACAAGTTTTTAAAGAAGCTTCGTGTGTCAAGTACGTTAGGTTTTCCATAAAAATAACAATATATTGGATACGGTACTTTTATTAGAACTTATACAAGTGTGATATTGTAATAAACACACCAAGTAAACAAACACAGAAATCTCTGTCAAATATGCAAGTCACTGTAAAACCAATGCATCTTATACATACATCCTAGGCCGAGATACGAAATTATTAAAGCGACAGATAGCGATAGCTAACAAGCTCTGGAAAAGCATTAAATCTGTGCTTAGGGGCCATTCATTAATTACGTAAGGGTCCCGAGGGGGAGGGGGGGTTGGAAAAATCTCTACATACCCTTACTTTGGGGGGTGGGGGGTCAAACCAATCCTTACGTCTGATTTTCCAAGTTAATGTAAACAAATTCCAATCAAATAACTATTGAATAACCCCAGAAAAAATTAAAAATGCTGATGATCTCGGTATATTATCGAAGCTTTAATTTAAAACAAGAAGGTATATCAAATGTATCTTTTTTATTGTAGTTTAAACTGATTAAACGAAATGGAATCTTACGTAAGAATAGGGGGGAGGGGTTTGAAAAATCTTACGTACCCTTACATGGGGGTAGGGGGGGGGTCAAAAATTGACAAAATCATCCTTACGTAATTAATGAATGACCCCTTATACAATACGCATGATACTTTATGGGTGGGATATGGGGTGATCCTAGAGGGAAAAATGTCAAATATATCCTATAATTGAAGAAACAGTCAGCATGAATCTAGTAAGGGACCATCAACAAATGATGTGAAGCTTAGAGGGGAGGGAGGAAGTTCATCAATTATATGACACTTTGTGACACGCACAAGAATTGTGACACCACACACACAAATCAACAAAAACTTAAATAACAGCAATGTTTTCTGAAAAATGTAGTTTAAAAAATATTATAAAATTCCTTTCAACGATATAATAATTTACTTTGAAATTGTAAGGTGTGATACACTTGAACCTAAAATATACATTGGTACCAGATTCTTACCAACATTCTAAACTTTTCATTAGTTACGGATCGTGACACCGGACAAAGATTGGGGAGGGGTATGGTGAAGTATGACACTTTGTGATATAGGGGAAGGAGGGTTCAAAATATTGGAACAAAGCGTTACATCATTTTTGGATGACCCCCTAAACCGTGGTAAAACACGAGGAAAACTCATTGCACACTACATTCATTGTCCAAAACAACTAATCCCGAACCTATCCAGTCAACATTCCCCCTTACCCATTCTTTCATCAATACTTCCTTACCCATATTAATTTATCGACAGGTAAGAAAAGATGAATCCCTCCTCTCAAAAATCTTCCCGACACGCTATCACACACCCAAACAGACCTCTCAATTTCGCTGTGCCCACATCCACCATTGTTTCCCACCGTAAATCAGGCAATCCATCAGCCGTCTTTAAGACTTAATGGCGAGATAGCGGCGGTCAACAAATAAGCGGCTATCTCTCGGCCGCTCTCATTAATATCCCTGCTGCAGATAGCCGGGCTCAAAAGCGGACCTCGGATTCGTCATAATTGCGGGTCCCGAAGAAGCGCTCGTAAATTACGAGTAATTGATTCAGTTGTCATCGGTCTTCGGTGGCTTTAATGACCGGCCGAGGAGGTATTGCGGTGACGGGGGGCTTAATGACTCGCGTGGGGGGGTGGTTTTTGATGGCGGACATTGGATATGGGTGATTCGTCTAGGTGACGATTTCGACGGCTGACTTAGAAGCGGTATATGCGTAATAAGGAGGAATTCGCTTTTGGGTATGTGGTTTTGATTGGGGATGTGGAGGTTTTGGTATTAATTAGGATGCACGTATTGGGGAATACTTTAAAAAGGATATGAACTTGCCTTGCCACCAGATTTAAAGTATATGGGTTTTTTCTTCTAGTGGAAATGTAAAAAGGAACAGTAATTTCATAAGTCGTTTATGATTAAGTGCTTTAAATATGAATAATCCTTGAAACTTTTGATAAAAAACTACAAACATAATATTGAAGTGTTGCATTAAGGATAAATTTCTTTTAGTGTTTAAGGAGATATATTTTTTATTTTGGACACTAGGTCCGGTATATGTAGGGGTCTAGGGATACTTGATCCCATAGAGTTAGTACAAATATAGAGACAGCTTACTCTTCTCGGTAAGGCAACCCTGCATGTCGAAAAGAGTCGGGTGAGTGGTGGAAGTAAATTTTTAACGTGGGAGCTCCCGTTGGCGGGTGGAATTTGAGGTATAAAAACTGCTCTTCTTCCCAGAAAAATGATGAAAAAAGAAACCGACAATTTGAAACTCGAGAAAAAGCAATGACAAATCGTTCAGTGAAGAAAAAATTTCTCTATCTCAATTAGTTTTTTACCTGTAATTTTTTTTAATTCCGCGGATTCGGAAAAAACAATTTTAAACTGTATTTTTTTAATGTTGAGGAGGGAATTTCTTTAAAAAAAAGCTTTACACTATATAATATGAACCCTCCTGATTCGATACGAGTCATTTCCGATTCGTTTAAACAAGTATTTAAGGGAGAAAATTGCTCATTAAGTGGTCGAGGTAGGAACTGGAAGTTGGCAAAGCTTGGCGCTTGGCGGTATGAGCTTGGCGGGCGTTTTTGACGTAGTTTCTTTACGAGTGAAGCCACGCGAAAAACCGATAACGCCAAAAGAGGGATTTAGTGGCCAAATTGGTTCAAAAAGTCAAGTGTGAGTGGCAGAGCGAAATCGGGAGACCGGTCACGCTTATAACAGTGGAGCAGATGTTTAAGCTGTCTCTATATTAGTACCAAATATATTAGTCACCAAATATTTATTTGAAATTAATCTCTTTATGGATTAATTAACATCTTTATGGATTTTAAATGTAATATAAAGTTTTTTATGTGACAATAAATACGGAAGATAATTTTTCTTAAGAAATATATCTACAGATTTAATAAATATATTTAATTATAAGAAGTGTGAACGTTTAAGAAATCATCAATAAAAATATATATGTTAGAAAACTTGATAGCAATGTACTTAGAAAAACATAACTATAATTAGGAACTAAGTAAATTAAATGGAATTTTGATTTTCAGAAAATATATTTTACGCTACTAATTTAAGTGCCTCAAAAAAGGTCTCTTATGTATCTCGTTTTACATTTTATTTCATATTAAAAATTTTTATAAGAATTTTTAATAGATAGAGTAAAACTAAAACCTACAAGTTTTATGATAAAGTATCACCCGCAGTTAAATTAAAAACTTTCAAAACTGACTCTTTAGTGCTAAAATATATCACAACTCATACACATACCTTCTACTAGATCCACATTCTACGTGTCATATATGCTCAAGTATTTATCCTAACTTATTAAACCTTTCATGCCCAAAAACAATTATGAAATTGGGTACCGGAAAATTCTAATACATTTCCCAAGATTCTGAAACAAGGTATTCAGAGGAATCTACAATTTTCTTCAAAATGAACCCTCCCACTCAATTAGGGACCTCCGGATCTTGTTACAAATAAGGTCTTTAGATTTAATTGAAATCTCATCAAATTCCAATTAACATAAGTTTCTGAATTTTAGAAACGTCGCGTACGAAATTAAATCGTCTCTTGAGCCCTTTTCCGACACTAACAATTCATTTTACTAAAAGAGTATTAATAAATTTGATTTTTATTATGAGAAATAGAGTACTATTTTAGCACTGCCGCCACTCAAGTAAATTGTTTTGAATGTAAAAAAATTTGGGCATATAAGTGTTTGCTATACTTAAAGTTAATTCAAAATAGAAATTTAAGTAATTAAATTTGGAAATTATGCTATAATTTTTAACCCTCATGTTTACTTGCATGTGTCATGTTTGTATAGGAAAAAAGTTAAAATTGTTTTAGGAGATGTTTATTACTCTCTCATAGAATACTAAAGTAAGATTTTAAATTAATTAGGACTTGATAAAAAAAGTATACTTTTTTGTTCGCCCTCTATACAGGGTGTTTCAAAATTGCGTTGCACTGGTTTTATTCGGATCCAACGCCTACTAGGGTCATGGAAGTAAGGTCCACCCCTAGGTAAATGACCCTGGGGAATGCATTGAAATGACTTACAGCGCCCTTAGCGGCGAAATTAAAAAGTTAATAGAATTAATTTAAAAACTAAAGGAGATAGAGCAAAAACCTCAATGAGATTATTGTTGCCAACGTCAAGAAAAACTCACTGAAACAAATTTGATCAAAATATCTTGAATATTCGCAGTGATATTAGCATGTGAAAATAGCACTTTTTCAAGAGTCAAAAAATAAAAAGTTCGCATATTTCCAAATGTTTCAGTGTTATTGTGTTTTTTTAGTTGAAAGAACACAATATTTAATCAAAAAATCAAAAAACTTTTTATTTTTTGACCCCTGAAAAAGTGGTATTTTCACATGCTAATATCTCCGCGAATATTCCACATATTTTGATCTAATTTTTTTTCAGTGTTGGCAACAATAGTCTTATTGAGGTTTTTGCTTTATCTCCTTTAGTTTTTAAATTAACTTTTTAATTTCGAAGCTAGGGAGGCTGTAAGTCATCTCAATGGATTCTCCAGGGTCATTTACCTAGGGGTAGACCTTACTTCCATGACCCTAGGAGGCGTTGGCTCCGAATAAAAGCCGTGCCACGCAATTTTGAAACACCCTGTATATAATATTGTATAAAATTTAGTATACGAGTATTTATGCATTAATTAATATAAACTACAAATATAAATGTAGTGATTTTAACTTAAGTTAAAGTTGGTTGGAAATAAAAAAAATGCATGGATGTATGCTTTACTTTTCAAAAACGTGGGAAACTTGGATTTGGTTGAGGTACTAAAGTGAACCATAAACTGTAAGTAAATTTTTTTTCATATAAGAGTGTAAAATACAAATAATTTCAAATAAATGTACGAATTTTAAAATGCACAAATATGTTAAATATATTGTTATTTCGTTACAATGAAGATAAGAAATAATAACACACAGTTGCGTTTATGCAATTTCACTATTCCAATTCAAACTTTATATTTTACTTAAATCATCCTCTCAGTTTGCGAAATACACTGGTGTTCAAAATTAAGAGAAATTGCACATTTTTTCGATTTCTCCAGATCTACTGTATAGATTTTGATGAAATTTGGTATGAACATAGGTTGATATAATACCAAATAAATAATCATTCAAAAATTGTAATACACACACATGCGCAGAAGTAATAACCGCCAGAGTTGAAAGGTATGAAATAGCGGTTCCAGAATAGAGCTAAATAGTGAGTTTATAAAGGGTATGACACACTCTCACTATCATGCATGCCTCCTTGAGTAATTTTATAGCGTGAATAAGGCAGATAATAAAATTTCCTGGTCACTAAGCCTACTTTCTCAGAAACCCCGTTTTTGGGCTCTGAAGTGTATGTGGAGGGGGTAGCGAGATGCAATTGCCTTATATAGAGTCCCTCATACCTCCCCTAAAAAGGCAAAGTCTTTGAATCTGGCTGCCCATTACATATGGCGAATATCTTCCGTTTTAATGAAAATTTCTAACCTGATGAGCTTCATTAAGTGAAATATTTCAATCGATTGAACACAAATTACGACCGAAAGACCCCCAAAAGGTGAACAAAAGTCTCCAAGATATCAACACATTACCTGAAACTGTCAAAGTTCCTCTTTCAAAGGCATGGAGGGATCTGCAACTTGTCAAAAACATGCAAAAGATTATCTTCAATAAGGTAATATTCAAAGGGTGAATATTTTCTTCTCTGTTAGGTCTCGAATCAATTAAACCATTGATTCTCGATGCAATCTCATGTGGAAAGAACCAGAATGATCTGTCAGTCCTTTAATGTAGGAAAAACTGACCATTTTGGAATCGGAGATTTGGTGCTCTTGGTAGGAATGTTGTTAAGTCTATGCCAAACCCCCTACATCTTTCAAAAGGAGAAAATCATGGTTGAAGGTATTGTGTTGATATCTTGAAGACCTTTATTCAACTTTTAGGGGGTTCTATCGGTCTTAATTTCTTTTCGATCGATAGAAATCCTTCACTTAATGGAGCTCTTCAGGTTAGAAATTTTCATTAAAACGGAAGATATTCGCCATATGGAATGGGCAGCCTGATTCAAAGACTTCGCCCTTTTAGGGGAGGTATAAGGGACTCTATATAAGGCAACTGCATCTCGCTACCCCACTCCACATACCCTTCAGAGCCCCAAAACGGGGTTTCTGAGAAAGTAGGCTTAGTGACCTGGAAATTTTATTATCTGCCTTATTCACGCTATAAAATCACTCAAGGAAGCATGCATGATAGTGAGAGGGTGTCATACCCTTTATAAACCCACTATTTTGCTCTATTCTGGAACCGCTATTTCATACGTTTCAACTCTGGCGGTTATTACTTCTGCGCATGCGTGTGTATTACAATTTTTGAATGATTATTTATTTGGTATTATATCAACCTATGTTCATACCAAATTTCATCAAAACCTATCCAGTCGATCTTTATAAATCGTAAAAATGATAAATTTCTCTTAATTTTGAACACCCCAGTGTATTATATGATTATTTTCATATCACAAATTAAATCTTTCATACCTTGTCTAAAAATAACAGAACCGGTAAATTTTACTTAAAATTAGTTTCATATTCTTAAAAGTAGTTAATTTATTTAATTTTATCAATTAGATTAATTACATCTTATTTTCATTTCAGATCTTTTTAAAGAAAAATAATTTTACTCATCAACTGTTTTTCACATAATAAGTTTTTGGCGTAATTTCGAATCTAAGTTAATCCCCCAAGGTCTTTCAATTACAGAAAAATGTAGATGCAAAAAATAGTAGACGGGGTAGATGAGTTGAAAACTCTAAAATAAGTTGAATCAGACCATTTTTTTCTAAGAGAAGAAGTCCTTCATGTAATCCTATAATCCTTACATGATAGGAAATGGAATTTTCAATTTTTCAAAGAATAGGGCAGAGATGTTTTTGACTTAACTAATGCCTTTAGTATTTTTTACCTGTCTGTTTCACAAAATCTATAAAAATAATGTTAGCCACAAAAGCATATCAAGTTTTAAAAAAATTCTTTGAAAAGAAATTTAAAATTGAAAGGAACAATGAAATACCTTCATATGGATTATGTAATGTAGTTTAATTTTATATAGTACTACGTTCCTATAATGAGAAATCCATTAAATTTTACTACTATAAATTCCAAATTAATTGATTGATTAAAAAACCTATTTTTTGTGAATATCAATTATATAGCCCAACAAAACTGAGTGGAATATTCATCAAAACAAGTTGGTTTATGACAAAGGGAGATTTTTAAAAATGCACCTAAAGTTTTTTTAACAATACGTCACTTTACAAATTACACACCCTTCCTGACAGTGTAGTACCCGTTTATTCTTATAGAGTATAATAATTATTAAATTCAACAATGTGAAATTTAGAACCTCGTCTTCTTCTCACAGCCTGAATATCCTCTCTTTTTCTACAAACGAAGAGCTGCAGTTTGTTCTCTTTGAAATCCAATCCATCCATACACTATTTTGTTGGAGAATCTAAATATTCGATACCTACGCAAATTAGCATCCATAGCCATTTCTAATCCACCATTACCCCCTTTTATTGCCATACCTATGCACTGTAGAAATTAATAGTAAAAAACACAGAAAAGCACTGTTTATTGGCAGCAAAAGTTTCCAGAAGAACACTCAATTTCTCTGTTGACAGAACTTTTTCTGTAAGAGCTACGATCTTTTTACACAAACTTTACCATTCGTAATAAGTACATATTTTATCTCTACAGACTGGCGTTCCATTTTTCCCAACTTCGGAAGAGATTAGTGGGCTATGGCATTGCCATCTTGAACAAGGAGACCTGGACACTTCGCCTCGATGAGGCATTCTCTCCGTCTTCAAGGTGGCGTACCTCCAATAAGCAAGCGCTTCTCGTGTTTTCCCCCGCTCCTCAACCAATCGTTCGAAAGCTTTCGCCGGAAAGAATAACTCATCCTCTTAGCTGTCCATGCCTTCTAGCTCTAGATGGCTATGGCTATGCTTATGTCCCTATTTGCTTACGCAAAAAAACGTTGCCAGAATATTTCTGCATACATTTTTACTGTGATATTTAATACAAATTTCCTCACTCACCCAGCACGTCCAGGTACCCGACCTGGCTCTTCATGGGCACCGTGTTGACCTGGCACATGTAGCCTCCCTTGTCCGCCGCCTGCACGTTGCGGATCTGCAGAACGAAATGGCGGTTGTCGCTGTGGCTCAGGCTGATGCGGTAGTTGCGAGTGATGATGTGGTGGTGGATCGTCAGGATCGCCTTCGTCTCCACCTTGATCCACGCCGCCTGCAAACACACATATTATGTATATACTTACTTCTGTCACAATTTATAACACACGATTATGAAGGGTGAATTTTCTATGAGATTAACGGTATGTTCCCTAATTTTGTTGGTCTAAGGTAGGGGGTTGGTAGAGTTTTAGCATAATTTGAAATCTATCTCCGGTATAGTTCAATTATTTATCCCATTGAAAATCACAAAAAAATATTTTAAGTGAAAAGTGTCGTTCAATTTTCAGTGTTTTTATCACGTAAACTCTGTGTATTTTAATTGGTAGAAGGGATAATTTTAAAGGCATATTTAATATTTGGCATTCGAAACGGCCTGACAATTTTTAAACGAATAGATCAACTTAAAAGAACTTTCCTAATCAAGTAGAACCCATAAAGCTTTTATTAAGCATAAACACCCGTAATCTAGGATGATCTAAATTAGCAAGAAATATCAAATACTTACAAAAATTTACTAAGTAGTAATCGCTTGTAATTTCTTAATATTTTTGCAAACATGAAAACTATCTGTGTTTCTGCATCACTTCGTTTGTTGTATACCTCCTTTTTTGTCTTTTGTTACTGGTTTTAAGGTGGTACGATCATTTATAATTTTTCCTTTTTTTTAGCGATTCCCATTCATGTTCTCTACATCAGCTTCCAAGTTTTACGATTTGTTATAACACTATTAACGACCGTATTACCGGTAACTTGACCGGTGGTTAATCGACAGTCAAGTTTCTGATTGGCAGTTGAAGAAAAACCAGATTTTCATCAATCAGAGGTTTGAGTCCCGGTTAACCGCCGATTAAATTACCGGTGAATGCGGTAGTAAATATTTCAAAAAACTGGGTAAAACTATCAAAACATCAATATACTCATCAAAAAATTGCTCGAACAAATAAAAAATATTTTGTTTAAGGTACAAAAGTTCAAGGTTTTTATTCAAATAAAATATCTTAATGATAAAACTGCGTAAAAGTTTGGAAATTTTACATCTTCGAGAATACGGCCAACTTGCCCGGAAAGCCGAAGTTTATTTAAAAATATCTTAATCATCACAATAAATTGTCTACAAACGCCTTATATCTTTTGATTGCAACTAAGAATTTCCTTCTTCCTAAGTAATAAATTAAATTAGATTTCGCCCTGAATTTTCTTTTAATAAAAACATTGTCCTCCTCAAAACGCGGGAGTTTGCTCATTCACTTGGGCGACATAACTCTCTTTGGAATAGATTTTTAGGTCAACTAGTGAGATCTTATGCAAATAAAACGGAGATCATCATCCCCGAAGTATCCGCCCTGCAAAAACATGAGCATCCCCGTTTTACCGCCGCCGAAACACAATCCAGAAATGAAAACCCACCAACGCGAATCCCTCCAGCAGCGCACATATCCCACGGGAGGAACGAGCAAACACCAAATCAAATCTCGGCAAAAAAGAAGAAGAAAGAAAGTAAGAGAGAAGAGACGGCATAAAAAAAAGAAATAGCGGCATACCCTATCGAGTAGCCGCGAACAAAGACACCAGGACAAGAGTCGCAAAAGTTTTCGTCCCGCAAGAAGGCAAAGGGATTGTAAGAGGATACTTTAAAACAGACCCGCTCTTCCACGAGGAAACATAAGATTTATTTGCTCTTAGAAGAGCGGCAGCAAAGAAAGAATCTATGATATGATCTAAGCAGCCCTTTGGAAGGGGGACGAATTGAATTTTTGCGGGTTCCCCCCTCCCTCATAAACTGTGCCCGGATGTGCCCGAAAAGAAAATGGGGAAATGGGTATTATTTCGAGATCTTTCTCTTTTTCCTGAAGCTTCGGATGTTTTACACATTTGGCGCTTGCCTTCTGTGCGTTTCGTTTCTACTTTGAAATTTTAATGCATCCGGGGTGAATATTTTGAGAAGCTTCTTCTGTGCGCGTACATATTTAGGGAAGCGAGCAACCCTCGGCAAGCATTGTTTTACGCTTTGACTTTTCCTTCTTTTTCAAATTTTTGCTGCGTGGATTGTCAAAAACGCGAGCGCCGGGTAATTTCTAGAAGTCAGTTGTGTCAGGAAGACTAATGTCACTTCGGTAAGAAAGCTTTAAAAAGACATCTTATATTTTCCGCAATCTGTGAAAAAAGTGTCATTATTATTTTCGAATTTCTTTTGTATTTTTTATCAGTTTTTTTTGTGTTAGCATCTAAATTTTTATGTGAAACAACTTCATTTTTTGTAAGAAGTAGTAAAAAATTGTTTCTTACAAATTTAATATAAAAGGTAGGTAGGGGAGGGTGGGGACGATTGTAACAAAATTGTTTATTTGATCTCAAACTAATCCATTTTTTATGTTAGAGTTATGAAAATTGGTATGAAAATAGGTTGATACATCCCAATTACAATTTTGTTATGAAAACCGTCCGGTGGACATGCATTGCAATTTAGTAAATAAAACATCGAAAATCGAAAAACGTTACAATCGTCCCCACTTGAAGGGTCAATTGTAACACATATAAGGGTCAATTGTATTACAACACAAATTCATAAAAATAGATAGAAAATCATTCACATTTATTAACAATTTATATTTTCTTGTTAAATAATAATTAAATACATAGACTAGAATGGAAATAATGAACTTTTCACTCAAATAACGAGTTTTAAATAATAATGAATGTTGATGAGTAAATAATAGTAAAATAATTATTCACAAGTCCAATTAGGGAATTAATAACTTAATTCCCCTGTAGTACAACGAACGTGGGACCATTTTTTGCACGAAAAATGATTCCTCTTAATGCCCTTGATCGAAAACTTTATTGTGTTGATTATAACCCACTTAAGGATTTTCATTTTTTCTTTTCTTCTGACAGAATCTGTATAATGTTACATAAAAATATCGTGATTTCGAGCAACACATCTAATAGACTTTTTAGACACAGAAACCTCAACATCCTCTCCCTCCATTTTTTCTTGACTAATCAGCCCCCTTTCAGTTTTCCTTTTACGCGATCTCGGCATCCTAAAACCGTAAAAATTCATAATTATATGCCAATATTAAGGGTAAGTATGAATTATAAATCAATACATTGAAAATACTTTTGAAACATGTTATTTTCTACATTGGGGTCAGTTGTAACATGTTACAACCGTCCCCGGTTGAAGTGTTACAATCGACCCCACGTCACCATTTTTAGTTCAACCCTCGTTTTCCACAAAACTAACAACACTATCATCTTGAAACTAAGCAGACTAAAACTAGGATACATGTACATACTATACATAAAATCAGTGTTGTTGTGCTTCATACCTGCAGTGCAGGAGAAGGAAAGTTACCCAAAAGTAGAAAGTTACTTTGATGCTTGAAAAACACTCTTTTCTCAATTACACAGCCACAACTCAAATGTAAGCCTTGGCAAACTCTGATATTCTTTCATTCACCTGCCTTTTACGTACTGTCCTCTCCTTTTCACCCAGGCAGCCTCTCATTTTGAGGAAATCAAAGTGTTACAATTGCCCCGCGTTACAATCGTCCCCACCCTCCCCTATACTACCTTCTGAATAACGAGTCATCGTTAGAATTTAACTGTTGCGGAATTTAAGGGAAATTTAGCAACGACTAAGTATTAGAGAATTAGTATATCGTTGGTCACGAGTAATCATGGAAAAGATAGTTGAAAACTTTATAGAAAAAACAATAAAACTCATCTTAATATTCACCACAGAAGAGTAATATGCTACTCTTGTACTGTTAGAAAAGAGTTTATTTTTCCTCTATGAATGCTGAATACTCATCTGACGGTGAAAACTTGCAAATGTATATTTTTTTGGATTTTTCAACAAGAATGGATATAATGTGGATTACATAAAAGGGTTGATGACCTAAGGTAGAGACTACCTATCAATATACAAAGTCAGTGGAATAATGCATTTTTATTTCTGCTAATGGGCAATACCATCATTTTTTGAAAACAGAAAAAAAGTCCCTGTAAAAAATATCCCTGTAAACATGAAGTCATTTTTATTGAAACTTTCTGTTTTTCTACAGTTTTTTACAGTGTATTGTGTCAAATCAAATTTAAAATATTTCGCTTTTAAAATATTTCGCAATTTAAATTTTTCGCTTCGATATTTAAACAAGAAAAAAAATTGACAAAATTACATTTGTGACTTACTCTATATGTCCCGAGGTTTTCGACCGTGCAGCTCATCTGGGCATCTCTTCCTATGGCCACGGTCACATTCTGAATTGACTCCGCGAATTCGGGTTCAGCTTCCACCAGGTTATCTGAAAAAGAAGCTTTATTTTAGTTAACATATTAAACATACACACTGAGTATTACACAGTACTACATTGAAATTTCTCTTTAATATTATTAGAGTGTCTAATGCAAAAAAACTAAATATTTTTTAAAAATTGATTTTCCCATGCATTTTTGTATCAATTTATTATTATGATATTAAATCATAAAAATTTATTTTTTAACTTTCATATTAGCTTATCGAAATATAAATGTTACAGTCTTATTAAAATGCTTTAGTTAAAAGTTTGAAGACTTTCCAGTTAATATCACATTATGATACATGGAGAAATTTGTCTTGGCTTCAAGCACAGTTTTCAATAACTACTTTTGAAATAGAGAAAAATATCTACAAAAGGAAACCACACACATATCTGTTCTATTATGTAAAAGTAATTCAAACTTAAAATACTAATTTTTTTAAAGAAATATTGGTAAAACATTTTAAAAATCATAATTTATGAAAATCAATTTAAAAGTAACAAATGAGAAGTAAGAAAATTCTTTTAATATCAAATAAGGTTTACCGACCCATAATAACATTAATAAGGTTGATGATTCGAAATCAGTTATCACACTATCACTAAAAATAGAATGATTATTTAATAAACCTTCGTTTTTAATTACAAACTTTGAATTCCAGTTTTTATTTAGTTTTACTGCTAGAAATATTCTGTGGCCATCTTAAACTTTAATCCCTTTAAAAAGAAACTTGCATGGTTTTTAATCTCATGTATGTTCCATATCGAAAAATTCTAAATTGGAATGCTTTATGAGAAAAACTGTTAAAAAATTGAAGATTTACAACAAAGTCATTTCTGTTAAGAGTTAAGAAATACATCAAAATACCATAAATATACATAAAAAATAAGAATACCTTTTATATCAGAAGCAAGTGGGTGTGTTTTTGGCACAAAAACTAGCCGAAGCAATTTTATATAACAAAAAAATTATAAATTATCCTCTAGTTTTTCTTGAAAACTACTCAAAACTAATATAAGTTTATTTAATTAACTTTTATTCTTAAATAAAACCATGAACTTCTTTTAGTTAATATAAGATATTTTAAGAATTACATAAATATTAACCAATATTTTACCAATACTTAAAAAATAGTGCTTGAATCATCATAAAAAATATATAGTTAATTTTTGATTTTTATGAAAATTAAGCATTAAGATGAAATCAAACAAACATAATTTTGTGGTTTTGAATTTTATTTATTTTTCTTGGAGGCTATATATTAATTTTTTTGAGCTCGAGAATTCTAGTTTCTTTTAATAGAAAATTTACACACACACAGTTTACGGGTATTAACTATAATTATTTTAGTTTCTTGCTTCGAAAATATATTCAGATAATTAGAAAATTTAGTACTAAAATAATATTTCCCGTGCTTTAGGGACCTGCTCAACTTAACAAAGGCCCCCAAAACTTCAATACACTGAAATGGATTAAACATTTAAATATGGAATATGCATTTAAATATGTGAAAAATATTTTAATTTGTAATTTCAAACCAACTATTCTGATCAATTTACAGTATTAATTTTAATTATTAATTTCAATAATTTGTTATTATTAATTAAATAAATTCCGATTTAGCTTCAAATCCTAGCTTGTAAAAATCATCTTAAAACATACTTCATATTCATCATCAAAAAATCAATTAGTTAGAGTAAAGAACAGATTTCTCGGCTGAATATACTAATCTCGTCAAACAACAGAAACCATATCTATCAACGATCCAAACACAAAGAGTCGATTGTCCCTTTATTAATAATACCATCACACCTTTTCGAGTCCGTACCAACCTACCCCCATTACTTCCAATTCTTCACCCGTCAAAACCAAACCGGCTCAAAAGACTAAACCGACTGGCGAATCCACCCGTTCCTTTGTCACTCACCCTACCTGCCACCCAAACCGACTCCACCCCTGAAACCACCCACCCCCTTTGTCTGTCCCAACGACCACAATGGAAAAGAAGGAATGGACTCGTCCCACTCTCACCCGCAGCATCTAATGAGCGGGGGTAGGGGATGAGGGAATCCCTTTATTGAAATTTCCATTACCCCCAATTAGTCCGGAAGGGGGCGCGCATCAGGTGATTAAGATGGAAGAAAAGATGCCCCCGTAATTTACGAGCCCGCGCGGCCAGGTAAACAGGCGACAATGGAGAGGGAAGTTTTGGTGGGGAAGTTTGGGAAGATGTCGCATTAGGAATGGCCCAGATAAGAAGTGCAGGCCGGACGAGGGTGTGGAACTTGGAATAAAGGACTCGAGTTTAGAGTGTTCTGTGTTATTAAAAGTTCTTGTCCGTGTATTGGAAAGGAAATAATCACTAGTGTGCGGGAAGCAAAATGTTAGAACAGGATTAATTAGTTTATTTGGAGTTATGGGGGAACTGTACCATTCAATCTAAATTATCATTCATGTATTAGGGAAAGGAAAATAAGTGAATAATTTAAGTCACTTTAAATCAGTTATATAAAGTTATAAAATTTGACTTATTTTCTTTTAGGACGTCTCTAACGAGGGTTATACTGTACTGCTTATATAATTGAAAAGTATAAAAGGATCTTAACAGAAGATTGTCAGTAAAAAAGTTTTTTTATTAAACAGTAAATGGGTTCAGAGTAAAAATCAGAAAAATGTCTGTACAAGGTTTGTTTTCTTGTCAAGAATTGAGTTGTACAGAAAAATGTCAGTGTAAAGTTAGTTTCACTGTCTTAAGGGTGTTAGAGCAGTAAAAAGAGTTGTACAGGAAATAACACTGTGAAGTTACTTTCACCGTCGAAAAAGTGTTAAAGCAGTAAAAGGAGCTGTACAGGAATTAACACTGTGAAGTTAATTTCACCGTCGAAAAAGTGTTAAAGCAGTAAAATGATTTGTACAGAAAAATGTCAGTGTAAAGTTACTTTCACTGTCTTAAGGGTGTTAGAGCAGTAAAAAGAGTTGTACAGGAAATAACACTGTGAAGATTCGTTTCGAAGATTCGTACATTCGTTTCTACTTTCACCGTCGAAAAAGTGTTAAAGCATGTAAAATGAGTTGTACAGCAAAGGGTCAGTGTAAAGATAGTTTCACTGTCTTAATGGTGTTAGAGCAGTAAAAGGAGTTGTACAGGAAATAACACTGTAAAGTTACTTTCACCGTCGAAAAAGTGTTAAAGCAGTAAAAGGAGTTGTACAGAAAGTGTCGGAGTATAGTTAGTTTCAATGCCGACTGACTGTTAGAGTAATAAAAATAATTTTACTGACAACTCGATGATGGTATTTTGAGAATGTTTGACCCAAAATTAGAAATTAGAAATAAACTAAACCATTTCATAAAATAATAAACCCAGAATTTTACAATTATTTAAAGGCATAGAAATAACCTTAAACAGGCAAATAACTATGAACAGAAATTTATTTTTACATTTATGATAAATATTTGTACTTAATAAAAGATAAGTTGAGTCTACAAAATTTTTTAAATCAAATTTTATAAATAGAATGATACGAAGAGAAGAAGATAGAAATAAAAAAAATTACTTCATGTAGAACAAATTGTAAGTGATTAATAATTCGAGTATTCCTGGTAACAAAAATTTTTACAAAAAACAGTCCTCAAATGCTGCTAAACCACAATAATAATTAAAATACTCTGAGAGAAAGTTTGGTTCTTCATAACATCATTATATGTATTTTTTTATTTTATGTGAGAACGATCTCATGAGTATGATCTGATTTAGATCAGAGTTGTAAGAAAGAAGAGGATAATATTTTTTAAAGAAAAATTTCTTCTACCATTGGCATAAATCAGTGGTTCCCAACTCAAGTATGTCTGCGGACCACTTCACTTAATTTTGAACCCCCGCGGACCATCTCTTTCCCTAACTGTATCTTCAAAATTTTAACTTTTTTTTCAGTCCATTCATTCCTCATGGAGGGTCTAAAATTTTGACTTTTTTTCTGAAGTAAGCGAAACCGAGTCTTACAATGTTTCTAAATAGAACTTAGAAAATCAAATGTAATTCTGTAATTCAAATGTAATTTACCAGCAATTCTGTTGATCACAAAAAAGCAAACGGGACATTAACTGACTGTTAGTTGTGGCAGAGGAAATTTTATAGACGAGGTGGACAAGGCTGATGTTCTCACGAAAGAAACCGCGTAAAAAGTCAATAATTATTTCAAAGGAACGATTAAAATAGAAAACAATTTATGTGTTCAAAAACTTTCGCATTTTCGGCAATAAAGTTTTCTCATAACTTCGAACGAACCTATTTCACGTGTATCTCAGAAATTTCCTCTTTTCATACAACGATTTCTCAAAGACCCTCTGTCTGACCATAGCATCCCAGTTTGAAGTATCTTTCAACACTTCCACGCTTCGCTTCGTATCAAACTAAGTATAAGTCCGATCATTCGATTCTTTATTAGCCCCACCCTGAAGCCTTTCAGTTTAAATTAATCTGATGCAATACTTTTCCACATCATCACATTTCGTTTCTACTCTGTAATAAACTACTGTTGAATAAAACTGTTGAAAATAATAGAAATGAACAAATGATTCATAGGAGAGAAAGAGAACATAAAATTTTTTATTTATGAGACATATGATTTTTTACTTATGTTTTTGTATCTGTAGTGTATTTACTACTTCCTGGAATGTGTGATTAGGAAAACTATTTCTTAAAATTTTCCACACATTTTTGAAGTTATTTAAAAATCTTCTCACTGACCACATCTGAAGGCTTCACTGACCACATCTGAAGGCTTCACGGACCACCAGTGGTTCGCGGACCACCTGTTGGGAACCACTGGTATAAATAGTAAATGTTATGAGAAAACTCCAGCTCTCAAGTGTAACTCCAACCGTGGACCGGTTTCGCCCTTGTTAGGGCTCATCAGCACGGTATAGGAAGAACCTATATAGGCACTTCCTATACCGAGCTGATGAGCCTAACAAGGGTGAAACCGGTCCGCGGTTGGAGGTGACGCTTGAGAGCTGGAGTTTTCTCACATATTCCTCTAACCAGAGGTAGTGGTGAAGTACTCTCTTTTCAGTAAATGTTATGTTTATATTTTATGATCACTCGACAATTTTCTTCTCAGCAAAAATATAATCCTAAAACACCCTTCACCAAATTCAAAAAGTACATCTTTATACATATCCCCCATGCAAAAAGTATCATTATGAAACAAATCGGGTATCAACATGTTCAAACAAATAGTCCTTCCCCCTATTGTCGACAACTTCCGCTCCTTACCAAGGACCGCTGCCAGAATGACAGCAGCAAAGTCAAAACGCTAACAATGTTTCCGGATAACAAACCTGGGACAACCTCAAGCACCCTCCACAAACCACATCCTCGAGCCCAGATCCCCACGAACAATCGCGTGACTAATGAAAAGCCTCGTCCCCAGCAATTAATACTTTCGCCGCCGCTTCGAATGCCCCTCCCCCCCCCAAGGCAGCAGCGTATGATTAAGTGTGTCAGAAATCAAACCTCAGCAGGTGGTTCGGACAACCCGCTGCTGCGAAAAAGAGATTCCGAGAATCGATGCTCGAAAAATGCACGGTTATCGATTCCGGCCATTCCAATGAGTCGTTTGGAGTATCGATTTCGTTTCTTAAGGTATACAACAACGTAAATCGATTTTACGGTCAGTTGTCTTGGTTGGAATGGTCGAGATTTGAGTGTACAGAGGGAAATTATTGAGCATATCTTGGTTTGGTTTTGTTTTAAGTCGAATGAACCGAAGTTTTTTTAATGAGGTAGACAAGGAATAAAAATTCAAAACTTGTCTAGACAGGAAAGTTTGTTCAGAATACTCCTCAAGCGTCTATAGGAAAATTGATTCTCATAGCGAGAAGGGTTCTTATATAATTTACATAAGTACTTTGAAAAGTTATCAGACTAAGCAAAAACCTTTATCTTTATTACATTTTTGGGCGGATTCATATTTGCACACACTATTTAAAGTGCTTCTTAAAAATTAGGGATAATATTATAACCCCTAATCTTGTATGTCCTAAAATCTATTACCAGGAACAGCAGAATGTTATACTAATATGTCATGGCAGTGTACCAGTTAGCCTTGAGACTAGTAATAGATAAGCAACTTTCTGGGGGTACCATTCTAAATAACAAAAATACCAAGTCAGAAATGATATGTGCATATTTGGAAATCCAAAAGCAACCATATGTGAATCATAAAGTCTGAATTTAATACATTTCTATACCACTGCTAAAATGCATTTCCTTAGGTTACATTTCAACCCAAGAATTGAGAGATTTCATTCAGTGGAGATAACTTTTTCATACATCTTTTATTTGCATGCTGCTTCCAAAAATAACTCACTTTTCCAAGTATCATGTTGATACTTTTTGGTAATTTGCACCATTCACCAAAATTTTAAAAATGAACTAAGAAGTGCCATACAATTTTTAGCCAAAAATAGCAAATCTTGCACATTTAAACTAATAACTAATTTAGTTACGATAAAAAGTTTTCTTAAAAAAACAAGATGTGTAGACTTATTGGATCTTAATCAATCAAAGTTCATTTTAAAGTAGTTCTCTATCTCTCTTTTAAAAAAATACTTCCCAAAAGTCAAAGCTTAAAACCACAAACTCTCCCTAACGTGAAAAACTTTAAAAATAACTAGTTCTCTTTGACCACTGAATATTTAGTTTCAGCACGATCCACACACTCCCCAGAAAATATCTCCCCCATCAAAACACCTCCTCTTCTCGGTTCAAAACTGCCCCCAAATCGGATTCTTCCAAAATCGAATCAACTCCCTAGACTCGCCAGGTCAGCGTCTTCCAAGCGACCCCCCTTGGGAAAACGCGAACAAACCGCCTTCAAACGCCAACAAATCCGGCCGGACCCTAATGCCCCTCCCTAATCAGTCGAATCCGGCCAGATGCGTCCGCCGATCTCCTTTGACTTATTATTATCTGAATTTAATGAGCAGTTTTCCCCTTGTTTGTCAAAGCGCTCGGCTAATCTGTCGTCCCGTATTCACAAGGCTTGATTCGCGAATTATTTCGGTCTCGAAAGGATTGTATGAGCAGAGAGGGAAGCATGGGGCACAGAGTAAAGCGTTTTATGAGAGGTACAGTTTGATGTGGCATGTAAGTGTCAGAATTATATTCGTTTGGGGGACGTTCTGACAACGAATTTTGAAAGATGATGTTTGTTTAGGAAACCAGATTGAAACTAGTTTTAGGACACGCAGAGTATGTGCTGAGCAAAAAATTATTAGTGTAGTATGTATTTCTCTATTAGCAAACTATAAAAAAAATATATCGTGATGTTTATTTTTTATTTCAGTCCCCAGCTCCCCAACTAGTGAAGATAAGATATCTGTAACATTGTCTGAAAAATATGGGTGAATTCTTATTTTTTATTTGAAACCGTCTCTGCAAAATTTCAAAGAAAAAAGTTTCACATAAGAAAATGGGAAAAGTCCTTGTAACAACTTTCTGAAAGCAGCTAAAAAGGTCTTGAAAGCAAGCAAAAGTAAAACGCCTCAATGTTGTTAATTCATATTTCTTATTAATAATAAAAAATGAGCTAATGAGGAAGACAGAGATATAAATTTCTGAAGATTTTTATAAGCAACAACAAGCAAACCTTCAGTTATTGGAAATATTTATGGTTAATTCATTGCTTTTTACATTGTTGCGAATCTTTTTCTTTATGTGTTTCAAACTCCTTTTTAAAACTGGTCAGTGTTACTATACTGTTGCTTTTACTATTAAGGTGTTTAACTGTTGTATTATTCTATTTGCTACTGCTAATCTATAAAAATAAACGCCTCCTAGAGCAGTGTTAGCAGACGTATACAGACTGAGTCTTCCACATACATGAAGGATAGCCCTATTTTTCTTTGAAATAATGCAAGAAAAATTTCAAAGAAAAATTGTGAGAGAAAAGGTGTCCATAAAAATATATAGCCAGAAACTTGACGTGAAGATAGAAGTTGGTGACTAAAATTACCAAGTACAGAAATATTTAAAAGGCATTTCAAGTGGTTGGAAAAGTTTTTATGAACCTGTATTATTTTCTGCATATATATTTAAATAAAAAAGTAGAGTAATATTATACTTCTTTTATCGTTAATGCTGTTTTATTAATTTGGTATTATGTTATTAATTTTCCTTAGCAGTTTTCGGTTCAATGAGAAATTCTCCTTTTTATGACTTATGTAAATTATTTAAAGTATTTTTCGATCATAAAAAGGAGAATTTTCTGGTTATAAGGAGCGTTTTGGGGAGGTGAAAACTTTGAAAATTCTACTTAATTGAGCGTGCGTTTTAGGGATTCTATTCAAGATATTTCTCTACACAAGGTGTCTTTTCGTATTAAACTGATGCTGCCCTACAACTTTGTGGCTGACATTTTTCTCGTATTTCTAATAGTTTTTGAGATAGGCACGCTAACTCCTAAACTTGCCGCCAGGGGACTTTAAAAGCGTTGTCATTGGAAAGAGCATAGGTGTTTTACAAGGGGTTGGCACCCGATTTATGGAAATAGTTCTCGGCATTTTGGAGAAAATGCCATGATAAGGTTCACGACTGGACACCCTGAATATACTAGATTAATCCCCAATTATTTTAGTGATTTCTCGATACTTTCTTGACAACTCTTAGAGGTCCCTTTAAAAGAGGTCCTACAAGTATGAAAATTCCCGATCTAAAATATTCTTCTCTTACTAAACGATCAATTAATTCAATAATAATCTCGATTCTTCCTATCCGATCGAAAATATGTAAGACAACTATTGAGCCCTAGACCTAATTCCACACAATCCGCTCCTCGTCATAAAGAAATTCATCCACAACTTCCACCGACAGCCAAAGGCAATACCCAATCAATGCCCTCATTAACAAAAGACAACAAACAACAATCAACTCACCTCCGAACAAAAGGAAAACGCGAAACGATTCTGATCCGGGCTATATCGATTCAACTGGGCTAGCTCTTCATCGTCATCGGAACCACGTGTTTCGGTTTTGAAGTGTGACGCGGCAGAAAAAAGCGGCAAAAAACGCTAAATATAAAACGCCGTCTCTCTCGGCCGGTAATTAATTAACGCTCGCTCTACGCCAAGTGGCTAATTAGCCAATATTTGGCGCTGCTTTTAATTGCGTGTGCCTTTCCCTCCCTAATGACGACTGAATACTCGAATTGAGAGGCGTCTAGAAATTGCCTTTAATCACGTATTTTAAGAGCGGACGCCGGAGATGGCACGATTTCTCGCTCTTGTGTTTCTTGAGGGAGTCCATTGCGACTGAGAGATCTTTTTTGGGGAAATTTTTGTAGGGCCCGTGTGTATGTGTAGAGGCGGTGACTTGGATTTTTCCTGTTGTAGTATCTCTATTGTTTTTTTTTCTTTCGGTTGTTTGTGAGTGTGGTATATTTTTTCCGTTATCGGTTAAGAGCTGTTGTGTTTTGTTTTAAGAAAGATGTGAGGTTTTTATTCACTTAGGTGAAAAAGTAAGTAAGAAGAGTTGGAGGTTTCTTTGGGTTTTTCCTCTAGAATTACAACTTCTTTGTTTAAAACAATGAGAATTCGTTGAATCATTCAACTGATATCTAGGAAGCATCTCAACGAAAAAGCAGATTCAGCATTTTATTTACTTTTTGAAGATAATAATGCATTAACTCACCAATGCATTCAACTATTTTTACTACAGTAATAGCGTATAAATCCGTATTATTTATACGCCTATCAATTCTAGTATTCAGTCGTTATTATTTATACAGGGTTCCAACTGAACCAACGTCTCACATGGTCTTGAAAGTAAGGTATACTCCTTGGTATGTGACCATGGGGAATCCATTGATTGAGATTACTTGTGGTGTTTTGAGAGCAGAAATAGAAAAGTTACAATAAATTAAAAAACAAATGGAGATAGAACAAAAGCTCCAATAATGAATATGTTGGAAATATCATAAAAAGCTCTGTGTGTGAAAATAATTTCATGAAAATATCTTTTGTTTGAGGAGATATAAGTAAGCGATAATAGCATTTTTAATCCTCAAAAAGAAAAAATTCACAAATTTTCAGTTTTCAGGGTTATAATGTTGTTCTTGTGGTTGTTTTAGTTAAATAAAGAAAAATTTTAATTTAAAATCAAGAAAACTTGCGTGTTTTCTTATTTCTCCGCTAGGGGCGTTGTCACTTAAATGTTCCTTTACCTATAGGTGCATCTTACTTCCATGACCCTATGGTACGTTGGTTCCAAATAGACATAGACATAGACATAAAAAAAGGTTTATTGTTTTGGGCGTTGCCCGTTAACAAATAACACAAATAATTTTAAAGAAGTTGACATGATCTTTGAATTCAGATTAAAAAAAAATTAACATATTTTCAAAAAAGTATATACAAATCACTGTAATACAAGTTAAGACAGTACAAGCCAAGTGCAGGAACAAAATACAAATTAAAATAAATTAACTAGAATCCTCTCCAATGTCCCGGCGAAGCCTAAAAACGGAAGTCAGGAAACATAGAATATTGAAATAGTTGGCGTTAGGATCATTCAAGACAAAGGGAAAATTTTTTACGTTCGATAAATATTTGTTTCGATAATAGCTATAAATAGGACATGAGTTAAATATATGGTTCCATGTGTCAAATTCTTCGGTGTTACAAAAGGAACATTGGTTAATAAAATAAACTTCAAATATCTGGCCCTTATAGAAGATTTTAGTTTGATTTAAACGTAATTGGAAAATAATTCTTTTTACATAAATATCAGAGTCGGATAGTATATAACTTTCAGGGGCGTTGGTTCCAAATAAAAGCAGTGAAATGGACTTTTGGAACACCCTGTATAATGAATTTTACTAGCGGCAACTGATAAATAACAACCTTTTTAAAATAATTATGTTTTAAATTATCTCATCCTTCAAAACTAATTGGCAAACATTGGAGCTAAATTCCTTTTTAAAATAGTTCTTTAGTTACATAAACAGGGTCCATTATTAACTAAACTCGATTGTGGCGTAATAGAGTATTAGTACAGTTAATAAGAAACATGCATAAGATGTTAATATTGTAATTCCAAACGTAATTCAAATTTGAAAGCTTTAAGTACAACAATTCCATTTTTACTCTCTTCCGTGCAAAATGTCCCCTATCATTTAATTTTAGGTAACAAAGCTAGCTTAAATTGTTGCAGCCAAAGATTCATAACATTAACTTTAAGTTTGCACCCAACGGAATTTCATTCATTTTCATTCAACAAATTCTATCCTAAAAATATTCTTAATCGGAAACATTGTACAACTCATTTAATACTGCATTAAATACTAACAAAGTGAATAAATATTGAGTGCACCCACGCATGATGTTTTAAGAATTAAGTTTCCTATGTCATTTTGTTATGCATTTAAGCTGTTACTAAGCATTTCCTTCGCTCATACTAGAATTACTATTTTTCTATCAGTTCGTAATTATATGTTTGAAAACCCCTGTGTATGACTTAAGTCGAAAAAAAAATTTGTAGTTGAAATTATTTAGTAAGAATTTTTATAAAACTAATTACCTGTATAATTTATATGTTACAGTTAAAGTCCGGAAATCAGTTAATTTACAGATAACCTAGGTAATTTGCAGATTAACGAGGGTGATCCGTTAAACAGCGAATTTTTTTTCAATTTCTAAGATTACCTAGGTAATCTTGAAATTACCTAGGTATTCTGCACCCTACCGACTAGACACTCGTTAATCTGCATACTACCTGTAATCAGTTATTTTACATATTAACGAGGGTGATCCGTTAAAGTACAAAATTTTATTTTATTTTATAAAAAGTTTAAGGAGGTTGGGGGGGCTGCCGCCCCCCCAAACCCCCCTGCCCTACTATAACCAAACTCGTTTTGGGGGTAAACAGTAACAATGACGAATCAAAAAAGGGGGATCGGTACTTTTTTCATATTACACAAAACACGCAAATCCCACAAAAATAGTAATGAAATAGCAATTTTAAAACTAGAATATAAAAACAATAATAATAGAATATTAAAGTACCAACTGAGATTTGTATCAATTGTGGTTTTCGATCTCGATTTGACAGTGTATTTCAATGAGCACTTAAACTAGCAAATCTTAATGAAAGCGCGGTGTAATCGGCTGGCAGCCTGCCCTGAACTATTGCTAGGATTCGCGATCGATTACATATGTTAAACCCTTGCCCAGGTTCCAGCGATTGTTGAATTAACGTTTGTTGAAAAGATATTTCAACAGCTGGGACATTTGCTTTCGTTAAAAGAAATCTCTGTCACTCTGAAGTCGGAGCTTCAACACAATTGTTTCAAAATACCCGTTTTAGTAGTAATATACTGTACTTAATCATGTAAATTTACAGTACTTACTTGCTTGTATTATTTTGTTTTAACATTCAACATGACAACTACCAGTGCTACGCACTAAATTTGAAATCAAAACACCAAATATGACAACAAACTACGTATTGAAACCCAACTGCGCAGGGGTAAGCGCATGGCGCAGTAAGCACCTCAACATTTTAACAGAAAGTATTGAACGAAACAAACTATTTTGAACTTTAACTATCAAGAGGCCGTTATAGTGTAGATTCCCTAGGTAAAATGCGAAAAACTCAAAAATCCGCACATTAACGACAGAAATCAGTTAATCTTAAGTTTACCTAGGTATTCTTCAGATTAACTAATTATCAACTTTAGCGGTAACATATACATAAAATGATGAGGTTCACTGATAAACGATACCAAATTATTTAAATATTATTTTCTGCAATAAAAAGTTTTTAAATGAGCAAACATTAAAATGATAGTCAAGGGTAACTTTCATAGATAACATTCATAAAAGATGACCAAAAGTACCAGTTATGAAGTAATGCTAACTGCAAAACAACAAAACTGTTACTGATAATACAACTTTTCAATCCCACAAATTTCAATTCCCTCATTAATTACCCCCATGAAATTTGTTTTAAATACATTTTCTTAACTAAACGGCATTCAAAACTGACAAAAAAAACATAAAATTTTTACTTTTTTTTTCAGTTGATGTGCGTATCCCTTTTAACTAATAACAACCAAACTTCACTAAATACAACGAAAAGCAAAACTACGTTACAACTATTTCCTTAACACTTGCACAATGTCTCTAACAACCTGACAACTCCAACAAATCCTCAAACGCTAATTCCCATCACACACACACACCCCATTCGAAACACGATGATGACTGATCACCCCAGCCTATCACTTAACTTCTTCGCCAAAAAAAAAGAAAACCCTTCTAAAACCCCAGGTATAAAAACTTCCGAGATATCAATCTGAAAAGGTGCGGAGAAGAATCCGGGGGATAGCCGGACCATAAATTCCGGTCCCATTATGACCTTGATCCAGTTCTCCGGAGCCCCTGCTTTATCTTAAGCCCTAAATGACTGTCGTTCTCCTTTTTCATCCGGCTGCCCCGGGCGATCCATAAATCACGCTCTTAATTTTTAAGGTTTCTCACTGAGGTATCGGAGAAGGTTGAGGGGAGGATTTTGGGGGGAATCGCTTTGGATGAGGTGGGGTTAGCGTTGGGAGATGTTGATCGGGGGGTTTTTTAGGGGGGAGGGAATGTTTGTGAGTTATGTTGGGAATGTGTTATATTCTTTAGCAGACGAATGTTTTCATTTATTTGGTTGGGGTAGTGTATTGTTTTTGGACTTGAGAGTAAACTTTTCTAGTTCGAATGGTGGTCGAAAAAATTTAACTCAGGGTTAGTGGATAAGTTCATCAAAATGTGAATTTTTTATATCTTCTGAATTATGAATCTTAGAATATTGTTAATATGAAATGATAAACTCTTCCAAAGTTAAACTTACTTGATGGAAAATACATCATAGGATTGGATTGGATTGCGAGGTTTATTTGCTGATTTAACTGTTTAGCTAATGATCTGTGTTTCTTTGGTTTGTTAGTTGATGTCAATTATTTAATTCATTTCCCCTTTTTTTTAGTTTGGGGTTTTTCTTTGTAACCTTTTATCATCTTTTGATGCTTTTAAGAAACTCTAGAAGGGCATTAGTCTTTTTTCCCAACTTTCGTCAAAAGTGATAATCTATTTGAATGAGAGGGGAAAACACATCCTATAAGTACAAAACAAAAAACTACAGATAGTACTTGTAGGACAGGAATATAATCCGATAATTTTTAATATCATGATGGTATTGAAATAACGTTGCAATATCAATTTATGTAATAGAAATATCGGTAAATATAATGAGCTACTAGGCAGTTCATATAAAGCCTTCCATACCTTATACAAACATTATTCAACTGGGTTAATAAATTCCTTTGATACATTTCAGCGCATTTTTTTAAATGCTGAAAGAAACTTTCGAAAGCAAAGGTATTTCATAGAGGAAAACAATTTCAAATTCAGTAGATATAAATAGTTACTTTACCTACATAGAGAGAGGTAAATGATATAAATATAGTTTCGGTAAAAAATCTGTTCAGACACATATTAAATTTTTTTTAATTTATACTTAATCAGCAGAAATTGATAAACGTTTTTATACTAAAATTTTTAAGAAACAATTTTATAGTTATTAATAAAACACATCGAAAATAATCAAAAGGGCAACTTTGTTTACAAAACTGTGAATTGTTACTTTTAAAAACATTTATTATACTGAGGGGCTCACATATACACAACAAAACTGCAAACTTAATATTCTATCGAAAACTTCCCGTCGCGTCGTTCATTTTTATAAAAATAGTCCTATAGTCACACATTTACTCTCAAAGCGTACTTCCCTTCCAAAGAATTTTAAAATGCTTCAGGCCAGAACAAAAAAAATGCCATGGAATCAGCATTCTTTATAAATTGAAAATTTTTATGGCTATGCACGTTACTTCCTGCGGGTGAGAAGTACATCTTAAATGAACTTTGTATATTTCTACTGGCTGATAAATTCTATATTCAATTTTTTTTATCCAAAAGCAACTAGATAGTTTTAGTGCTTACACAGCCAAAATTCGGATAAAACGAGAAACTTTGTTGTCTATCAACATAAAATATTTCTGCCAAAACATTCTTATTCCACACATCAGATTAGGAACAGCAATTAGTCCTGGATATTCCATGAATTGCTCATTAAGGACCAACAGATTCCCTGACGTTGCACTTATTTTTCTACGAACTTTCTACTCCAAACATTATTTTTGTCCGCCTATTCACCTCATGATCTGATGATCCCAGCATCGCAGCCTCAGATAAAGAAGCTTTGGGTTGGTTCTTCCACCATACGCTAAAAAAGAAATTGGACCAACGTACATCGTTCACAAGCGATTGCAATTAAATGGTCACCACAATTATATAGAGATCGTAGTTCGTTGGGTTTATTACCATACTAAGGAAAAGATTCGTGGAGTTCTTATACACAGGTGTTTTTGAGAAGAAATGAAAGTACTCTAGATGATTTAAGTAGTTTCTAACAATGGAAATATTTAGCAAAGTCATTTGTTTAGGTTTCATTGTATTGTAAGGAAATATTTATCTATGAAGAATAGGCTACACTTGAAAAAGGAATAGGTAAGTACTAATTGTTTAAGGTATTGAAAACATCTGATATAATATAATCAATCTGTTAAAAAAATAGCAAATATTTCTTCATTTTGTTTCAATTACCTATTTTTGTGTGGAACCACTGAAATATTTAAAATAAAATTGAAAATAAAAACTGCAATTATTATTATTACGTTAAAAGAAGCTAAATTAAAAAGATCTTTGAAAAAATAAACTTTACCTTTTCATTACCATTAAATCTATCTTTATCTACTTGTTCAAGTTAGAAAACAATTTCGTTTTAGAATACTTAGATATAAATGTACCCCAGTTAATAATATATTATAATTATAAAACAAAACTTTTTTGATTTGTCATTTTTCTAACGGTTGCGGTAAGGAATGTAAATAGGAGTAGCCGTCAAACATAAATGTTTTAACAAGTCATTATGTTATTATGTTGTAATAACGTGGCCAGCACGAACGCTTCAAAACTACTTTGACCCTGCTTCAAACTTCCAAGGCTTTCCTTCCTGAATTTAGACTTCATCTTTGAAACTTTGATTACGAGCCAGCTGGAAATAGTTCCTCTAAAGTAGTAGTGTAACTAACCTCTAATTTAGCTTATATTTAGGGTTTTCGAATAAACGTAATTTAATCTCACAGGCATTAATTAACGATATTATATATTTCTCTTAGAAAAGAGGCAGTAGAAATCTCCTATCAACTGCTTGATATACACCTAACTACTAAAATAGACTAAGAATTATCTTTTTAGGAATAAACTATCTTCAATAAATAAAGTAGTAGTTGCTTGATGAAATATGAAACAGTTGGTTTCAAATCTTAAAAGACAAGATATGAAGATACCTACTGCAAAAACCGTATTTCTTAAAAAAATATTTTCAGTTATGATACTCTAGTATCTAGTGTCCTGTTTTAAATAACATCTCCTTAAAATACTACCACGAATATATGTTGTATTATTTAGTTCCGTTCAAACACATTTTGATTTAATATTTGTGTATTAACCTGATTTTGTACTTAGTAGGTACACCAGTTTTCACAAATACACTTTAACATTTTCTCAATGGGCCTTCTATGATGGAAATAACTCATTTTTAATCCCAAAACCCTAAACTTTTTTTAACCCAAAAAGGTGTTTTATCCCCACTTGATGATGGCAGATATAAAAAGAAGAAGATTGAAGCAGACATTTTCCAAGTTTGAATGTTTGTTGAAAACAAACATTTCCCTGTTGATGAAAGCCAAGCATAAAAGTATAGCACCTGCCGAAAGTATGTCAGAACTTTCCCCTTCTTTTTGAAGCGGCTTCCTGTCATGAAAAGTGAGGTGATCTGTTGACTTTTAGAAGTGGTCATAAAACTCTTCGGCCTGTCGTTGAGTTGTCATAAAAGATGTTGTCTTCGCCCCCCACCGTCCTCCCTTAGGAAGATGTTCTTGGGCAGTAGATTCTTCCTCACATAAAAAAGACATCGATGAAATGTTTATTAATCGAATGTAGATGTCGGTGGAATGGACCGTGAACGGCTAAAGGCGACGGTCGTCGTAAAAGTTTTGAGGGCTTTTATGACGGACAAAGGCGTGTTCTTATTAATCGGAACTTTAATATGGATCGAAAATAGTTTGGAAGTAAGAATTCGCAAAGGACAATGAAGAATGGTTGTTTGAAGGTTATTTGTGTGTAAAGGTGTACTGCTTGACCAGGTTTGTCAGATAAGCACAAAATTACAAAACCAGCAAAGCTTAATCTGTTTCCCTGCATCAATAGAACCCTAAAGGAAAAGCTACTTCTACAGGTAAAGTTTTTTCCTCCGCAACAGTGTCAGCTTAAAACCTAACGTGGCAAATACTAGCAGAGATAACTTTTTTTAGATATATTAAAGAGAGATAATGTATTTTAAGAGAAATATTCAAATTGTTTAGTAAAATAAAAGACGGTCATTGTCTTCAAATATAGATATATTAAAATATATCTATTCTGCAGAAATAGTTTTTTTAAATATTGAGAATAATGTGATGTTGAGTATTTTCAATTACTATCTGCTATTCAAAATAAGTTAAGTAATGGATGAATATTTTAAGACTATTTTGAAAATAAATATTTTGATAAAAAAAGTATGTTCTTTAGTTTCATAAATTTGAAGAGAAATCGATAAATTTAAAATATTTTGATTCGAACCAAATAAGTAAAATTAAATTTTTATAACTCAAGAATTCACTTTTTTCCATAGTAATGTAAACATTTATTGAGAAGAGAAAACTTGACCGTTACTCGCCTGCATTGTGTGATTCTAAGCATCTTGGTTAAAGTATTGTTTAATATTTTAATCTCAAAACAAACACAACAACAATTCATTAACACAATAGATGAGAACAATTATAATTTCATTCAATTATATTAACATTCCTTAAAATACAAAATGCTAAGTACCTATCCAGTATCAGTCGATTAAAAATTTTAAACTAAAGACTTTCATAAAATATTCTTTGCAAACAATATGTTGCAATCACAAACTCTTCTGTAATCATCCAATATTTCTACATATACCACAGATGAAGAGAAATCGAACGTCTCGCGTGGTAATTACCATTAAAAGAGATACTTTACGATACAAAACTTTAAAATAACAAAAACTCGGACAGCAAAAACATACCGTTGTTTCATTATTTTCTCATGAGTTTTCTTTGTATTCCGTAAGGTAGAGAACTTCTCTTATTTACTGAAAGTAACTATTTGATAACTACAAACTGATTAAAACACTATTTTTCCTGTCAATCATCTCTGGCTTTGATTTACACCACGTTCCAAACTTTTGGGTTAATGCAGACAAAAACTAATCCCTGATAACATCGATCCAAAAAGTTAGACCAAAAGAAGAACGGACAGTGAAGGTCACTCCTTATCAAACTGAAAGTTCCAAGAGAGAAAAAATGACAGAGGTCTGCACGAGAAAGAAACTTTTCACCCCGGTATTCATCAGGCAAACAGCCCAAGTAGCAGCTCAGCTGTGAAACGTCCCGAATAAAAGAAAACATCCCCTCGAAAACTACCCCAAGAAATAAGAACCGACACAAGACAGAACAAAATGTCGAGATGTCGATTCAATAACTTCCAACTTCGGGAAACGTTACATCCAGCAGGAGGAAGGTGGCCTCACGTGTGTCAGGACGGAAAAATTCCGAGAAGTTGGAGAAATGGAAATTACGAGCCCGGTATTAAACGGTCTCAGCTGCTAGTAGGGCCGAATGCGTTTTTTACTGCGTAGGTCGAAGCGCGGGTCGTAAATATGGCGTATTCATATAGCGAAACTCGGCGTTTTTGAAAGGGTGATATGTTTAGGAAATGCGCGCGGGATATGAAGGTTTGGGGAGCTGTATTGGGAAGGGTGGGGTTGAAGGATATCCGATAGTTGGGAATCGTGGGAGTTTCTTTTTTTCTAGGGGGAATTACGGGTTCTGGACGGAGTTAATAACTTGGAGTTTCTTTTGGCAGGAGGTAAATGAAGGGTGGAGAGGTTTTAGAGGCTGTTGGCTTTTCATTTATCCAGGTGGGAGGCTAGTGAAGTTTTTCTTTATGGTTTTTTTCCTGTTCGGTGATGAAGTAAGTTTGGCATTAAGTTTTTTCACTTTTTACGGTTGAAATTTCTCAGAAAAAGAGGTATGTAAATATCTTGATGTATTTTTACAATTTATTTAAATTTAGGATATTATTGCACCCATTGTAGAATCTGATGGTCTTTTAGATTTAAAATGATTGAAATAACTATTTAGGGGATGAAACCTGGAGATACCAATATAAATTCAGAAAATTGCTCTAAGAAAGATAAATGCGTCCTCTGAAAATAAGGTTATAAGTATCCAGCTAAAATGTTGATGAAATCATATACTAAGCAAATATTTTAAATCTCAACTGACGTACATATTAGACTTTCTGAAAAAACCTTCCCTTGAACTCTTTAAAGCTACACATCATGTTTTTCACTGAAGACTATTCCCCAATTTACACGTTGTAGTCTTTTAAAGACATTTCTGGAATATCGAGGATAATTTATTGGTAAAATTAAACATCTTACTAAAAATAGACAATACAAACGCGTTAAGGACTGCTCGTTCACGTATATACTACTGGATTCCCAGCTACTTAAAGGGAACGCAAATGATGATAAAGATAATAATTAATTTTACCTCGCACTACGTATACCTTCATATGCTAACACGTGAAACATATAAAATTAAGCATAAAAACGGAAAAATAATCTCAGATATATCAAAAAATCATATTCCTAACCCTACTACAGCTAAGTACTCAGTGTTGAACATAAACCCTGACCTGCCGAAACTACAAAGGACAACAGAGCTCATCCCGCTAACCTCACTCGCCCACTATCTGAAGCGTCACTTATTTGCCTATTCTGGTGTCGTGCGATTAGGGCGTCCGTAAACACTCGGGGTGACACCTCGACACAAAGCGTGTCTCCAGCTCGTTAGTACAAGAGCGGGTGCGTTGATAGGGATCGTTTTTACGTCCACCTGACCGGAAGGGGGCTGAAAGCATTGGCGAACTGCTGCTCTTTAGCGCTCTAATGGACTTTTAAAGCAGGGTTTAATGGGTGTGCTATGTAATTGGTGCAGGGAAGGTGCTTGTAATGAAGTTTTTCACGGAGTAAATATTGAGGTTCGGTTTTTTGGTGGTGTTCAATTATTAAAGCTATTATGGCTCGGATGTTTTATGATAATGTAGGGAAACGCTGTGGTTAAAAGGATGGCTTTAATTTATGCAGTTTAAAACATTTTTTTAATTAAAACAAACACAAACCCTCCGAGTATCAAACAGGGCTTACAGAAGTAAGTAACTGGAATTTTTACAAGAGAAAAATCACCCCAATACTTATAAGAGGAGAGGTTTAATTTTCAGGAGATTACCTGGCTTAGGTTAGAGTAATAAGAGATGTTTAAAATACTAGAGATTATTGGTAGACTTAAGGAAAAGAATCAAATGCTATTTTTGTTTAAAGCATTTAAAAAAAATTTCAAATTTCGTTTCTGAAATTAGATACTTTATATAATTGTCTGTGTTCTACAGTTAAAATCTTAAGTTGTAATTCAATCTAATAAGAATATCTTTATTTTTTTAATAACAAGGATTTAAATTTTTTTTGCTAGTTTTTCTTAATTCATAATTTATTAAACACTAACATGTATGTTATAATTACAATAGTTCTTTCCCGAAAAAATTCTAAGAAATGTTGCTAGAGCTTATCATAATACCACTTGATTGCTTTCATTAAATAATAATAATGAGGAAGTTGCATGATTTTTTTTATTTTTTTAATCGATTCTTCTTGCAAAAATAAGCAACTACCCAAAATTTGAGGCCGATCGAGAAATTTTTTGATTGCCAAAAAAATTAACAAATATCCCCTTTTTAAAAGCGCGCGAAAACGCCAAGAGTTTAGGATCATCGTATGTTGACGTCATCATATGATAAACATTGTTGGAAAGCAATGGAGTTGATGGTATGAGTGTTGACATCTTTAAACAATAAGCGTTTTCAATCACGTGTTTTTTTCTCGACTTTTAAACTAAAATATTTAATATTACCTGTACATTTTTTTGAAAAATTGACTAGATATTTCATTTTACCATACAAAAAACCATACGGAACACTTGTTTGTTTTTGAAAATCTGACACATGCAACTTCCTTATTAAGAGTAAACAATTTTTGATAGTACTTTTCACTATTTAATTTTTAGTGGTTATTATACTTCAAAACTCACAAGACTGATCCATGTTCAACCTAAACACTAAAATTACTACACAAATTCTGAACCAACAACGACTGCCCGTCCAAACAAACCAACACAAAAACAAAGCTCGAATACGTCCGCTATCACCCAACTCTCACTACGCTTATATTTGCTTACTTAACAGAAACACACTTCAAATCCCTGACAAACCAATCCAATACGAACACCACTCCAATCGCCGCAACACTAAAACCCGGTTGCACTCGCTGAACAAATCCAACTTTAAAACTCTCAAACAAAAGGTGGAACTTCCGACTAACAAAAGAGCAACACCGCTCACACAGAGGAACTGGAATTAGACGGAATACGCATTAAAATTGACCAGATTGGACCGAGGCCTATTAAAAGCGCCCTTTCGGGACCCGGGGGGACTAATAACCCTTAAGCCCTTGCATCTGGGAAATCCCCTATCGTGTTTGGCCCCCAACAATGTGCCCGGGTACTTAGGCGTACAGACTTAAGTAACTCGCCGGATAGGGATTATTTGCAGTGCCGCTAATACGAGGACTCGGATGTGTAGGGGGATTGCAATGGAAGTGTCCGGCAGGGCTTGTAGTGACCAGTGGTTTTGCTGCAGGCTGTCGGTGGTTTGGATTTGAACCGGTGTCGTGCGGTTTTGTGGGCGGTGGATGGATTTAGCGTTTTGGGGAGAATGTGTTTGGAAGTTGAACTGATGGAAATAAAGGTTAGTTTGAAGGAGTTTAAAATAAAGCTGAAACTTAACTGTGATCAGTAGAGTTTGATAAACTTGTTTCAGGAGTAAGTCTGGACCAAAAAGGTTTGTTAGAGTATATCAGATTTGCGATATACAGGGTGTCCCATAAATAATGGGTCACACTTCTAGGGGGATAGTAGACACCTAGACGAGTCAGAATCACATAGGATTTGGGGGTCCCAGACCAAATTCCAGGGAGTTAAAAATGGAGCGACACCCGAAAAAAATTATTGAAAAATTCAATTTGTAGAAGAACTACTATTGGTAAAAAATTAATTATGGTCTCAAAATTTGTGGTTTAATATGATCTTTAAAATTATCCCAAAAGTCTTAACTTTAAAATTTCTTTTGTTATTTTGTATTTCGAAATCCTTTCTTTTGATTTTATAATCTGAAAGATCATAGTTGTAAACCCTTTCTCACGTAAAAAACCATCAATATTAAACTCTTGAGTTCCTGTTAAAGTTCGTTTTTTGTGTGCGCAAACTGGTTTTCTATAGAGAGCCTGTATACGAGAGAGAGGTGACAACTCTCTTAAAAGCGTCTCTGCGCATCCAATTCTGTCCAAACTGTATCATTCCGCTTGTCTCGCGTCCCATGCTAATCCTATGGAGGGAAACCTAACTACCAACTGCGGCGGACAGAAAACAGATTTACCGATCTGCGCGTGCTATACTGAGTTGTCGCCTCTCTCTCGTATACAATAGAGAGCCTGTATATGAGAGAGGCGACAACCCGGTATAGCTCGCTGATTGGTCAACAGCGTTTTCTGTTCACCGCAGATTTCCCTCCATTGGCTTAGCATGGGAGCGAGATCAGCGGCATGATACAGTTTGGACAGAATTGGAGATTTGGACAGTTTTAACTGCGCGCAAGGATGCGCAGAGAGGCTTTTAAGTGAGTTGTCGTCTCTCTCTCATATACAGGCTCTCTAGTATACAAGATTTCTAGTTTCCCATAGCCGTTTCCAAAGCGGCAGTTAGCGGACGCAAAAATATTGTTACGTGACACTTTGGACATACGGGGTTATCGACTATGATATTTCAGATTATTAAATCAAAAGAAAGGATTTCGAAATACAAAATAAAGTTCTGGCAGAGTTTTCACATTTTTGTGGTTTTTAAACTTTTCTGTAATAAAAAATTTTAAACTGTAAACTTTTAAGATAACTTAAAAGATCATATTAAACCACAATTTTTGCGACCGTAATGAAATTTTTACCAATAGTAGTTCTTATACAAATTGAATTTTTCAATAATTTTTTTGGGGTGTCCCTACTTTTTTAACTCCCTGGGATTTGGTCTGGGACCCCAAATCCTATGTGATTCTGACTCGTCTATAAGTGTCTACTATACCCCTAGAAGTGTGACCCAACATTTATGGGACACCCTGTATAGAGGGGGGTATGCGTAAAGTAGGATGCAGTCATTTCCATTTCTTTTTTTTGTCGGGATTATAAGTCAATTATAATCCCGACAAAATTTTTACACATGTTTGTAGTATTAGATGTATAATAATCTGATAATAATCGGTTCAATTATTATCTTTGAATAAATGAGTGTTCTCTAGAAGAAGTCCTTTTAGAATCATTACCTGACAAATTAAAATAACTAATTTAAATAACTTTTGTATTTATTTAGTTGTTAACCAGGATCCATTACCCGAAACAACAATTTTTAACTTAATTAAGAATATTTACTTTATTCTCCATTTTATAGAGTGTTTTCAGGTGACGTCACGACCATTTATTTTCTTCCTTGCTGTAGGTCAAAAAGTCTTTTGCTAAGGCCAATGCTGGGTGCAGCGGTATCTGTTGCTTTCATGTGATTGCAAATGCTCCAATAGAAGCATTCCGTGACCAGTTACTTTCTTTTAACTGTTAACTGCTATAAGGTCAAACAATCTGTTGCTAAGGCAGTTGCTAGGCCCGAGTCATGTGATTGAAAATGCTCTATAACAAAGTTTTACTTGTTAAAGTTCATACGTATATCCTTAAATTTTAATAATTGAATCAAAAAACTTTTATTTAAAAAAGTGTTGTGGACATAAAATAATCATCCAACATAATCACATACCAATGATAAGTCCATTACCTGCTCATATGTTTCAAAAAAAGCCTTTCTCTGAGTTCTAAAAATGAAACCAAGAGGAAGATATCGATTTAAGAGGAACCGTCTCTTAAAAGGATCAAAAGACCTGCGTTATAGCTTCTACTTCACGTTAGATCAGCGAATCCCAAAGGAACGGGAAAGTAGCATTGTTTTGAAAAACACGGAAGAAGTTTTAGCTTTCTGTATTGAATCGACACCATGGAAGAGAAGATACGATAGAAGGAAAACTTGATGCCGAAATATCAAATCAAGAAAGATTCTTTAGAGGTAATTACTCAAGAAAATTTAAATTTAAGAAATGAAATGGAGACTTTCAAGACTACTATAACGGTTGGGTATTAACAGTGATGTCTTCAAAAGTAGACTTATTTTAAAGATGAATGGGAAATCTTATTTGAACTAAGGTTTATTCTAATTATTGTGTTGAAAAATGGGAAAGCGATAAAAACTATATTTTAAAAGATATTTTTCCGAATCTTTCAAAATCTATATTTTAAAAGTACAATACTAATGGCTTGATGTTTGATACACCAGATTTAGTGAAAAATATTTATAAAAAACACGCCGTTGCAGTTGTGTTTAATACGTAGAATAGATACAAACTAAGGCATAACTAAAGAAAACCTCATTCAATATCAATATATTAAAATGTCATTTTTAAAGCTTAGGGAATACCGAGACAATTTAAACAATCAACTTCACATTTAAAGGTTATAGATGTTGTAAATATATGTAGGGATTCTTTAATACAATCTTGTATTTTTTTAAGCATATAGCGATAACTTTTTCAAAACATGCAGAAGGATAGTTTTAAACCACTTAAATTTGCATACTTCTATATTTTCCCATCATATAATATACATAACGTTTTTACTAAGAGTGCAGCATATTCAAAGCGGTAAAATTCTCTATTGGTAAAAGCTTCATGAAGTGGTGAAAATCTTTAAACTAGCTTATATATAATTAGCATAAAATGTCTAAACTTCATACATAAAATCTATACTTTTTTTATTCCGCACATTTTGAAATAACTATAATAACATATACCCCCATTAACCTCTAAACCTCGTTATCAAATATCCCTAATTACTAGTAAGACTCTTGATAAATGGAATACAACATGATATTTTCACTCGATAAGCTTGTTGAAGCACCCATTTGTTCAGATATAAAACATGTTGTACCAGATTAAAAGATTTTAATGGTAAATAATGAATTAAAGTCTAATCTGAGCTATCATAAACTAAAACACTTCACACAAACAATGGCTCCCTAGAGTGATACAAGGCGATTTTTCTCCAGGAAATTCTGAATAGTTAGAGCAATAAACTAGTACGAGCATAACTATTATGGCTTATAAATGAAATTATGTCTGAGCCATAGCTTAAGATGCCTATTCATCAAATTGAATCCAAGCATATGACACTTCTTGGAAATTTGTTATTTCGTAAGGTATTAAGTTCACATTATGATGATTTAATTGTGGAATCATCCTAAATTGCGGAGTAAAAACAATAGATGATGTTGTTTATAATAGTTTATTTTGTTTTTATAAATCATTTCGGCAAAGAGTGAAAGAAATTCTATCTCAGAGAAAACAGATTGCTTTATCTCTTTATTTGGAGTAAATGGAAACTCATTAAGTAATTTTAGTGAACAATGATAGCGCTTGGGGGGATAGAATGACAGCTAAATGATGATATACAGCAGATGGAATAATTCGTAACATATACGGTTACGTCTGAGCAATTTATTACCTTCCTACTTAAAAGAGAATAAATCTGCCGTTAACAAAGACATTTGTAAATAGAACTGACTAAAATGAATGAATTCACTGTTTTATATTTAAGTGCAATGCAGTAAAGGAAAAAGTAACCTTGATGTAACATTTATTTTTTTTTCCAAAACTGTGTTTTATAGAAAATATTATTTTTTATGATTATGATTAAAGGGGAAAATTTTACGATTTTTTAATTTTTTAATTAATTACAAAAATTCTGATTTAAATTATAAATTTATTTAGAAGTCAACTGTACAATGAAAAGCTTTTTAGATAATAACGCGGAAGGTTTTCTCCTTATTTAAAATTTCAGTTTACCTTTATTTGGACAAATTAAAGCGAAACTTTTAGTTTAATAAGTCATTGACTAGTAATTATTAATAGACATTCCAAAGTCCTGTTTGAAAATTTCTCTGATTTTATGAACTTGATATATTTTTTACAGTAATAAAAGTAATAGGAAGAGACTAGAAGAGACTGAGCTGTAAACGCTTTTATAATTTTGATCTAATCCCGATATCATTCAGAAAATTTTTTTACCCAAATATCTGTGTTGCAAAAAGGTGAAATACTACCCGACAACAATAGTTTACCATGGCAACCATCCAATCATAGCACGAAAATTATGGTGACGATCTTTGATATCTTGATGTCGTAACAGTGACTGGTAATTTTCTTTCTTTGTTTTTAAATAATGGTTACCTGTCTTTTTGTTCAACACTATAACTTATTATTCACTATAGTATAAAAGTATTTATATGATATAGTATATTTCTGATTATCTTACCCAAGTTTTTTAAATTGTTTTAAGTTCGTATGATGTATACAAATGCTATTTACTGTAGAATAACTAGAAACACTCAAATCTGAGGGACCACCAAAAATGTTCGATTTATTCAAAAATTCTAATTAAAAAAGTAAATTTCAGGTTTAAGAGATATTTTGTTAGTTTAGTTTTCCAATGTGCACTGATTTTATTTATAAGAAAAGGAATGTTGGAAAAAGAAATGTTGACGTAAAAATAAGTTTATTTTATGAGAGGAGATTTTTGGGATACTTTTGAATAAAATATTTTGAGAAACTGAGCAATTCAATTTAGTATCTTGTATAAAAAATTTAACACTTAATTATATCAAATGTTCGTAGATCCAGATGTTGTTCAATGCTTAAAAATAGGCCCCCTCAACTTAGTGAATCCCTACTAAACTGAGGTGACCCATAAAATTAAAAATAACATGCCGGCTTGTGTGTTAGTCGTAAGAATAACGTAAAATGTCAAATAAAAGCGTCATCCTAAAATAAATATTTTTTTCTGCTAAACCAATGAGATAAACTTCGTTGGGTATACTATACAGAGTGATTCAGAAATAATCATCAATAATTGAGGGGGAGGTAGAGGGGCCCTAAACAAGCATATTTCGATTAGGGATGGTGGGGCGCAGCCATACCGTTAAAGAGCTAGGACCTAATGTAGTGCGAGCGCGTTTCAAAAGGCCGTTTTTGAAAGGCCCGTGTGACGAAACAGAACATAATAAAATGAAAACCATTATTGCATGAGGTACGTGACTATCCGTACTACTTGAATCCTTAATGTGATAGAAATTGGACCACATGCTAAACCGTGGGGTGAGTTTTAAAACGAGCAATATTAATCTCTTACTCAAACAATAGAGTTCCCTTTATGGTATTTAGAAAAATGATGATCGGGGAAGGAATTTTCAATGATCAAACAGTTTCAATGATCAATGTTACGATCATTGAAAATTCCTTCCCCGATCATCATTTTTCTAAATACCATTAAGGGAACTCCATTCTTTGACTAAAAGATTAATATCGCACTTTTAAAACTCACTTTATGGTTTAGAAAGTGGTTCAAATTCTATCGAATTCATGGTTTAAGTAGTAGGGATACTTCCCTACCTCATGCAATATATTTTTCATATTTTATTATATGATATTTCGTCACACGGGCCTTCTAAAAACGGTCTTTTGAAACGCGCTCGCACTACATTAGGTCCGAGCTCTTTAACGGCAAGGCTGCGCCCCACCATTTTATTCGAAATATGCTTGTCTAGGGCCCCTCTACCTCCCCCCCAATTATTGATGATTATTTCTGAATCACCCTGTATGCTAGACTGGAACTTGTGTTCACTGGTTGGTAACCGGCTCTTTGGAATATCTATGTAACTTAATTAATCTTACGTTTAACTTTTATCCTATTTAAATTATCTAAGTTGGCCTATGATCGATAATGGTAGTTACCCAAAGACAATAATGAGAGGCAATTATGGAAGAAGGACAGCAATAAGTATTTTACATATGTACATTTATTTACAACATTAATTATTAATTATTAAAACATAATTGGATTGAATGACTTAATTCTCGAGTATAAATAAAATTGATTCTTGATTATGTATGCGAGATTCTCGAATAAGTCACAACATGCAGACCACAAAAATAATAAAATAATCATGATAATAATTTAACTGCATGCATCAATTCTTTAAAATCCCAATATTCAAGACATTAAATATAAATCGATAGTATCAACTATCAATTTGATTCATGCACAATTTCATTTCTTAAATTTTATAATAAAACATATTCCTATCATTTATTGATTTAATAAGTTATTAAATTTGAAATGAGGCTGAGACTGAGGACTGGAGAAGGAGGGAAGGACATTTACCTTGTTGCGAGCCTTCAGTTCATGCGTAGAGGTATCAATGCAGTATATCCAATTTGGCACTTCACATTCACATTTACGAGTTCATATTCTTTAATTTTGGTTTGAAAATCACATCACTTAAATACGCTACGATGGCACCCACAGAAGCGATAAGCGTTCTTCAAGTTTCATGCGCCGGCTACGGCGAACATTTTAAACGCAGCGCGGTGAACGGGCAGGCCCAGGGGCAGCGGCCCCTGGCCACCGGACTTCTTTTTTTAGAACTTTTCACAAAGCAATTGTGATATTAACTAACCTCTTCCGAATTTTTGATTTTTCCTTTTATGTGGAATTGTATCTTTGGGCGGGTCGACCTTCAACCATTCGTGCGGGGTTCTTACGCCTTGGGTTTGGCCTGGAGCCCCTGAACCAATCTCTGGGCGCTCTCATTCTACCCCTTTCTACCAATAGTGTTTGACTTCAACACCTGGACCCTCTTTGGGAATCTTTGGGGTTTTATCCCCCCTTGAATCCCAGGTGTGAATGTAATAACTTTCCCTCGATTGTTGTTGGGCCGCCGACTTGGCACCCACGTTCTAAACCTCTTTTGTCGTTCCCAGACCCCTTCTTATTCTGACGGTCAGCTTGTCTCATAATTTTAATTTAACATAACGTCCGGTTCTCTTTCCTGTGTGCCTTTTATCCCATACCGCCTTTCAATATTTTCGTGGGAAAGTGATGCAGGTGGCCGATGGAATTTTATCGATTCCAGCTGGCCAACAAAATTCACCCTTCTCCCGCCAAAAAAAAGGTTCTGGCAAAGGCAGAAACTTTTTTTTTTAAAACAACTTTAATTTAATTTATCTTAGTCCCTACCTCTCCATTCCTAACTCAGTCTGGAAAAATACATTTAATGAAAAAAAAAACACTTTGATACATTAAAACCATGTAATTAGTAAATAGAAGTATTAGAAAATATTAGGGATCAAAAGATATCCTGCGATGACTGTCCATCCCTAAGCGTCCCCAGCGATGCACCTTCATCTCAAGACTAAGTTGAATAAAACTAATCCCCTAAGAATTTCGTTAGAAAATTGAATACGAGAAATACAAAAAGTTAATCACTTCCTGTAACATAAGATATAGTTATACGCATAAAAATAAGAGAAACATAAATGAAGACATCCTGAAAATAAAATTATCAATAAGTCACATAATTAATAATAAGAAGGATAATTGATGAGTCAATTGTTTGTATGTTGAGTTGCCCTGCTACACTATAGTCCAAAAGTGTGCCCTAGGGAAATGTTCGCAGAAGAATCGTGAGTTCGGGAGTATTCGGGAGGGGTTGTCTCATTGAGTAGGGAACGGTGTCCAGCGGCCTGGGTCGGCTCGCGTCATTGTCCCTTTGTCGAACTAAGTAGATTCCTGCCAGAGGTAAGGTGCCTCTGGCGTAAAGTGGATGAGGAGGAGGGAACTGACCTCCATGCTCCGACCCCTCCAAGCTGGTGGGTTAGCCCCACCACGATTGTCCTCCATCAAAATGGGCTGGTGGGTTTCCCCCCCGGAATAGTGGAGATAGCTCCAAGGAACGAAGGTTGGGGATAGCATCCCCCTCGGCACATGGTTGGAAGGAGGGGTTCCTCCTTCAAGTTCAGATGAATGCCAATCCCGAACCTTAGCATGTAAAGTTAGTGGCACACTATGTGTAATGGCAGGTGGAATATAGTGAGGGAACTCAACTAGTTAAAACGCACAAAAATAGCAGGAGCTAAAAAGTCTGTCACATTGATCTTGCAAATAACGCTCGTGGCGTATCAGATGCTACTGTCGTTTTAAGAAATACAAAGCAAATGCAATCCCTCCATTCAAACCATCACTCAGTCAAAAAAAAATTATAGAAAGTTAATTTAAGGTAAGCCTCATTTAACTACATCTAAATTGCTAATTATATCTCTAATACTAACTCTAAAGTATGTCAGTATCTAACTTGTATCATGTGGTTATCAATATCAGTGTATTACTCATGCCATTACATCAGTTATTATTCATTTTTACGCAACAATATTTCCTTACCTTAATTCTATCAACTAACATCACAATACAAATTTTTCTTTTAAAATTCAATCCATTTTATATACAATACGGTATGCTCATGCTGGATCCTCACGGTAATTCCAGTAAAAATCTAATACCTGCTTAATTTACGATTTCCACCTCTTAAAATATCAGTAAGCTTTCTATTCTTATACTTTCAATTTTTTCCCCGCCCCTTATCTCAATTCACATTTTGTCCGTTTATTTCGAGCTCAACGATCCCTTTTCATTACTATCATCTCTTTTTTATGCAATCTTACATTCTGAATTTATCTCAATCTATCGTAAACAAACTAATAGGGACTCTCATTTTCATTTTCGCGACTAACAAGTGTGGAGTGGGATGGGTTACCTGTACCTTTCTAAGTATTTGGGTGTCAATCCCTCTTCTCCATGCATCATTTTGTTTCCGAGGACTGTATATGTCCCGGATGACGCTCCGAGTATTGTTTTGGTCAGACCACCCTCATTGGCGTGGTACTGCCTACTTCTCGATTCTGTGTGTCGCGTATACTGACCCCCTCGTTTTACGATCAATTTATTCGCGCCTACAGTATTCCTTTTGTGTATGGGCGCATTTGGATACCTATTCGACAATATCTCCTTCAGGGGTTTTCTCATTTTCCTTATCCTCAACTCTTACGGGCTTTGCGTGCGGTCCTATCAAAAGGGGTCGTTTTATTATATTTTGGACAATTCTACCCTGTTTCACTGTGGGACATTTTTTATCTCGATTTTCATTTTTTTTTCTTCTACTGAGCATTTAGGATTGAGACTTCAGACGGAACGGACTGTCTACAGTGAGTTTACCCTATCGTTCCAATTTTCGTTTATTATTCCATATTATTTTTCTCTTTCCAGCATTACCGTTTTGGATATCTTAGGGTTCTTTTAACTTTTAATTAGTTCTATATTTTAAGCATTTCAAACATATCCTTTTTTACAATTTTATCTGCTTGTCCATTTTATCCATACATTGCATGCAAAATTTTGAATTGGGAACTTCGTTTTCTCGCGTGAATTATCCTTTTAATTCCATCCTGTGTAACTCGTTTTGATTTGTTTTAACCTATCTTCGTCTGATATCTGTTTTCATTTTTTTAGAGATTATATATTTATACATTACTACTAAGTTTCAAGCTTTGAGAAGTTTATCATTGTATTTGGCAGTTCAATTCGACCTCAAATTCTGGATTATTCAGTTATATTTTATCATCACTCATCTGATTATATGTAAGTAGTTCTTTTTTTCCAATTCTAACATAACACATTTTTTCCTTAATTTTTACATTGTTTTTTTCACATTGCATTATTTACTGTATTACTTATGTTACATATTTTTACACATTTAATGATTTATTTTTTTACACAGTACATTTTACATTGTCATTCATATTACTTTTATTAATACCTTGGGTTGGGTTATGAGAAAAATAAACGCCAGCGCTTGTTTTCCCACTTTAAATTGTCCCCGCGAAAGACAATTAAAATCCTCCCCAAGTTTCTTAAGACAAGTTATTTGGCTAGAGATAGTCTCAAAAAAAAATTTTTTTTTTTACCTTCGTTTTATTTTACAAAGTTTATATTATTTTACACAATTTATGTTTATATTATTTTACACAATTTATAATTATCATTTAAACTTTATAATTTGACCAAAATTTATGTTTATATATATTTTTATCTATATTTATCATATTAAATTCTCGGTAAACTTGATACTAAGCAAAAAGGTTTTATTATTGTTGTTTCTAAGTTTTGAACTACTTTGCTAATGTGGTAATTTGCCTGATATTTTGTTTTTATTTTATCTTCCTTAATCTGATTTTGAAAAGTTAGTTGGTTTTGGGTATTTTGCAGAGCAGTGTCAGAGTCCGCCTAATTCCATCTTTTTTCTTCTCTATCCACATTATGTTTTATTCATTTGGTCGTGTTTTCCGTGTTTGTGTAAGAATATTTCGCCACACCGATACATTTGAAAAAAGGTACCTATTCCTTTCAAAGTTTTAATCGCCCCCTCATTAGTCGCGCGAAATTGGTTGTTAGAGGATTTATGTTCCTCAACTAAGAGTATGTTTTGAAAAAGAATTGGCCTGAAATTGGATTTACTTTCCATATTTCTTAACAGTGCCATTATTCTATTCATTAAACAATTACCCTTGTGTGTGTAGTGTATATCTTTTGTGTATTCAACTAATGTGGTCAAAAAAATCATCAAACTCGCGAAACTCTAACACCACCAACAAACCACCATTAAAACCGCCTAACAAATCAGTTAATCAAAATTATTCACCTATAAAATTATCAGACACCTATCAATTATCAATCGAAATTATTCACTTTCCTATAATAAAATTATTCCACATTAACTATAACAAATTATAATCTACTCCTTACAGATTTTTATGGTAACACATATAATATAAACAAGCATTTAAATAAATAATGGCATGAAAATGATACTGACAGTTTGATACTCTTTAAAATTTAGTTTAAGAAAGTTTGCTTAAAACCATAAAAATATCTTAAAATCATTCAAAGTCTACTGTCATTTTCCATAACACACTCTCCTAAATTGTCTTATATTTTGTAAACTGAAATCCCTAATCTTCAAAGAAAAAATTAGTAAAATTCCAGTTACGTTCGTGAGTGGTCACGGCACCACTTGTTCACCGGTTGGTAACCGGCTCTTTGGAATATCTATGTAACTTAATTAATCTTACGTTTAACTTTTATCCTATTTAAATTATCTAAGTTGGCCTATGATCGATAATGGTAGTTACCCAAAGACAATAATGAGAGGCAATTATGGAAGAAGGACAGCAATAAGTATTTTACATATGTACATTTATTTACAACATTAATTATTAATTATTAAAACATAATTGGATTGAATGACTTAATTCTCGAGTATAAATAAAATTGATTCTTGATTATGTATGCGAGATTCTCGAATAAGTCACAACATGCAGACCACAAAAATAATAAAATAATCATGATAATAATTTAACTGCATGCATCAATTCTTTAAAATCCCAATATTCAAGACATTAAATATAAATCGATAGTATCAACTATCAATTTGATTCATGCACAATTTCATTTCTTAAATTTTATAATAAAACATATTCCTATCATTTATTGATTTAATAAGTTATTAAATTTGAAATGAGGCTGAGACTGAGGACTGGAGAAGGAGGGAAGGACATTTACCTTGTTGCGAGCCTTCAGTTCATGCGTAGAGGTATCAATGCAGTATATCCAATTTGGCACTTCACATTCACATTTACGAGTTCATATTCTTTAATTTTGGTTTGAAAATCACATCACTTAAATACGCTACGATGGCACCCACAGAAGCGATAAGCGTTCTTCAAGTTTCATGCGCCGGCTACGGCGAACATTTTAAACGCAGCGCGGTGAACGGGCAGGCCCAGGGGCAGCGGCCCCTGGCCACCGGACTTCTTTTTTTAGAACTTTTCACAAAGCAATTGTGATATTAACTAACCTCTTCCGAATTTTTGATTTTTCCTTTTATGTGGAATTGTATCTTTGGGCGGGTCGACCTTCAACCATTCGTGCGGGGTTCTTACGCCTTGGGTTTGGCCTGGAGCCCCTGAACCAATCTCTGGGCGCTCTCATTCTACCCCTTTCTACCAATAGTGTTTGACTTCAACACCTGGACCCTCTTTGGGAATCTTTGGGGTTTTATCCCCCCTTGAATCCCAGGTGTGAATGTAATAACTTTCCCTCGATTGTTGTTGGGCCGCCGACTTGGCACCCACGTTCTAAACCTCTTTTGTCGTTCCCAGACCCCTTCTTATTCTGACGGTCAGCTTGTCTCATAATTTTAATTTAACATAACGTCCGGTTCTCTTTCCTGTGTGCCTTTTATCCCATACCGCCTTTCAATATTTTCGTGGGAAAGTGATGCAGGTGGCCGATGGAATTTTATCGATTCCAGCTGGCCAACACTTGGAGGGTTAGTAGTGGGGGCGGTTGTAAACGTTTGGTTCAGAAAGCATGACCCACCCTAGACTGATGAGGATTACAATGATCATGGGAGAAGTTTAAGTTAATTAGTAAAACTTCTCTCATATAAATTAAACAATTTAACTGTATAATTTTACGAAATTAAAACATTTCTTATTTTGATCATTTCGATATCGAAAAAACCTTAAATCTCAACTGCCAAGTCACAATAGGTCCGCAAACATCCCACCTTCACCCTTACGCCCAACAAAAGAAAACCGTCCTCAAACAATAAACACCAGCCCTACATTTCTTCAAACAAGAAAGAACCCCCCCCCAAAAACCCACCCTTCCGCAATTAAAACCCCTCAAAAAGAGAAGAAAAACGCGAGCATTTAATTGCCCGTGCCTCCCGACGGGCCTCAAAAACTACCCCAACAACAGAAACAGCAAGCGGCGAAATTAGTTGCGGAAGAATTCGGTCATAATTAAGACCGGGCCGGTCATTAAACGGGGCCTCCGTAGTGATGGATAGGGCGCTGCGCTGCGAATCATTACTCTTGCGAAATCGCAATTATTCTTGTTTACATATGCGAGAGGTGTTCTTTTCCCTGGTCGCCGCCGCGACAAAAAAAATACTGTTTTAATAGAATTAAATGCGGATTGTTGGACCTTGGGTTCTGCGACGAAAAATGTTTGGAGCAGGTATGGGAAGGGTATGTGGGCTGTGTTGAATTTAAGGGTTTTTATATATTTTAGTTCATGTGTGTGTTTCTTTAAAGGTTTATATTTTAAAATTAAAATTTTAATGGCATAAATGTTGTGAAGTATTTTCAAATATTATCCTAAATGTATTTTACCTAAGATTAGATGTATTATGCTAGATAGATAGATAATATAAGATGATAGATAGATAATATAATGTAAAAGATTATACATAAGATTATAGATCGATAAATTATATAAAATGATAGATATACTATGTTTTGTAACACAGTATTTAAGTATATTTTATTAATATTGGTCGACTGTATGCTTATCTTTATAAAAACAACTAAATGGAAAATATACTTAAGTTTTATTAAACTAAATATTCTCCTGCATTCATTTTAAATAGGTTTTTTTTAAATTTAAAAGCTATTTAATCTATCGTTTCTAAAAAATTCCTTACTTCAAAATTGAATAAACAATAAAAATATGCTAATCGGATTAAAACTCCATTAAAAATGCTTCAGTTTTGTTTCGACCGTTTATATCACTTTTCAAAATCAAAAAGTATATTCTCACTTCTACCCTATCGAAACCTATGATAAAACAAATAACCTTTGATCTTTTTGGACACACATCTTCATAGTATTTCAAAAAGCGTAATTTAACCAACTCTGTAAATTAAAGGGTTCTGTTGGATTACAGAAATTTCCAATTCCAAAGAAACTGAATTTATTTTAGTTATACGTATATGTTTAATTTTTTCTCCTAGTAATATTAAACCATAAACTCATAATCAACCAGAATAGATAGCACTTTTCTCAAAATTACTAAACATAAGAACACTTTACCTAAATAGACAACTTTTTTCCATAACTCCAGAAAAAATACCAATAACCCCAAAAACTATAAAAAAATCCCCCTGAAACTCTCCATAGGATTTCATATTAAGTTAAAGCATCGCCCGAGCCCCCTTCAAAGGTATTTCAAACCAGCGCATGCCATAGCAGAGCCGCAATATTCTGGTGATTTCAAATTACCACCCCAGCTCATAGACTGCTCGAAATTATTGTTGCCATCGCGGAAAAACTAATTTATATACATGGGGCTTTGGTATTAAAGCAGGCATTGTGTTTGTGCAAGAAATTTGGCCCAACAAAGCTACTTTACATATAGAGAGCTGAAAATCGATCGGAGTTATGGAATGGAACCTGGAACTTTAATCATTCGGTTGCAGTGACAGCTCTCGCTTATGGTTTTAAAAGTAAGTGGCGTGTTCATTTATTTTACCCGCCATAAGGATAGTTTGTAGTTCTTTTTAGTTTGTGTTGCATAACATTTTTATTGAGTTATGTTTTCAGGAAACTTTAATTAATTGGTGTTTGATACACCTTTATGCTTGAGACTCTTACATACCATATAGATAGTAATATGTTCTTTTTCTCTCACTTAAGGTTCTCTATACTAGAGTCTTAAAAATTCACTCGTGGGCAGTTCTACATTTTAGTGGATGTATTGTTCTTTTCATCCTCCTAAATATCAATGTAAAATTCATCAAAATATTTAAAATCCAATAAGTACCACATAAGAAATTGAGTTAATTGTACAACAATAAATAAAAATAGTAACTTTATCGAAAAATTTTTACTTTTTATGAGCAAAAAAAACTTGATGACATCATTTCTAGATGTATCTGTGAGGAAAGTGAGACATAAAAAAAGCTTTGCAAAGTAAATATATGTTAATGTACATACACCAGCTTGGGATTACAAAAAGATTTTTAACAGTAGCAGCTACATTTGTGTTTCTTATGTTAAAACGAATCCCGTTAGGGTAGGGGCGCACTGAGACTTTCGTAGCGGGCAACTGGAACATAACTGTCAATAGGGCTACGGCAAGAAGCTATAGCTCACGCATTAGGCGACGAGACTCTTGGCCGATTGCCAAGTCTCAGTGCGCGCCTACCCTTAGTGCTGAAGAAAACTTAGATGAAATGTTTTAAATCAGAGATTATAAATTTTGCTCCACGAAGCATTTTTAGGTGCTCCGTAAAAAATCTGAAATAAATACATTTTTCTTCTAATTTCTAATTTGTGTTGCTCTGAAAATGTATGATATTAACCATAGTAGTCCAGTATCTTTGTCGTTTTATACCATAGGGTAGTATGCGTCAATCCGGTAGTGCGGATTTTTTGCAGTCTTGTTTATGATGTTGGCCTAAATCCAAGTTTAAGACCTCGAGCGCCGAACGCAAATTTGTCAAAAATCGAAAAAACCGTGGAAAAATCGCGTTTTTTCAAATTTTGGTAATTATAACCCTAAAGAACTAGTTTTTGAAAAAACTTTCTACATGCAAAGTTAAAGCAAACAAAATGTCCAACAAAATTCACTAATCAACTTTGATTTTCTGAAGAGTGGTTTTTAAACTAGAGTGCGCTGAAAAACATGGATTTTTTTTGTTTTTCTGCAAAAAAAGGAAAACGCACACTTCTACCCTCTACAAAATAAAAACTATTCATGTTATCAAAAAAAATTTTATACCACGTGAAAGATCATTTCATTTTCTATAAATATCGTGCTTTACATTGTCATTTTTAAGAAGGGGGAGGGAGGGAAGCAAAGATCGATAATAAAACTCTCGCGCCTCGCAGACCAAACAGACTTACGCGGTTGTTAATCTGCAATCTGCGCTTTATTTCCGGTACATTACCAATAAAATAGTTAATTTTGGATTCATTGATGACTAAGCAATAAGCATGCTTAAAAAATAAATTTTAAATTTTATTTATGAAATATTGGGTGTTTAACCCCTTAACAGTGTCGCCCGAGCACAGCTCGGGCAACCTATACGTGCAGAATTTGTGATGCAAGAGCTGAGCTCGGGCGGGTGAAAAATTAACGTTTCCGTTTTGTGAAGCCCAAACTGACTTCGTTTCTAGGATGATGGTGATTTTTCGTCGTTTATAGATTGTGAGACATCATGTTTAGATAATATTCGTCCTAATTTAATAAGATGTGTGTGTAATCCAATAGTTTTTTATGTTTATGTTAAAATAATTATTACACTTGTAATTGCATTTAAATTTTGATTTTTTTTAAATTATTTTCTAACACTAATAATAATAATATAAAGAACAAAATTAAATAGTCAAAAAATTTTTCCATTTTTGGTCAATTTTTCTGAAATAAATGTCACTGTTAAGGGGTTAAGCCGGAATTTCCATCAATATTTTAAATTAATATATTAAAATATGAGAGTGTTTTCAGGAAATATTTTTTTTGCATTGCTAAATATAAATTTTAAGCTTATTTTCATTTTCAAAGTCATCTTCACATCAAATATTGCAAAAAATCTTAAATTTTTGCTCTTCTGTTAGGTTTTCGATCGATTTTCTAAATAAATATTCATTTTATGAAAAATACCATGCAACCAAATCAAAGTACGTAAAATTTTCTATCAGATGCACTGGTTTATTTTTATTTTGCAATGAGCGGTGTACGTTTTATAGTGTTTTGAAGTGTAGCGATTTTTTGTTTTGTATCATTTTTTGTCTCGCATCAATACCTTTCATCATAAAATCAAAGTTAAATAATGGATTTTGTAGGAAATTAAATGTACTTTCATGTGGTATAAATTATTTGTCGGTAACTTGTATTTATATAGAGCTGTAGTGGGGTAAATCGAGCGTTCGTGACTTTTTTGTAGAAAAACAAAAAAATCGATACACTTCCAAAAGGTATAAAACCCTAATTGCAAAAGAAAAATGAACCAATGTATCTGATAGAAAATTTTACGTTTATTAATTTGGTTTCGTGATATTTTCCGTAAAAGGAATATTTGTTCCAAAAATCGATGAAAAACCGAAAAAAGAGCAAAAATTTGAGAATTTTTGCAATTTTTGATGTGAAGATTACTTTCAAAATGAAAATAAACTTTAAATTCGGATTTAAAGATGCAAAAAACATATAAATTCGTTCATTAAAACACTCCCATAATTCATAAATATATTCATAAATTTTAAACTCATAAATATATGAATTTAAAATATTGATCAAAATTCCGCCTAAAACGGCTAATATTTCATAAATAAATGTAAAAATTTATTTTTTAAGCATGCTTAGTCATCAATGAATCCAAAACAACCCATTTTATTGGTAATATACCGGAAATAAAGCGCAAATTGCAGATTTACAACCGCATAAGTCCGTTTGGCCTGCGAGGCGCGACAGTTTTATTATCGATCTTTGCCTCACTCCCTCACCCTTCTAAAAAATGATAGTAAAAAGCACGTTATTTATAGAAAATTAAATTCTCTTTCATGTGGTATAAAATTTTTTTTGATAACATGAATAGTTTTCCTTTTGTAGATTGTAGAAGCACGCGTTTTCCTTTTTTTGTTGAAAGGCCATAAAAAGTCGATGTTTTTCAGCGCGCTCTAGCGGCAAAACCACTCTTCAGAAAATCAAAGTTGATTAGTGCATTTTGTAGGACATTTTGTTTGCTTTAACTTTGTGTGTAGAAAGTATTTTTAAAAACTAATTATTTAAGGTTATAATTAACGAAATTTGAAATAAACTCGATTTTCCGCGTTTTCTTTCAATTTTTGACAAAGTTGCGTTCGGTGCTCGAGGTCTAAAACTTGGATTATCCATTAGGCCAACATCATAAACAAGTTTAAAAAAATCAGAAATACCTGATTTGATGCATACTAATGTATAAAGTTACTGGACTATAGTCTCAAAGTCCTCGTCAAAGCTAGGACATCTTTCTCATGATGAAACACTCATGAATTACTACAGTACGATTCGACACATATAAAAGAGGGAGAGATCCTCCTCTTCCTAAAAAATTTGGACTTTATGTACCAAAATAAGTTAAAACCCAGTTAAGCTTTTCAGGGTCAAATTTTCAAACATTTTTGGGGAGGAGAATCCCCAGACCCCCTGTGGTACATGGGATTCTATTCCTCAGAGTTTTTCTCATATTAGGTTCTTTAAGACGCAAATTTTACCTAAAAATGTATTAAAAATATACATTAGACCTTTTAAGTTATGCCTATTTTTAGGAAATCATCACTGACAAAAACTATACCTAATAACTTGCAAACTTAAAATTTATCACACAGATACATTTTTCGGTTTTCCAGTAGGCGAGCAAAGGTCACCTCAAATGGAGACTTTACCTCTTCTTATCACGCAGCAGCTATTCCCGGAAAGCCCAAGGGGTCGAGCTGCCTCCCTAATAAAACGGAGCCTCCTCTGGGCAACTTAGCTTTATTTATGCCTTCCGCTCTAATGAAGCAGAAGTCGGCTCTTTCCAACTTATCTCGCACCACTTTCTTTAATTTTTAGGCTTTCGGAGGAGATAGCGGGTTTTCGATCCTGTAGGGAGATAGTGTGAAGGTGAGGAGGGGGAGAATTTGGTTTTGAAGTTGAGGACAAAGGAGGTTTTGGGGGAGTGTCAGGTGTTGCGAGCGATTGATTGTCAAGTTTGGTAAGATTATTTAGGAGGATTTTGGATGAAACCTAATTATAGTGTAGTATACCTGTTTTAATAAAAAGAACTTGTTAAATGTTTTTAAAAATATCCATGAAAATAAAAACTAAATTGCTAATGATATCGGACAGTGTGGAATAGAAAGTCATATCTATTATTCAATTTAATATTGAAAGTGTATTTAAGGTGGTTGCCTACCCAAAAATGCCGTTTCAGACCAAAAATTCCCCAAAAAATGTATTATCTTATTTCAAAAAAACACATTTTTAGCTTTCCAAATCAGTTTAAATTTTGTCTTTATCCTTCCTATAACCAAAGTTACAGAAATTTTACTTAAAACTAAAAAGGCATTTTATTAAGGAAAATATAAGGAAATTCGCGTTTTTCTCAGAATAACATTTTTGATATTTTCCTTCTCCGCAAAACTACATAACTCAAAATATTATAATTGAATTTCTATAAAACTTGGGCACAATTCTTGCCATAATATGATTTAGGAGTCTTACTATTTTTTTGGCTGTGTGTGTAATATTTTTTATTTTATGAATAGTATAACTTCAAACTTTACTGAACTTTGGTGTTTTTTTTTAATTTTTCATGTTTAGTGCTATAACTTTTGATATTAAAATAATTCATACCTAAAAAAAGTAGGCTTCTTAAAATATGTAACTATGAGGATAATAAAGTTTACAAAACAAAAATATCTTCATATAAATTTGAGTTATGATGTTTTGCAGAAAGGCTGTTTATTGTGATTTTTATGCATAAATTCTTCAATAATATGAAAATTTAAATTAATATTCAATTATTTTTTGTATTAATCATAGTTTTTAGATGCATTTAATTGTATAAATCACAAATTTGGTCAACATTTTAATTATTAAAAAAGCCTCCATTGGTAGGCAACCACCTTAATTATTTAGGTTGTTTTGAAGGAAATATTGATAAACCTCTATATCGAATGTATTAAATAGTGAGGGACTGATTCTATTCTTTTCAGCAAACGTTATTTAACCATCTTGATACAATGCGAAAAAGCATACAGCTTCCAAATCCTTCTAAATTTCCATCTTAAGTTTGCGGTCCCCATACTCAAGGT